>JABWTJ010000019.1:3160000-3622500 GCA_016801875.1 Solanum sitiens
CTAATTTTTCAGCAATCTTGGCATAAGGACACTCCCCATAAGAACCACCCGCTATAGTATCCAATACCGCTTTATTATTATCATCCTGTCCCCGATAGAAGTATTCTTTCAGTGACTCATCATCGATGCGGTGATTGGGGACACTTCTCAAGAATGAAGTGAACCTATCCCAAGAACTGCTACCTGACTCTCCCGGTAGTGCCACAAAGTTGTTCACTCTGTCTTTGTGGTTTAGTTTCTTAGAGACCGTATAGTAACTTGCTAAGAAAGCATCCCTCAGTTGATTCCAAGTGAAAATTGAGTTATAAGGGAGCTCAGTAAACCATATAGCATCCTCTCCCGTCAGTGAAAGAGGAAATACTCTTAGCCCAATTACATCCATGTTCAAATTGGGCCTCCCTACACAACTTTTGCACACTGCCCTTACCTTAGCGATGTGGGCATGTGGATCTTCAGAAGGTAGCCCTGAAAACAAACCTCTGGCAGTGAGAATTTGCATTAGACTACTGGGTAACACAAAAGTGTGGCCGTGTGGTAGAGGAGGCAAGACAAGTGGCCCATCAGAGTCTGCAATATTATCATAACCTCTGTACTATTCTTGAGGACGTGGAGCGGGATTTTGTCCCCTTTGTTCATCTTCACCAGGATTATCATGTAATAACCAACCATGAGCATCAACTGGAGCTGGGATGTTCTGGTTTGGGTCATCATCGTTAATATCCAAGTTTCGATTCATATTGCGTAGTGTATGTTCTAATTCGTGGTTGTAGGGAAACAAGGGTTCTCTTCCTCTCCGCGTATTTGGCATACAAGGAAGTTAGTTCTGCAAGAATAAAAAACAACAGAAAAAGTAAAATTAGGAAAATATTGACTAAACTTTAGTAATAAGTTTAAGTTAATCTAAAAGCTACTTTCCCCGGCAGCGGCGCCAAAATTTGATACGCTCAAACTTACTTCTCAAATAAGAAGTAAAGCGGTCGTATCAAGTAAAGAACCCAACTAATGAGGTTGAGATCGATAACACGAGGAAAATAGTTCAAACTTAACTTTATTCTATTATTACTACTATTTAGTCAACTATTTCCCTGGAAAACAAAAGACAAAATTTTTTTTTTTTTAAATTAATAAAAATGATTAACTAAATTAAAGTAGACAACTAGCAGATTCAAATCTTGAAGTTTAATCAATTAATAAAAGTAACTAGGGCTTAAGTGTTCCCCACAGGTTCCTAACTTGATAATTCTAATTATAACAATTCTTTCCTAGTATCTTGCATGTAAAGTGATAAGTTATGTATCTCTAAATCCTTGGTCCGGCATCTAGAAAATTTCACTCCGCACCTTGGTCCGGCTACGTGTGTTGCTATACTAACCCTTATCTTTACCTCATATTAAGCATTGTATTCGATATTTGACTAAGTTATTACCTCGTACCAACCGACACTAGCCTATTAGATAGTATACACTAAATCTATGTTGATAATTCTTTTCCTATTATCTACCTCCTTGGTCCGGCAAGTAGCATTAAGGCGAATTCTAACGTTGGCCACCCATTAAAAAGACTTCTACACGAAAGAATTATCAATACATGCAAGACACTATTCTAGAATTGTTATTTTAGTTAGATTTTACCTTATTGTTCACCATGGTTCCCACAACCCTAGTTATGGAGTTTAGTTACCCATGGTCATAATCACACTATTCATATTTTTAATATAAGAATTCATGCACTTACTTTAATGAGAAAGAATAAAATCCAGAAATTCACTTGATTAATCAACAAAAACACCAACAATCAATTCCAGAAAAAATGTATCAATTATTGAAATTAATTCTTCAATACTTGAACAAGAGAACTAAAAATTATCCAAAAGTCTAACCCCCAAAACGAGGTTTTTTGAACTATTTATAATAAAAACAAAACCTAATAAAAGAAGGATTCTAATTAATGAAAATCTGTCCAAACGCGTCTGAGTCAAAAGACCTCGTGACGGACCGTCGTGGGCACGATGGACCGTCATGGCCTCCGTCGTCCCATACTTCACAAATTCTTCTGCTGCTTTCTTCATTACCCTCGACGGACAGGTATGACGGACCGTTTCAAGCACGACGGTCCGTCGAGGGGCTCCGTTTCATAATACTTAACCTCTTGGAACTTGGGTACTGGGACTACTCTCTGATCATTACGACGAACCAGCAGGACGGACCGTCGTGGCTATGACGGTCCGTCATGAACTTCCGTAGTCCCACACTTGGTCAGACTTCCCCATCTTCCTTCAGCAGCTTCTCTCCTCACTACGATGCCACCTACGTATCGTCACAGCCTCGACGGACCGTGATAAGCTCCGTAGGTGGTCTCTTCTGCATTTCTTGCTCAAAACTCCCGCGTTCATCTTTGGACAGATTTCCTGCAAATAAAGAGAAACTTACATTAAAAATCAATACAAAAAGGCTTTAGACACACACTAAACTTAAGGAAAAAGCATTAAAAGTACCGTGAAACCACGGTACATCAATAATTAAGAGGACATTATCAATGCGTGTTTCCATTTTGTAGATTTTCACCCTTTAAATTATTAAATTTCTTTATTTATCATACAGGATAATACTTTATATACATATTATAATTATATACATATAGATTATAGATGATAAATATTAATAAATTAGATATTTAATTAGTAAGTAATCTTAAGAAGTCTAAAAGTCATTAACATTTAATTAAATTTATACAGTCAAATATTTAAATTTTATAATAATTTAATTTATAAAAGGGGTAAAACCATAATTCAAATTTCAACCTTATTTTGTTCATGCTTTTAATAATAATATATATATATATATATATATATATATATATATATATATATATATACATTTGTTCTTTATTATTATAATATTAAATTTTTATCTATAATAGTTTTGAGTTATAAAATGGAAATATTGGTGAAGTTAGGAGTGATTTTTTATTTTTTTTAAGAATTTGTAAATGTCAGGAGTGAAAATTGTTAAGTATTAACTAATAATCTCTTTTACCGCTTAATGTTATATTTGAATTTACTTTCTATTATAGGTTTTTCTCTTTAAGTTTGTTATTTCTTTTTCATATTTTGAAAGATATATTTTAATTTTGTTCATATTTGACTTTTAATTACTCCTTCATATTAAATTAAATTACCTCATTTGTTAGAATATGTCTTTTCAGGGATATTCTCGATTTCTTTTGCTCGATGTTATTGATGGAGAAATATTAGTTATTCTTTTTACCTCGGAAGCTAGGAGATTGAAGAAAAATAAATTTCAATAAGTCATTGTCAAACTAAAGCTATCAAGGAGACTCTACTTTGTACAATACACATGCATTAAGTTATTAAAATCTAGTTTAAAATATAATAATCATATGTTCATCAAATTTATCAAAAACTACTCATGCAAAAACATGCAAAATTGTTGGAGGAACAAGCCGCATACTTCATATGTATTGGCGTAATTTCTATTAAAAGTCCGCAAAAGATTCACACACCTATCATTGTGTGACACATGTTAATTTAATTTGAATTTTTTTTTTTTTCATTTTAAGTTTTTTCTCTCTCTTACTTTTTGACTTATTTTAACTTTATTACTTAAATTTTAATTTCATTTCAATTTTTAATTCATCTTCCACCCCTACTTTCAACCTCCCTCGATTTTCTTTCTTTCTTTCTTCTTCCTTACCTCTCACCCTCACATAATCCCACCCCCACATCAAGTTGAGACCCTCCAATTTTTTTCTATTTTCTTCTTTTTATTTGGTCAAATTCCTTACTTTCCAAAATTATACTATTTTCTAGACTTTGTTGAGTTATTGATAACAAAACTAAATATTTTTCTAAGAAAGATCAAAATTTTGAAGGTATCATCATTTAATTTATCTCATTTCCATATAAATTCAAAACTAGAAATGATAATTTTGAAAGCATAAGAATTCTCCTAAAATTGAAAAAGTTTAATTGAAATTTGGACTAAAATAATTAAATAATGCCTACTAATCATCTTGAAATCTAATGGGTTGATCAAATTGTTCGAAATTTAATAAAATATCTAGACATAATTTTAAAATTGAAGAGAGTTAAACTAATAGTAGAATAAAAGAGAGGTGGAGTTGTGGTAAAAAGCGACATTGAAAGTGATAAGTTAATGAGATGACAATGAATTTTTGAAGAAGAAGGAAGAAAGAAAAAGAAAAAAAATAATAAGGAGCAAAAGTTAAAATAAAAAAAAATAAAAAAAATATTTTATAGCAAAATTCTTTTAAAAATAAAATTATATCCGTTTTTTTAGTTTTTTCACGTTCTTTAAGAGAGTGCATACACTCTCCATGCCAGGTGGACAAAAAATGATGTAATAATATCAGTTCAGGGTTATTTAGGGGGATAATAGGACACTTGCATAGTTTAGGTATCTTTTTAGAAATTCAAGACAACTTCATGTCTCACTTTATCTCTTTTCTCTAAGTTCATATAAAAAAAATTTAATAGTATATTTTCATGTGAAAGAATAAACACTTAAATAGCAATTTAAGAATATAATTTGAATGATAGTGAAAAATGAAAAATTTAAATGTAAAGAAAGGCTTGAAAGAACATATGATAAGAGCTTTATGCTCTCTAAACCAAAATCAAATGTACAGTATTGTATTAGAAGTCAACGTGTAAGAGACTTAATTATATTGATTTCTTGAAGATTTAAAAAGTCATTCAACTTTAATGGTGATTTCTTGAAGTTATTCAACTTTAATGGTGATTTCTTAAAGAGTTAAAAAGTCATTCGACTTTAATAGCGTCACACTTATAGATAATTAGTTAGTATTAATAATAAAATAATAATAATAATAATAATAATAATAATTTAAAAGTTGAAGTACCTTTCGTAATTCAACTTTAGACTTAGTACCTTCCCACTTATAATATAAAATATAATAATAATTATGTAATATGATATGATGATATATGATATGATAATATAAAATAAAATAATAATAAATTAATAATATAATAAATGAATGATATGATATGATGATGTATACATTGTTTTTATCTATCATAACATTTCAAATTCAATTGAGAATTGTGATTATAATAATAATTTAATGTACTCATTTATCAAGAAAATAATAATTTAATTATTAAAGGGCTTAAAGACTTAAATTCTACCATTATATAATTAAAATATTTGTATTTAATTAAATGATTAATCCAATTTTAATTTAGTAAAAGGGCAAAATGGTAATTTAACCTTTTACTTTGGAGCTTCCCACTTATAATATATATAATATATAGTATAATTTTTATTAGTTAATTAATTTAATTATGATAAAATTAAGACTAAACAAAATTATAAGTTTCAAAAGTTTTTTTTTTCAAAAAGAGTGTATTAAAAGAATAACTCTTGTAATTTCTCCATCCTCACTCCCATTGTAGGAATAAAGGGACCATCTAGCATAATGTCCCAGAGCTCACTTTCCTCACCCATTAGAAAGTCATGCATCCTTCACTACAATATTTTTTATCTACGGCCACACTACATCTGATCAACGCTTATAAAGTGTTGCCTAAAATATTTTTGCGGTCGCTTTTAAAGCGTAGCTCAAGTTTTTAACTTCGACTTCAATAATATTTGCAATACTTGTAAACTGTACTATTTTTTTTTGTATAAATTACACTTTATAAGTTTTGTTACAATCATTTATTTATATAAAAGAGAACCCTAGGTCCGCCTATGTGGTGCCACTACAAACCAGGATTTTTTTTCAACTTATTTATTTCCCAAATTAGCCTACCCTTTTATGAAAAGTCGTGACGTTTATGAAAAGTTGTAGCCTTTACAAAAAGTTGTGGCTTTTTATGAAATGTTGCGACTTTTATGAAGAGTTGTGACTTTTTTGAAGAGTTGCGACTTTATTGAAAAGTTGCGACTTCTATGAAGAGTTGCCACTTTTATAAAAAATTGTGACTTTTATGAAAGATTGTGACTTTACCATAGAGTTGTGACCTTTTCGATAAGACAACAATAAGTGTTTATTCACACTACCCTTTGTTGTTTATAAATAGAGTGATTTTCTGTTATTTTAAAACAACGAATATTCTGAACTTCTTCTTCTGCACAAGAAATATTCGTGTACTTTTCTCCTATTGAGTGACTTACTAACACCATTGTTTTTGTATCAACACACTGATGAATAGAATCTTTTGTCCCGAGAGGATCTATTCCCTTAAAATCTTGGGTACTAGAATGAAATAATTTCCTTAAGGTAATAATGTCCATTAAGTGGGTTCAAGTTTTTCCTATGTGTTTCATTTAATTATTATACATCCTGATATATTTTTTACAGTCATTAATTTATACTTATTTTATTAATTTTTATTTTTGAGTACATGTTTTAAACTTTATTGCTTGTATTTATGCTTTTGCTCATTAAGTTGAAGAAAATATATGTTAGTCAAGAGTTTGATGTAATCATTAGACTATTGGTGTCATGTAGATTAGAATTCTTAAAATTGTAAAATAAATGACTTTGATCTTTATAGAGTTTTCGGTGGCTAAAAGATCCATGAGATGTCCAAGAAGGGACTATAAGTGTTCAAAACTATGGTTTTTCCCTTGTTACGACTTCACCCCAGTCAAAGACCCCACCGTGGTATGCGCCAATAAGACCACCAAAGGCCTTTGTGGCACTAGTGTACCACAGAAGTCATGAGTGATCATTGGTCCAATGCTTCGGGCGAAACCAATTCCCAGGGTGTGACGGGCGGTGTGTACAGGGCCTGGGTACATATTCACCGCGGCATGCTGATCCGTGATTACTAGCGATTCCAACTTCATGTTCCCGAGTTGCAGAGAACAATCCGAACTGAGGCAATCTTTCCGGATTTGCTCCGCCTTACAGCCTTGCTTCCCATTGTAATTGCCATTGTAGCACATGTGTGGCCCAGTCCATAAGGGCCATGCGGACTTGACGTCATCCCCACCTTCCTCCAGTATATTACTGGCAGTCCTTTGTGAGTGCGGAATGCACCTTTTTGTTTGTTTCGGAGCCGTTTGTTTGGGCGGGGCGTACTAAACCCACTACGTACCACACCACGTAGGGCAACCCTTGTGGGATCGGGCGGAGGCGTTAAATCAGTAGGGCAATAGCATAGCTATTATTGACCTGACCCCTATTCCATTACTTAAGACTAAGCTTTCTTCAAGATACGAAACGAGCAGCCAAAAATGGCTGTCCCTATTGTATTTTAGATGGAGTCATCTACAGGGCTAAGAATCTTACCTTTAATTAGAGAGGGGTAGCGGTACCACGCTCTTCCGTGCTCATAGGTTGACTCACCTATGCATCCCGACTAAGGTCTCACAAACGTGCACTTCCCTTATGCATCCAACCGCTTCAATAATGTGAATAGGTTCTACAGAAGGGTAGGGTGGTTATATACTCTTATGCGCCTTCCTTCTTCGAACCTTTTGGTATGTATTGCCCCCTAACTATAGATCCGATCCACCAGACCAGAAACTCAATTCCGCACTGTTGCTGAGTCGTCGGACTTATCCACCAAGGGATTCGTGGAATTTCTGTGGATTGCGTTGGGTGAAATCTACCAAAACTTGGCAGATAGATAGACTCCTTTCCCGCTGCTAAGGGAGAGCAAGAAAGAAAATCAAATGATTGTTTTTTAACCAGCGCCCTCATTTGGGTATGCAAATACTAAGAGCCCTCTCACTACCAACCAGAGAACATCATCTGGCTGGGTCTTGCCGGTATCAACAACGAGGAAGAAACAACCAGAAACAGCAACTAACTATGGATCTTGGCCTAGACAACGTCCTAGGCGTAGGGGAGATCGGAGCAACAGGGAACGCCTAGACGACGTTTTTCTTCTTGGGCTGCAGTAAGTAGATCGAGAGGTCGTTCCACCCATTGTCCCCGAATATGGGAAAAAATTTCTCATAAAATCTTGCTCCACTCTGACCTAGCTGGCGAGCGATCCCAGTTTGCGACAGAGAACAAGACAGCAAGCGAGCGTACTTTTGTTCGCTTCTTCTCCACCAAGCATGGAAGTTTAAGGATAACTGTAGGTCGGTGGCTACCTAAGGAAACTCCGATTCGATCCGCCCCCCGGCTGGGAGGCATCTACCTCATCCCGATCATAAGGAGAGGTTCACTATGATGGGGGGTACTTTTTTTTCCCTTAAGGAAAAAATGAAATGCATAGGGGACCATCCTTTTGTTGCGGCATGCTTCTCAGATTTACGGATTCGCAGGGGTCCTCAGGCCCTACTTAGTTGACTGATAATGACAAAGGCTTGCAAAACTAAGTAGGGCCTTTTCCTTTTTGTTTGAATAACCCATTCTCATTATCTTTAATAAGTAAAGTAGGCAAACATATAGGTCCTTAGTAGCGTTGACAAAGAAGAAGGAGCAGGTTAAAAGAAAGCCAATCTTTCAATTTTTCTTATAGTTTCTATTATATAATAATAGAAAATAGAAAGAAATTTCTTATTCTTATATATAGGCCAGCTTGACAAGCAACCCTTCCTCTTGATCTGAGGTGCGAAGAGAAAGATTTCTTTTTTATGACTTCCACTTATCGATCCCGGCCCAGAAAAGTGACCGACCAGGGCAGGGCCCTATTGATAAATGAAAGAAAGGGTTTATGAGCCCTATCCCTGTAAGCCACACCTGTGTAGAGTAGATCATTCAACACCTGCGGCACAAACCCATTTTGAACCTATTGGTCCTAGTATCATAGGCGACCGAACGGCCGCCCCCTAATTACTAGACCAACCTTCTATAATAATTCCATAAACACCTAGCGAAGATATGGCAAAGAAATAAAGTAGTCCTATGTTCGGATCTGACAATACCATATCATAATCAAAAGGTACAACAGCCCGAGCGACCAAATTTAACATAAATGTAGCCACTGGAGCCATTCTAAAAAGGGAGAAATTAGTACTACTTGGTGAAATAGGTTCTTTTAGAATAAATTTCAAACCATCTGCTAGAGGTTGTAACAATCCAAACGATCCCACTACATCAGGACCCTTTCGATGTTGCACAAAAGCCATTACTTTACGTTCAGCTAGCACTAAAAAGGCTACTCCTAGTAGAAGTGGTAGAATTATTCCAAGTATTTCAGCTGGAACAGCTATGTACATTTTTTTTTCTATTCACTCATGATCTGGCCTGGTCAACCCAATCATGATATTGAAGGAGGGGACCTTTTCTCAAATAAAATAAAATCTTGCAACTACAAAAACCACAACACAAGCACTCCTTTTCCATTCATTCTATCTAAGAAAAAGAATTTAGCATAAACCACGACCCCCCCCCCCCATCTTTTCATTTCTTTATCTATATGAAACCAAATGGGCGAGTCTTTATTATTGATTGGGGCCCTGAACTCAATGAGAGTGGAGATTCGCTCCTCTTCGGGAAACTCGTCCACGTCTGAAAGATACCTGACGGCGTCTACGAATTTCTCAAGCGTGAGCTCGCCCTACGCTCCTGCCTGACGGACAACAAGTTCTTTTACCTACCCACAGATTTCTTGCAAGAGCCTGCCACACTGGGCGGCCTTCTCTTCTGTCTCCCAATGCAATTGGGATATTTCCGCAGGAGAAAGGCCTACTGGAATCTCGTTCCTAGATAATCGTTCCCGGATAATGCTTGCCGCAGGGGCTAACCCTATCTTCGCGCATACTTCCTTGGTTGTCTGGGAGTTGAATCAGAAGCATCGAATGAAAGGTTCTTTCTAAGACCATCTGCTATTGAATCAGCTGCTGTTGCCGGGCGAGATTCTATCTTTTCCTTGTAGTCCACGGGATTTTACTCTGGGGAAGATCATTCCTTGGATGGATCATAACTTATACAAAGGATAGTCTCTGTAAGAAGGACCAAAGCGCACTGAAAGAACCTACCGATTCTTGCCAGTCATAACAACCAGAACGGGTTAGCCTTCGTTTGCCCCATTGGCGAAGTCATAAGTTTTGGTGAATCCGTGTCGCTACTATAAAGTGCTTTCCATAGTTCAATAGAGAAAAGAGAGAAGAGTAGGCCGATTTCCTTTACTTTATTATTAAACTTAAACAAAGAATCCTTTGACACCTTGAAAACAAGGAAGGGCCTCTTTCCATCCATAGAATCTCTTTCTTATGCTAGCACTTTCAGCTATCTTTCTTATCCTGCTTCTATCAAAGCAGCTTGTAAACTCCGACCATCGTCTCAGTGAAGTAGCCCATAGGTATGGGATATGAACGATTAAGAGTTCTTGATTTAAAAAAAAAGGTCCGTACTAACTGAGAGTGGAATCTATCCTGACTTTCAAGTAGCGCTTGATTGAGGGATGAACCCCGAATCCGTACTTTCCGGTACTATGCCTACTCCCCTTTCCTGTTTCAAGTGGGTTCAACACTTTCTAAGGCAAAGGGCCAAGTGTGTGCCATGAGTGCTCTGTCTTCGAAAAGGTAGAATGCTGTTATAGAATCCGCTATTTTTGAAATAGAATAAGCTTTATGTCCTAACCAGATGCCGTGGGGCGATAACGGGTGCTTTATCTAAACTAGGCAGGAGAACATGGCTAAGTTTCCTACTCTGATAGCATCTCTGAACGGCAGGTACCCACAACCGCCATAACGAAGGAATGAATCTATTAAGTGGGAAAGAGCCCTCGTAAGGCCTCTCTCATCCCTTGCTTTTGCTGAATCGAGATATTATTGGTCTTCTTTGACCCGCGGGTGCGAATCGGTAGCTGTGAAACTAGCTCTGGCTTGATGACTGCTTACTTTTCGCCTTTTCCTTGGGCATAGAATGAGTTGATCCTTGTCGAGGTAAATGGATTTAGGAATTCATACCCTCTCACTTCGTTCGAGCTGAATTACATCCACCCTCTCACGGCCGAAGGCTCCGCAACACGTTGGAGAGCTTTTAGATCCCGCCCTACCCTGAAACGTTCATTCCCCAAGAGTTCTGAAGTGATTCTCATTCTCACCGCAGCCTTCTTAAGCCGAAAAAAAGCCGGGCAAGAATCTCATGGTAGTACGAAGGGGGAGCAGAATTGTATCTGGGAGTGGTTCTTCGGATCGATCACAGATTCTCAGCCCCGTGTTTTGGCTTCCACTCCAGTTGACCTCTCTTGTTTCCATCCCACCGTGAGAAGGTAGAGAGCAAAACCAACCCAGCAAACAACTATTACTATGCCCCTATTAGTAAAGCATGTACTTCTTGCAAGGCTTACTGAGCTTCTTCATGTGACAAACATCACAAAAGTAGTCCGTTGAACGATCGCCGATCGAGGGCATCATAATAGTATACAATTTTGGAACCCTGATAGGTTTCGCAGTCGACCATTTGATAGCCCTGTTCCTGAATATACACATAATAGGGCTTCAATGAGCCCTAGATGTAAAGGGGTTCTTGAACCCTTCTACTTCTAAGCAATTAGAAGAGCGCGGAATTGGACCTCCCTCAAATAGATGGATCTGGGATTGATTTTGGAACTGAGCATAGAGAATTGGGAGCGGACGAAGACATGCATCTTACATTTTAGGGGTACACAGTCACGTGCTGAGCAAAGAGGTATATCACACTCATTCACAAGCGCAAGGTGCGGCATCCGCCTGAACGGGGAGAGGATTTCCCTAAAACAAAGATAGGCGTGTCAGGAAATAATGTGAAGTCACCTCTATTTCGCTGTCCAGGGAGCTGTTGACTAATGACCTAAAAAATGCGTGACGTTTGGGAAGCATGAGCAACCCTTCGTGCACGAGATAGCAATGACAGGAGATTGACCGGTCGTGGTCGAGTTATCTCAGGGGTTTAGGGGTGCTTCTCCTGCTGCGACTACCCCCTCTTCTATTTGCAAGGTAAAGGCCCAGCAGAGAGAGTCTAGTGCTTTCATGAATGAATGCGGTAAACCCATCAATATTTTCGTTACACATCGGGGACAGGGAACCAGCCCAGCTAACTCGATTTCCCGAAGAAAAGAGGGGGCGCTCTTCCAATATTGAGCTCCTAGCCCTACCTCTCTTTTTTCAAAAGTATATAGAAATGGTAGGCACTGGGATTGAGTGAACTACCCGGGGAGAAAGGGGCAACCTCTCTATAGAAGGGAAGGGAAAGGGTTATCCGCCCATAATGATTGTAGAGTCTCTCGGGGTTGGAAGTCTAATAGTAGTCACATCAAGTCCTCCCCCTCTTACTCGGAATAGCTAGCGAGAGGAATACTACTGATTTTCTATGAAAGAAGGCTTTTAAGAATGAAAAAAATATTATATTCAAGATAGAGAGCCCCTCGCCTGCCTTTTCAGATACGAGTGAGTGAGCGTTTTTTCTGCTATGAATGAATGACCTCTCCATTTATTTTCAAGCTTGCTCTTCAAACCGGCCTATCGCTCTCCTCTATGAAAAGGTTCTTCCGTAATCACTCTCAATAAGACATCCATTCCCCTTTCAAATGAAAAGAGAACTAGACTTTTCTCTTCATCATTGAAATCCTCCATTCAATCGCAGTGCGGTGCTCTCAAAAAGCTCAATCCCCTTAGGCTGAAACGAATAGATCAGGAATTTGACCTGGGATCCGCCCGTTATGATCCTTGCCTACTAAACAGTTGCACCCCTGGATTTGTATGTTGGGAGAACCCCATGATCCTTTCGTGTGGAAGGGAAGGTGTGGAGCGAAGGCGAACACGACTACTAAAAAGCAATTTATGGGGACCCCAAAAAAAGGGGATAGAGAGCGCAGAACGGGCTTTCCAAGCATAAAACAATCCCTACCTATACATTCCATGGCAACAGACAGAAGGCAGTTTTCTCGTTGTTCTTAACCCCAGGCACATTTCCGTTACCAATAATCTCCATAAAAAGACTACCATGATTCCCGAACAAACCGAGGGAGAGTCGAGGCATGAAAAAACTTATCTATGATCTGCTTATTTCCAAGTACGTATCATCCGCTGCGTTATCCGCCGTCTCTGCGGCCGCCAAAAGGCTACCCTCTCTTGGATATTGAGTGGGTTGATCGGGGAAGAGATCCGAACGAACCTTCCAACAAGCAGAATAGAAGTTGACCATAAGGCCGTCTCTGTGGGAGGCTGCTACCCATAAGGCCATCTTAGGCATGGGAAAGAAAGGCGGCGGACAACCGACTTAACTGGAGAGCCTAAACGGCATTGAGGATGAGTCCACCGGTCGACAAACGGCTTCTATCTACAGGTGCTTTCATTATGGATCGGTCGACTTGTCACGATTTATTGCTCACACACAATTAGGTTAGGCAAGCTTGGGGAGGTGATATTAATCGCTATCGATACGATGCGGGGCTGATATGCTGACCGTAACGAACTTGACTCTGCCCCAAAAAGGGCGGGAAGACCTTTGACCTAGGCTGGGGAGGGATTGGGCTCGCTTTTCTTTAGGACTTTAGTCCGTGACAAGGCTCGAAGACCTCCGACTGGATTTGAAATGGATCAGGTAGGGCATCCGTTTACGACGTGGGTGGAATTAGCAGTTTTCTCTATTTTCTTCAATGGTAGGAAATAGGCATCAGCGGGGGTATATAGGAGGAAACCAGTCTGCAGTAATTCAAATTGCTCCTTCGGATCACTAAGTAAAATCTTGACTCACACATACCGCGGTGTATTTTTGTCAACTCACATAGTCGCACCTACCAACAACAAGACGACTACTCCCTGCACGCCACTAAACGACGCTATTTAACGCTTGGGTTCGCCCAATACAAGAATTACAGCCCAACCTAGCTTAAGTCTAAAGCCATGGAATACATCCCCATGAGAGCCCTCTATTTGACTAACATACTCCCCTTTGATCTCCCCCATACATTCATATCAAAGATGGGAATGATTGACTTTCGGATTCAAATAATAGCGGATAATGGCAGTACTCCTTCCCATTTCTTCTTTTATGATCTTATCTACTTGAAATGCTTACCTGTAAGTGCGGAGAAGGTACCCAGGGGACCAAAAAGGGCACTTAAAGGTCTTCAATTAAAGCTTCGCCAGTACTTGAAAGACTAGAAAGACCTACTTGATGAGTTTCCTTATGAGTGAGTTCGTAGGTGCCCTTAAGTCGAGTGTAGCAAAGGGATTCTCCTAAGAGAAGCTTTAGCCCTTGAACCTGAAATGACTTTTATGAGCTGTCTCAGTAGTGACCGACTTTATTTTATTAGCTCTATGATTAGTGGCTTAGCTGTTAGCTGTCTAAAAGCTACGGTAAATAAAATCCCTTTTTTTTGAAAATAAACCACTAATACGCCTTAGGTACTCTTTTAAGTCCGTGTAAGGCGGAGGGAATGAAGGGACCTGCATGTAACGGCCTGTATTTTTGTATGTGGTAGTTCTATTCATGTTATACTTGACATATACTTATAGTGTAGGTGAGGGATCATGTTTCTTACATGATTAGTATTGGTTTAAACTAGCTTGGAAGGTGATGTAATGCCTTGCACGTTTTAGCATATGTATTGCAAGTTAACTCCGATGGAAAGTATTTAAGTAATTATAGTAAGGTGGTAATTGAGCTAGCAGTTGTATCACCTACTTGATCTATATTATAGTTAAAGGGCCCAAGTTTGATTGACCAGATTTAGGCTTATATTTAGGGGCTCATTTGCAGCCCAAACCTATTAAAGAAAATGTGAATGAAAGAAGGCCCAACAGCCAAATCTGCCAATTGGCCATTATGGATAAAGCCCAAGTGAAACTAAGTAAGTACATGAACTCCTAAGATTTGTTTTACCATGTTATTGGGCCAAGTGTGTACCACCTACTTGCACTAATCTGTCCCAAGCTGATTAAAAGAACAAAGGAAAAATGGACAGCCAAGGTCCAATAATATTAAGTCCAAAAGGGCCCAAGTTAAAAGGACAAGCAGGTGGGGCACCTACTTGACATTATATGGACCAAAATTGGTCAAGAGTGTCGGCCATAACACCTCCTTTTTCAAAGGATAAGGATCAAGTCTTATTCTCCATTTTGAACTTGCAAAATTTCAGATTTTCTTAAGTTTCTTTCTTGGTCTCTCTTGGCTTCAATAAGCAGCCCTAAAACACCTTAGGGATTCTTGAGTGCTGTCTCATTTTCAAGTAAGAAGTTTGAAGGAGAGTTTAAATTCTTGAAGTACAAGTTTAGAGGATAAATTTCCAGAATTAAGGTAAGACTTCAACCCATTTGTTTTCCTCTCTTTGATCATGTTTGGATTGGAGAATTTTGTATATATTTATCAAGAATTCATGGATGATGATAAATCTTTGAGTCAATATTCTCCTATTATGCTGAAAGATTTGAGATTGTTAGTGGCTGCTTATGAATATTGTTGTTGAGGGCTGTTTGGGTATCTCTGGAAATGAGGTTTGAAGTTGTATAATGTGTAAGGAAGGGTGTGGTGGTTCCCTTTATGTAAGGGTTGTATGGGCACTGATTTCCATCAATTATTTTTAGCTACTGTTTTGGAGAACCTATGTTGATTAGCTGCTGATGTTAGCTTAATCATGACTTATGTTGTAGATTAGCACCCAATAAGGAAGGATGAATCGTGATAGTGGTATTGGTCATAAATATAAGGTATGTAAGGCTATTCGATTCTATATCCTTTTGGCATGAAATCTGCCACCTGCAATTAATATCAATGAAGTGATTCTCATAAGTTCTATTTCTAGAAAAGAAAGCATGGTGGCAGCGTACTATCTCCAAATAGCTAACAATATTTCTTTCCCCATTCGAAGTACATGGAACTACTTCATTATATGTTCACTACTCTATACTTGTGTAAATTTCCCTTGTGCTGTTATAGAAATGGTATTTGCAAAAGAAAGTTTAATTGACTCCTCTCCTAAGCCATTTGAAGTCAATTGTGCCATTAGGTTCTTAAAGTAAGGTGTTGTACTGTTTCATAGTCCTTATGTCATTGGTTTATAGCCTCAAAGTTTTTTTCATGTATTCCCACTACTGTTTTGTAATTTTCATGTCTCCAAGATGATTAGACCACCAATCAACATCTCAAGTGTTACGATTATCCAAAATAACATCTCAAAAGAGTTATGAACTGATTAACAATAATCTCAAAGATTAAAGAATCTAAGTGAAGAAATCTATTTAATTAAGGGTGGCAGCTCAGGGGCGAAAGCCTAGCATGGGCCGATCCCTATTGGTATAGAAGGGTGGCAGCTCAGGGGCGAAAGCCTAGCATGGGCCGATCCCAAGTTGTGTAATTATGAGGACCGCATCCCAGGGGTTAATACGCCTAGCATGGGTCATCCTCTTCTACCACTGATCAGCTGGTCACTTGTATCACATGCCCAACAAAGATTATAACATACAAAGAAGGTAAAGAAAAGAATCTAGCTTACTTGATTCCACAAGAGTAAGCAAAGGTGGTCTTCTCTCCTAATCTATGCACTCATATGTTGCTACTTGATTTCATTTGTACCTTGTATTACATATACTTTTTGCCTTACATATTCAGTACATTTTTCGTACTGACGTCCCGTATTGGGGACGCTGCATTTCATGCTGCAGGCTCAGGTACTCCAGCTAGTAGACCTCCTCAGTAGAAGCACTCGAAATTCTGCTACTTTTGGTGAGCTCCAAGTTGATTCGGAGCTTTATTAAGTCCTTGGTAAATTCGTTTGGTATTGTATCGTAGTTAAGGGTAAGGCGGGGGTCTGTCCCGACCTACTCTAGTCTTCTATCTTTTAGAGGCTTTGTAGACGTATGTACATGGTTCAGTTGTGTCTTAAGGAGTTGTGGTCTAAACGGCCAAGGCTTGTATATAACTTTTGGACCTACTTACGTTGGTTTGTATCGCTGCATCCAAAGTTAACTTGTCTCAATTGTTGTAGTATATGCTCCGTAAGAACAGGTTGTAGGTTGGTTCTCTCGGGCCTTTAGGGCATCGGGTGCCTGTCCGTCTTAATGGGTTTTGAGGCGTGACACAAACAACTGACTAAAAAAGTAATAAAAAGGGAATCTTCTAGAAGCAAGGAGCTCACCGACTCACTCTGAGATTCTCAACTTGTCACGACTGGAATCTAGACCCTAGACGAGACCGGCGTCGTGACCTCTCAGAGGTCGCAGACAAGCCTACTTACGTCATTCTTACTTTACATAGGTTAATTTTAGCGGAAAATTTGAAACTTTTTGTTTCTAAACATTACTTACTAAACATTTCTAATACATTCGTAATTCGTTCAACATCAACCATCTAAACATTAAGAGATAATCAAATGAAAGAAATAGTTCAATAACATAATCGTATAATTGCCAAAATGGCACCCATACATAGTCTGAATAAAATAAGAAAGAAACGCTAGTGGAACATGCTCCACTAGCTCAACTCCTAAACTAAGCTAGAACATAAACAGTAGCATCCTCGAAAGCATGAGGACCTACCAAAAACTGGATGAATATTGGACGTCCAGATAACTGCAGCGATGATCCTGTAGCTCTACCGTCCACCTGTGCCTGCACCTAAAATAGTAGAGTTTGTATAGGGTTAGTACACACTTGTACTAAGTATGGGTATATGCAAGCACACACCAAGGACATGCATAAGAAAGAATAGCTCTTTCCTAACAACATGATTTTTGGAAGTCAAGTCAGTGGACTTGCCAAATTGAGATTAGGAAAGTTTCCAAATTTGGATTAGGAAAGTAAGTGAGCTTTCCAAATTTGGATTAGGAAAGTGATACCATGAGAATAACATACATCATCATACTTTTCACATTTGCACACAGCACATAACATTTACACATAGCACATATCATATAGCATACAGTACATTTTACATGTAGCACATAACTTCTTTCATATCATTTATTCATAAACCATGAGACCTTGGAATCATGGACTTGACATTAAGACATCCCAGAAATGAGGGCTCAACATATGGGACCTCAACTAGGGAGTCTTCATTAGCAAACACAGAGTCTGCTTCATTCATTCATACGTACTTCATTTCATTTCGTTCATAGTCCAGTGTAACCACCGGTTATACCTAGGATGTAGTTTAAGACTTTCATTAGGTTCGTTATGCAATGACCAAGAATGACCTAATGTCACTACTTGAATCTAACTCACCTTTTGATTATCCTATCCTAACACCTTTGGTATCATTCATTTCATTGTGTGCATCATTTGAGGCTGGCCTCATTCATTCATTGGGAACTTTAACTTTAACCGACATAGATCATGTGAGCATCATGAAATCCAGTGTCTCCCCCACACCGAAAAGAGGTGGAATCACCGGCCAAAGTGATCCAATAACATGCTAGCGTACATGGGAATTTAACCCCGCCAGATCCCTATATTGGCAGTATAGGTTCAAAGACTAGGAGATATAAGGAGACCCATACCCGGCAAGCCGGACAGTCTCATCTCATGAGAGTTACGTGAACCTCCGCCCTTCCCGAAAGAAGGCATCACCGCTCATAGCTAGTCTATCGGTGCTCAGTATAAAGTTCCATTACATTCATCTCATACGTCATGGAAGCTGGCTTCTAGTATGAGGACATCATAGCTCATTAGATGATTTCTCATCTCATCATTCGTATTGAGTGTATTAAGTTCAATACTCTCATTAGAGTGTTCATAGAGACTTGTCTCTTCCTTATCTTACACCCTCATAGGTGAGTACGTATTGGTAACATTTACTTAGGCTCATTTGAGATTACTCTCATCATTTATATTAGCCTCATTTCATGTTGTCACCACATTCATTATCATTAGCCCCTTTTGCTTTTTCATAGTTACTCACCTTTTATTATGTGAATGTTCATTTCATTATTTCATTGTTCATCTCATCATATGGCAATGCACTTGGCCATTTAGTGTATTTACACTCATACTTAACCCTTCTAGGGTTCATCATTTCATTTCATACGTCTTAGGATCACTTACTTTTGAACGTATGTTAGACTTATGAGTCTATACACACAAGCCATGAGGCTTCATTCGTAGTTCATTAAGTAATTCTTACATTCCTAAGCTTATGTAGTACAAGACTTATGTATCTTGTAGTTATGCCAAGATCTTGAATTTGATCTAAGTAGGTGGCATTATTCTTGGATGATTTGTTCACGTATGACTTATGTATCAAATGGAAGTTTGGGCAAGGAATCCCAAGTCTTGAATCAATTTAATGTCATTTACATTATTAATTGATTTTATTCTAGTAGTCATAACATTTTAACTCTAAGTCAAATCACAATGTTTACATTGAAGGGTTACTTGTCTATTTAAAACTTTCCTTGCATTGGCCGATGGGTTGCGGGTTCAATCCCCCACAACCCCATTTTCGTTTTTCTTTTATTAGTTTCAGCCTATAGGAGACTTTGGGACCCGAGGTCGAGTCCCCTCAGCCACACTACAATTCTCCTTTATTTTCCTTTCCCTTCCATTCGCTTAAGGCTGAGAGGTTGTGGGTTCGAACCCCCACAACCTCTTTATTTTATTCTCCTTTTTGAAAGTTGACTTATTTGAGTTGACTATGAGGTTGTGGGGTCGAATCCTCACAGCCTCATTTCATTTTTTTTTTTATTTTTACTCCTCTCATCCGCATAGAGGTCGTGGGTTCGAATCCCATGCCTCTCAAAAATTTTCTTTATTTTTCCTTTTACTTTGTTTCTAACCGAGAGGGTGTGGGTTCGAATCCCACCCCTCTCATTTCTTATTTTCTTTTTCTTCACACCTAGTTCCCAGCCAAGACAGGTTCAAATCCCCCTCACCACACGAATTTTCTTCTTCTTTATTTATATTCTTTTTTTTTTATTTTTAAAGGGGTGAGGTCTCGGGTTCAACCCTCAAAGACCTCACCAAATCTTTCTTATTTTCATTGGCATTTTAAACATCTTAATTTGGCAGAGATATATCAACAAAATGCTGGAAATTCAAAGTAACTTCTTTACTCATTTTTTTTATCTCCATTTGTTAGTAGATTCATAGGACAATACATAGTTCGTTTGGTACGTTCTTTAATACAATTTTTCACGAATTCTTAACCAAAATGTTTACTCCTCAATTCAACCACACTTCATGTCACATAAACATCACATTTTACTTCAATTAGTGTACATAACACAACCAACAAAATATTAACAAAATCAAGCCCCTAGGCCGAGACTCAACATGCCATACACATTTTGTTTTTCTTAATTCGAACACACACATGGTTGCATTTTCATGAATTAACATACATCCAATACATTACATTCAGCACAAACATCACATAATCCTAAGTCTACCAGCATTCATACAAACCTACATTCGTTGGGAGCTAATGACAGGGACATGCAATAGGGGAATCAACCTTAGTTTTTGAGCCGAATATACTGAGTCCTAGGGGTCTCTTGGGAAAGGGACCAAGAGTAAGAAAACCCATACCTTTGTTTTCTTGTTAAATGTTCAAAATGCTGCCCAAGAACTCCTCCACAAATCAGTCCACACACCCAAAGTCACACCTCACCCGACTAGCGTAGTAGTTCTGCTTAACGTTACCGGATTGTTTTCTCTTTGAGTTTCTATCTTTCAAGTTCTTGATGAACTTTTGCCTTTACTTTATTTTGCTTTTGCTGATTGTTTTCTCACGTTTTCAGCCAAGAAAAAGAGTGTGAAAGAGAGAAAGAAATCGTGCAAAGAGAGTGGGGAAAAGGGAGATAGAATTCTAGTAGAAGTAGGACTTTGTGGGTTTGAATTAGTCAACTCAATAATTAATAAAAATTAATAAAAATCTGATTTCTTTTTCCTAAATCAGCTAATATTAATTATTTATTAAAAACTAAGTTAACACATTAAAATAAAAGCAAGTTTAATCTTGCTTCTAGTGGGGTTCGAACCCGGGTGACCCCATTTTGCGAAAATGGGTCCCTTCGGGTTGCCCCACCCGAATTTCTTTATCTTTTTAACTTAATTAATTAAATAATTAATTACTCAGGGTAATTACAATATTACCCTTGGCCTGGAAATGACCATTTTACCCTTGGACCCTCAAAACTTAAAATTTCTTCTTTTGAGTCCGGTAAAAACTCTTTCGATTAAATCTTCATTTTCGTGAGCCTCACATAGTTGGTTCCAACCTTTCCAAGCTCAATTAACTCCCCAAGTTAGTTGGCTTGGTCGTAGTAAGGGTTCTAAGGTTTGGTTCTACGCGTATCAATACGTGTGGACCTTGGTCTAATCGCAAGCATTCTTGAAACACCTAAGTCTTGATCCCATTCATTTTTAGGGTTGTTACACAACTGGATTAACGAGACATTGGATGTTGATCCTAATTACTAGTATTTGTATCATAAAATGATGCAGGTCAAATGACATTAATACATTGAATGTACGAGAATGCGATGGGAAAACTAAACATGACATACGCTGGAAAGGAATCTGAAAATAACACTTAGTTTAGATTTACTCAACTTATGGATAATCAACTCAAATACAAAGTAAAACAACAAGAAAGATGCAGTTTATACAACGCATTCATAACGGAATAACAACTCAATGTGTTAAAGGAATACCATAGTAACTCAGTTTACATATAAAGTTATATCATACTCTAGCAGTTTCTCTAATCGATAACCATTATTAGGAGCTACAGTGATGATACAACGTCTCGCGCACACTGCCAAAACTTTCTTATACCTTGTCGTGATAAAGAACGCCTCAACTAAGTAGATCCACTAGTCTATGATAAAAAAAACTAAAGAATTATCTAAAAAGTATGACTTTTTTTACCCACGATAGCTACATAATTTATGGAGACTTGAGTTATGATGACCTCGTCTCCATTTCAGGTCTCAATACTACTCCAAAAAAACTCAGCTCATATGTTTAAAAAAAAAACTTTTTTGTGGGTTGAGATAATTACTCAAAACTAGCTCAAAGGCTCTCTTGGAAATCACTATTTTCTCTCTTGTTCAAATGTAAAAACATTTACTTTTTTCAGAATTACATAGTCCCGATATACTCTTTTTGTAAGAAAAGAACTTTCATTTTTATTCTTTAATCAACTCAAAACTCAAGTCTTAAAACAAAGTTAAACCGTTTGCATAAGACTTTTGCAATGAATCTAAGAACTCTCTAGAGTTGGCTCTTAACTTTCCTTAAATTTGTTTATGCATTCAAGGATTATGATTTGTCATAGGAAGGATCTCATGATATTTAGGAGTGTTTACAGATAGTTAAACATAAGAAACTATCAAGAAATTATTATTTGGAAGCAAGTCCGCGACACAGAGATGCATTTAAATATTTTGCCGCGAAATTAATTTTAAGGCAGAATGGTATGTGACAACTCCGCAACGGGGAGAAGAATTTTCCAATTCGCCTTACTTTTTCCTTCCTCGTTTTCCAACCCCAATTTGCCTAAATTTAGCTTTTTTCCCAAATCCTCTTTAGATTCACATACCCAGCAAATGTACCCAAAACCTAAATCAAAAAACTCTATAATTTGACGCAATAATCTTAAGAACTCCTCTATTTAGCCCAATTCAAGAACAAAAACAAATTCAAGAACACATATAAAGAACATCAAACTTTCAACCCTTTTTAGGACTAATTTTTGTTGAAATAAACGTGTTTGGCATGTAGATGAACGAACCCAATATTATGAAAGTCTCATATACCTTGTAGGTATCAAGTCTTTGAAATATCAACGAGCTTAACTTCAAGAACCCGACGAATCCTTACTTCTTCTCCTCCTTTCTCCTCTTCTTTTCTTTTATTTTAAAACCCTAACTTAATTTTCAATAGCATAAATTGAATCCCATTAGTAGAGACCCCAATTTAATTACCAAAAAATGAATTTAAATAATTGGGTAGTGAATATACCACAATACCCCTCTAAAATCCGTTTTTGACTTTTCTTATTTAGACAACTCAACTTCAAATGAGCATATCTTCCTCATACGAATTTGAAATCGTGCAACCTCGACCGCGTTCGAAAGATAATTCAAAGATCTTTTCTAAGGTATATTGTAGCACACCTAAATCATCCTGAACTAGGCATTATGGTTGTTTGAAGTTGACCAAAAATCCATACTTAACAAAACTTAACCAATTTTCTAGATTTTTCATTCTTTCCAAAAATGACTCTTTCTAATTCAAGATCTTTCACTTAGCGAAATGTTACACTTTAATTGCCTATGTTTACTCCCAATCTTGACCGACCTGTAACATTTTTTGAAATGATATTTGATTAAATATGCATTTCAAAACCTATTCCTCTTTTTATTATGGGTTTAAAATTATGATTATTTATATAAACAATTATATATTTTAGTATTCATAATTTACAAAAAAATATTGTTATTATTGTCATCAAATTATTAATATTATTATACTTATGGTTTTCAAAATTTTAAATATTTAATTTAATTATTTATTTAATTGTATAAATAATAAGTGGGCATATTTCATATAAATTAATAAAAGTAGCAATTCATTTAGTCTTCCCCAAATCATTTAATTCATGGTCATTTCTATCCAATTTCATATTGACTCTAGCTAATTGTTACAAAAAAATCCAATCAAATAAGCCTTATTCCACTTTACTCTTTTTCTTTTCTCCAACTCCGATGAGAGCAACCGCCTCACCACCCCTACTCTCCATCGGTGGACCACCCACCATCGCCGCTCCGAGGTGAAAGTACTGCCTTACACCAAACATCGCTCCCTCTCTTATCAAGGGACTCTGGCAAAGAGAACCACCATACTTCCCTTTCCCTTCTCTCTTCTTTTCCCATCCAACGAAGGCTGCCGCACCTCCTCTCTCCACTTCGCTTGTCTTCACAAAGGACCGGCGAACTACGGTCGGTAGTCGCGATGATAACGATGAATCCATCTCATCATCTTCTCACTGCCTCCATAACTACGACTAGACCCTTCTTCTCCTCATCCTCTCCTCCCGAAAAGACTCGATGAGACCATCATCTCTCACCAACTCAGGCAAAATCATATCGGCAAGGTAGTCACTCCCTAAGTTAGGTCTGAATCGTCCATTATATAGGTCTCCTAGTAGGGAAAGCTTTATGAAATGTGTATGGTATGTATTTCTAACATTGAATATCTTTCCCTCTATTCTATTCTTTGTTTTCCTCAAATGAATTCTTAATTCGAAGATACATGAGAAAATTGAATAAAAGGTGTCAATTAAGTCTTGGTTTATTTTTTCGGTGACACTTTGACAAGAAATGGTCAAACCCACTTAAAATGTAATGAAGTTGATTTGGGACAAATTTAAAATTTTTAAAAAAATCTAATCTTTGATAAAATACAAAAAAAAAAAAAAACTATATTTTTCAACTACTTTAATTCTATCCAAACCATCAAAAAAGTAAAAGAAATTAGAAGTTTCTCTCTTCTTCTTCTTCTCCAATATTCTGTGCTTCTTTTTCTTCTTCCTTAGAAAATTTGGATTTCAACAAGTATTCTCCCCATTATCTTCCTACTTATCTCCGGCCGTCATTCTCTCGTTCTGAACTGAACGACGTGTTTGACTTAGAATGGGTTAGTTGTTTTTTTTAAAAAGATTTTACATTTTCGAACAACACACTCATGATATTAAGTTATTTTCATGGGTTAATGAACAAGAAATCATTCTATATATGTGAAAATTGAATTATGTTGCAATGGTACCTATTATCTATTGATTTTGAAAGAAAATCGACAAACCCAAAAATCTCTAATTTTGAGGAAATGTATATGTATTGTTCTTATTCAGTGAAGAATCATTTTTGTTGCTTTTGTTCTTCTTTTGTGACCAGTTTGTTCATATAATTGTATAAATATATTCTTGTTCAGTTGTCCAACATATATTTCATTTATTGAAAGATGTGTTCATATGTTGCAACATAGTTATCATATGTTGAAATATGTCAGCTATCATGTGTTAGAGTAACAGAATGATCACATTTAGTAACAGTTACCCATATATTGAAACCAAAGATTCATCTGTGTCAACAACGGGTACATATGTGACAAAAATATGTTCATATGCATATGTCAATATAAGTTTAATTGCTACCCCTTATTATATAATCAGTTATAAACTCTTAACTTTGTACATAAAATCTCACAAGGAGATTTATCAATGGCCACACCTCAATCTTTTTCTAGTGTTTCTTCCTCATCTAACATCAAATGCTCTTTTTGTCAATATGAAGGATGTAAGAACCAACATGATTATTTTCTTATTTGTGTTAAAGAACTCACTAACATTTTTAAGGAAATGACATATCATATTGATGTTCATAAATCCAAGAAGATATCACAACCTTTGACGTGTATGAGGTTGAAAAAATCAATTTCCCAATCACAAAGAAAAAAATCAATGACTACTACTCCAGTATCTTCCTCAATCGCAAAAGGCAAAGAGAAATTGAAAGAGAAAAAAAAGAGAAAGATGAAGAGAAAGCGGAATAGAAGAAAGTCGTCAGTTGTAATGTGAAGCAAAAATATCCATTTGAAGGTTTTAATATTGTCAATGAGGATCCAACTGATTTAATGTTATCCTTCTCGCAATGGATAAATGAGGGTCTTTACAGGCATTATGCAAGAAAGTAAAGGTATTCAACTATTATTAGTACTTCTTGATGTCAACTAAATTACAATCTTTAATGTTTTCACAATTACAGAAAAGACAAGGATGGTCACTACTTAGTAAATTTCTCTAAACTTGGATTCAAACAACTTGATTTTGTAGTTCCATTTACGAAGAAGAACGATTGGTTTTATGTAATGTCTCAACCTAATAGGTGTTAGAATGATGAGGTAAGTCCATGCCCACTTATGTTTTGATTAAGATAAGAATACATACAAATAATTGATATAGAAATGCACTTGTTGATGCATTGTGTAGCACGTGCATGCTATTTTGTAATATATGCAAAAGAATTCAAAGAAAAGAGTCATTCTATATATATATATATATAGTTTTTCAAACAATAAATTGACAATGTCATTGTTATTCCTAAAAGTGAGAATAAAATCGTTGACACTATCAAAAGATTTATTATACCTACTAGACTGCCTTGGCATCTCACAAATGAGGTTATATCCCTGTAAATTGTAATGAGGAGTTTCATTGGGTCTTGTATGTCGTTGTATTAAAGAAACGGTGCTTAAAGGTGTATGATTCAATGCCCTCATCTAGGACTAGCAGATAGTTGTCCATCGAGATTCAAAAGTTATCTACGATGTTGCCAAAGTACCTTCAATCCAGTGGATTTTTTGGCTAAAGGGACTGAACCCACTGTTCAGTTCTTGAATCTTAGCAGGGCAAGAACAAATCTCACCCATTCGAAGTCATACATGTTACTGTTGTTGCCTAACAAGCAAGCAATAGTCTGTAAGTATTGCATTATTTTTTTTATCTTACCACTCTCGCAATGTGATGTTATTATGTTTATTATATGTTCTAATTGGTGATATACCATGCAGAGATTGTGGACTTTTTGTTATTGCATACGCTGAGTTTTTGAGTGATGAATTACAAGTACCATCTTATGGAATTATTTCTCAATCCCTTCACATGATATATGTTTTACTCCTATGGAATTATGAGATTTTAAAGGCTCAGAGTGACTATGTTAGTAATAATGAAGACCCACAGAGGTATAGACCTAAAAAAGCAAAGTTCATATGTCCATATGAAAGTTTAATGCTTAACACCATTGATTAGATTTAGTTTTTGATGGTTATGTATACCACTTTGAACTACCTTTTTGTTGATAAATTGTAAAAAACAATTGGTGAAGTGTTCATTTTGCTGATAATAATAATTATTATTATATTTATTTTATTGGAACAAATGTCAATTATGTAGGAAAGGAGGAAATGTGGTATGTGTGACAACATATAAAGCCTTTGTTGTTAAAAATTACACAATTATCTGCTTTAAAAAGATGATATGTGGCAACATATATAACCTCTGTTGTAAAAAAAAATCAGAGAAGTATTTGCATGTGTCCTAAAAGAAAGCAAATATGTGGCAGCATATGTGACTTTGAATTGTCACATATTGCAACATTATATTGTAAAAATTTAAAAAGTTAAAAAGGATGAATAGAACCGTCATTTTCCCTCTCTCCTCAATAAAAGAATTTTTCATATTCCAAATTTAATTTACTTTTACTAATTTTTGTTTTGTTTCCTTCTTTCCTCTCATTTCTCTTGTTTGTCCATTATTATTCTTTACAGATCCAATTGTTGTTACAATATTTTCTACAAAATAAGTGTAATTTGTTGCGATATTTTCAATATCAACAGTTCTAGCGCGTCGTTTTTCCCCTCATCATTCCTAATTTATCATGGATATCTTCTACAAATGGTCATAACTTTTTACTCAGAAATTGGATTGACGAAAAATTTATGGCATTAAAAAAAAGATTTAGATACCTTTAATTTGATGGATTATGGGTCACAAAACTCCTTATATTCTAACAGATATGATTATTTGAAGTTGACCTAGTTAGATTGTTACATCAAAACTTAATCGATAAGGAAACTTTCAACTCTACTTTGTGCTCAGAATTTCTAGTGACATTAATTCTTATCCAAATGTACACCCACAATAAAAAATTTACCTTTACACATATGGGCAATTTATGAATTACCTGATATGATCCTACAAGTAAATGAAGAGTGGTTCACGTCTTAACTTAGAAATTTTTGGGGTGTTTCACCTGAACTAAAGGTCCTTCTAGATAAAACTCGACGCTTTGAAGCTAACCACGCTGATAGAATTTTAATCAGAGCACGTTTATTAAGAATGCTAACCAAGGACTAACTTAGGCCAAAACTTATAAGCTAAAACACATAATTCCATTCTGAGGTTTTTTGCCTGACATTTTAAGTAAAGTCAACTATTCCAGTTTGAAAAGCTCCAAAATAGGGAACGAGCATAAACCTCAAATAAACAACTAACAAACCGAACAGTCAGTGTCATCAAGTCATAAATGACTTGTGGTAGCTATAGAAACGCTATAAACGATGAAAAGAAGGCATTAAGGCAAAAATGATCTCGATGGTCATTACAATTTTGAGGCTCAAATCGAATATGTTAGGTAAGAAAAGAGCTCTATGGGGTGGTATATATATTTTGACTAATTTATGGTAAAAATAAATAAATTTATAATTATCTAACTTGCAAAAGTTTACTTAATTTTTATATATTATGCAAATCGGTCGAATGATAAAGAAGAATAGTTGAAGTGGAAGATATTTTAAAAGTTTTGTATGAAGACTCAATGAAAAAAAAAAAGTCAGACCTTTTTCTTAAGGTTAGTTGGAAGGGTTATAATCCAAATGAAGACACTTAGGAGTTGATAGAAGTCTTAGACAATTGCGAAGAATAATATAGGATTTGTGACCATGGGTTTCAAAGACATTATTTTGCCATTATTAGGGGAAGTAGACGGCATATGTGGGAGGGGGGGGGGGCTCATTTCCAGGGCATAAGTAGATTTCATTATTTTAGGAACTCAAAAAATCCATTAAAGAACCCGAAAATAAATAAGATGAAGTACTAATGAGCTAGCTTTTAGGGTTGATTGAGATCTATGTGTCATATGTTTACATGATATTAGAGTCATCCCAGTTTGTTGTTCGCTGATGTTAACTCCCATTTAGAAGTGTTCACGGTCTAGTTAAGGTCTAGGCGTTCAGGGGAGTGTTATGACATCTCACATACGCATAATCAAAATCGGTATATAACTAAAATATAAGCATACAACAAATATAAAATAGATATTATTTTATTCTATTTTTCTCTTTTTAATGACTGTTATATTCCATTATTCTTTTTGTAAAAGTAAGTTTCATAACTCGCACTTTTCATCATCATAAATTAGTTTTCGCTCTAACTAATAATATTCGTAACTCAAATTGAGTACCTTAATTATAAAAAGAAATAAAAAATTACCTCCTTTCCTCTTCAATCATGAAAAATATATGAAAAAGTTGATTATTATTTTTCCAAAATTTACCATAAAAATAATAGAGGGTGAAAAACAAACTTGATTAGTTTTTTAAAAAAAAGAATAATGATAAGTATCATTTTTAAAGGAATTGAATAAACAAAAGTAAAGAGATGAAAACTGAGTAGGTAATAACAAAAATAAATTTACTATAATATTTATTTATGACAACGCAAAGTGTGATAAAGGTTGGACAAGTTTCTATTCAATCGAGTAGATAAGTACGACATCAAATAACTAATGATATTATGATTTATTCTAAATATATCTTTTTATGTGATATGTTTCATATATTTTATTTTCTGTTACAAAGTATGATCTCTGATGTAATATTTTATCATCAGAATTTATGAATCATATACGATGCAAGTACACATTATATTAATTTTTAAATAAAAAATCATATATGAATGAATAATAACAAGAAGATCTCAATAACTTCATGATTTCGTGTATAACCATGTTGAAACATAACTCAAGTATCTTTCTTTCTTTTATGTATCACAAATATATCATAATCCTCCTACCCAACAATGCCGAGCAAATAGAAAGTTTCTTTGACAAAGTCATCCAAGTGTTCTAATTACACAACCTGCAGTAGTAGTGAAAAATGTGGATCCAGCTGGGGATGAAGAAGCGGAAGGTTTTGCAATTTAGTGTTGTGATGATTACGGGTTTGTACAAAATGAGGATATTGTAGTGATATTTTTAAATTTTTATTATTATTATATTATTATTTTTTAAATAATAATTATTGTATTTTTGTTTTGGTGATTGTTTTTATATAAGGAGAAATCGTGAAAAGATGGTTAAAATACTTAGCATTAAAATTACATAACGTTTATACTATTATAAAATATTTATTTTCTCATTGCTTTTTGGAAAACGTTGGAAGTTATACTTTTCTAATTAATTTTCTTGACAATCAGTTTTTAACTTTTAATATTATTATTAATTTTTTAAAAATAATAATTATTGTATTTTTGTTGTGGTGACTGTTTTTATATAAGGAGAAATCGTGAAAATATAGTTAAAATACTTATAATTAAAATTACATAATGTTTATACTATTATGAAATATATCATGTTAATTTTTACAACTCAAGAATGCCTTAAACTCCGGTTTGAATAAACACAAAATATCGATTTAGAGAATCATGTTCATTAACTCAAAAGAAAAAATATTACAACACCGCAAAAGATCAACATAGATTCAAGAAAAAATATACAATTTAATATTTAGTTTATAGAAAACATACCAACACAAAATTTTAAAACTTACTGCATTTGAAATATTTAGAGTAAATAAAATTAGACTTCCACCAATCAACAAAATGTGGGTCCAAGAAAATTCTAGCAAAATCAATAAAAAAATTCTTGAAAAAAAATAATATATATTTATATAATGAAGGAGTAAATGAATATGGATAGTTGGTTGCCTTTTTTTTTTTTTTTTTAAGGAGTTCAAAAGTAAGAAGTGGTTACATATTTGAATAAACCAGTTTTTCAGTTACTTTATTTTTTAGTTTCACATTTTTTTTAGATTTTAAATTTATTTTGTTAAACAAATTTGGATTATCTTTTATTTAAAAAACAATAACGTGGGTTTAGTAGGTTCTATATATATATATATATATATATATATATATATATATATATATATATATACTAGTAAAGACAGCTCCTATGTACAACGATCAGAAAGTTTCCTTGCAACTAAGGGGGAAAAGTAGCTTGAAGAGTGTTAAAAGGAATCAAAGATGAATAAAAGAATATCACAATATCGTTCCGTGGAAAAAGGTGGTCTAAGATGCGGTATAATGAAGGGCTCATGGATTGTCGGAGGATGCAATGAGCCGTCTTAAAAGGGACATAATTGTTATGCCAAGCGACCAGCTTCGCAATGAATAGTTCAACACCATACTTCTGTATAGCAGTGTAACCTAGACGGGAGCCACCTTTGTACCAGACAACAACATTAACAGGAAGATCCCTTAGGAGCAGCCAAGACCATTTGCACCTAAGTACATATTCAAATGCATATCATCAACAAATATCATCAAACATGAGTTCCAAAAGTTTTAGCGACTTTCTTGAGTCAAAATCACAATTTTACCATGACAAATCTGCAATATTCCGCATTCAGTAGTAACCCACAACCCTACATCATGAACAAAGGGTAAGAAAGAGTTCCAAAGCATATATCAAAATATATGACGTTGAATACAAACAGAAAAATGACCCAAACTCCATCAGAAGGACATAATGATGACAATATAGGTCAAGTTTGAAGTACCAATTACATGTGAATTGGAAAATCATGTTGGGGATATGAATCCCGCATATAGTATAAAGGCTTCTACCGTAGTTGAGTTGGTGTAGCAGAACTGTTTGAGTGGTTGAATTCACTCACCATTAAGAAAAGAAAGGAAAAGTTCAATTTTAATTAGGAAAAGTGGAAGTCTGTTCATTATTGGGAAATTGAAGTTATATAATCATGTTTCATTATCGAAAAATTTCAATAACAAAAAAAAAAAAGTAAAATAGGGAAACCAAGTGGTGGTGGTGTGGCACGGTGATCCTGGACAGAAGCGTGTTTGTTTGAGGAACGAAAACTGTTACTTCCGAAAGCAGAGTTGTGTAATAAAGCAATAATTTTTCTGGTGATGTAAGTCTAACATTTTAGTATATGGCACATCATCATAGTTGGACTATTGGAAGTATCTTGGCAGTTGAATAAGAAATTCACAGTAAAAGTAAAGTCACTAAAAAGAAGAATTATAACATCTCAAAAGTATATAATTGAACTGAAACAAACTATCAGGAACCATGAAAATATTAACTGTGGGAGAGTTAAGGTTGGATAGGAAGAGAAAACTTCAATGGCATATCTAGTGCACCAAAGAAAGGATGAAAACGCGACGGAAAAACAACTTTTTAAGCCAACTTAAAACACTTACAAAAGTTATTACCATATACTACTGTGACCTCATATAAATAAGGAAACAGTTGAGACAGTGATTAGCGAAGGAAAATTATAAGCTATACTGAATCTTGTGAATGCAGTCAGAGAGAATTTATCAACTTACTATGTATCAAGGAGTGGTTAGATTTTTGAGACATAAATGTATCCAAAATTTTGGTCAAATCGCAACTTCAATTATCTTGGCACTGGAGAATCACTAAAAAGTAGACAAAACAAAGGCACTTCCGATTTGGCGTCGTCACAACTTCAATTGCTTTAGCTATTAATTTATATACATGAGGCCAAAGAACAATCATCAAAGATGAATCTATGTCATAGATATATCTAAATAAGAAAGCACGCGACACAAATATATAGTTGTTATTGTGAGTCACAAGTAGAAACTACAGAACACAATACCATAGAATTTTGAAAAAAACTCTCTAGACGCTTAACAATTTAAAAAGTATGAATCAAGTAAGTACGAAAGACAACAAAAATAGAGATAAATTCCACTATTTTACAGTAATGTAAAATGGAGTTAAACACTAGGCATTTCTATGTTAAAAAGCAGAGTCCGGAGCCTAAAGAGTACAAAATATTAACAAAAATTCCAAAACGGTATATAAAATTTTATATTAACCAAAACGGCAAAATCGCTGCACCAACAGCAATTTACTCCACCGGAAAAAGCAAAATCGCTGCCGAGGCAACGATTTTGCAAAATGTGAAATTTTTTTTTAAAAAAATAAAATCGCTACCTAGGCAGCGATTTTTAAAAAAAAAAAAATTTAAAAAATAAGGAAAATCGCTGCCAAAGGCAGCGCTTTACCAAAAAAAATTTTTTTTTTTTTAAAATATGGAGAAAAGGCAGCGATTTTTAAAAAAAACTTTTTTTTTTAAATATGGAAATCGCTGCCTAGCTCAACGATTTTATTAAAAAAAAAAAATTTAAAATATGGAAATAGGCAGCGATTTTCAAAAACAAAAATTATTTATTTTTTAAAAAAATTTTAAAGCAGCGATTTTATAAAAAAAAAAAATATATAATATTTTTTTTTAAGAAAGTGGCTTCCAGCGATTTTTATTTTATTTTATTTTTTAAAAATAATTTTAAAAAATAAAATCGCTTTTTCATTTATTTATTTTTTAAAATTTTAATTTTAAAAAATAAAGTCGCTGCACATGCAGCGATTTTGTAAAAAAAAAATTTTTTTTTGGTAAATAGAGGCAGCGATTTTCCTTATTTAAAAAAAAAATTAAAGAAATTATAAATCGCTGCCTACGTAACGATTTCATTTTTTTTAAAAAAAACATTCACATTTTGCAAAATCGCAGCGATTTTGCTTTTTCCGGTGGAGTAAATCGCTGTTGGTACAGCGATTTTACCGTTTTGGTTAATATAAAATTTTATATACCGTTTTGGAATTTTTGTTAATATTTTATACCCTTTAGGCTCCGGACTCTTAAAAAGCATATCAGTTCTCACAATTCATTGACAAAATTCATGGTTTAGAGTTAGGTTTACTAAAGTTTTCCATTAGTCTCAATTTTGAATGTCTTTTCTATCATACGCAAGGTAATTTGTTCCGCAATTATTTGGGTCTTTCATTCCCCAACTTTGTTGTCTACTGTTTGCTTTTGCAAGTTGTATCTGAAGTGTATTTAACAGCAAGTGAAGAAACACCCAAAAATTGGAGGATAGACAAAACATTAAAAGTGATTTTATGCATAAGCCAGCAATAAGCATATTATTTATCGGATTCTGGAAAATGGGAAAACGAAAGGCCTAGCCAATAGCATAAACAACTTACCCGATATAGTAACCATCGAAGTAGCAAACTGAGAACAAGAAAAGACAAAGTGAGGGCATACATTTCAAGACAAAGGTGTTGTTAGAATTGGTGGAGAACGCACTTGCTAACTCCGCGAAAAAACAAATGAAATTGGAGAGGAAGAGGAGAGATTCAGCTGGGATGGCGGTGCTGCATATCCAAGGAGGCGTTAAGGTTGATGAAGAGAAAGATAAACATGTGTATGTGAAATGTCCGAAATATCCCTCGAATTCAAGGCTATTTTCAAGGAAGCACACGCGTTGACGGAGAGGCGTGGGATATTCCCTCTTCTTATATATTACTAGTAAAGGTAGCCAAGGCTTTGCCCGGGCCCAACAATGAAATACAGATTAACCAGAAAGTTTGTCTGCAACTAAGCGGAAACAACACAGTATTACAATGTTGACTTTATGCAGGAAGGAGAAATTCTGAGTACGTTGAATGATTCAGGCGTTCCTTTTTGTTGAAATTTGTAATGTTTGCGTTGCACTTCTTGTTGAAGTTTATGGCATAATCTGTATGAGTGAAAGAGAGAGATTACATTAAAGGTGATACCAATATAATGAGCATAATCAATATCTCCATACCTCAAATACATATTCACCAAAGCTGAACCAAGCATATGATTAACATCAATGTTGTACTTCTCCACGTACGAATGAACCCATTTACCGAGCTCTAATGCTCCCAACTGCGTACAAGCAGATAAAACATAGACAAGCGTAACTTCATTAGGCTTTACACCCGCCATCTGCATTTCTATGAACAACTCCAATGCATAATTCATTTCGTTGGTTCATTTACTTTAAAAAAGCGGAAAGTTAGAAATTCAAAACACAAAAAAAATCCTGGTTTAAATACAGGAAGAGTTGAAATCAAAAGAGAGGAAGAATTAAAGGAACCAGAGTTGTTGTGTACAAACAAATTACAAAAAGGGCTCTACATAACAGCATAAGCATTAATTTTGTCAGATCTCATATATCCATTTGAAGAATTGACCAAATTTGGGGTTAAAATAACCCAGAGAACATTTAAAAAGGGAGAAATCATAACAGATCAGTTTCCATTGTCTAATATCTCAATCATCCAGAATCTATCCATTTGAAGAATTGACCAAATTTGGGGTTAAAATAACTCAGAGAACATTTAAAAAGGGAGAAATCATAACAGATCAGTTTCCATTGTCTAATATCTCAATCATCCAGAATCTCAGAAACGTCCAATTCATTATCGAATTATGAATGTGTTGGATGCATGTAGGCGCAAAGAAGTACGGCAGTTACATCAGAGTTTTTCCAATGAAAAATACAGGAATGAAGAATAATACTCACTGGGAAGCTTTTGGGAACAATGTTTGTTGACGATTTGAGTTTGCTGAACTATCAATTTATGCATTATAGAGCAGCTTGATTATGACTCTTAGAATCAAAATAAATACAGAATAATAACAAAGAGTCTTTTTTTGTGCCTCATTTGATTTGTCTCAGATCATTGCGTAGTCATGTTCACTGTTGCTGCTGAGTGGTTAGAGGTCATTCATGGAGTTTGTTATGTCGGTGAAATAACCTGTGAAACAACATGATACACCACTATATCAACCAAAGTATTTTGGTAAAGGTAAAGCGGACGGAAAAAGGAAAAACATACAGTATGCATGCAAAATGAATGTGTAAAGTAAAATGATTCAGAGAAATAAGCATTAAAGATATGTTGAAGTTAACAGAGGTAGTCCGACTTACAATTCTTCAATTCTGAGCAGCAAATGAGGTGGCAGTGCCATTGAGTGAGGGTCAGAGCAGACATCTTGGTAAACCTTACTCGTTCAGCTACTCAAGTCAATCAGTAGTATTTCATAAGAAGAAAGAGAGTATGAATTTGTATAACAAATATTTTCAGAAGTATATGCAGGCAACTAAAAATTACAGTGAGAAGTTTGATGAAATTGACAAAATTAGAGTCAATTGTTACCTTATTTATGGGAAAGCTCTGTGAATAATTTCATCATAGACTATATTATATGTTGAATGATCATCAGTACTGTCTGCTGTAGGTGGACGGATTAATATTTTTACACACTTTGAACCTTTTGCTCTTGATAAAGCCACATGTAGTTGACCATGTGAAAAAACAGGTTCTCGTAAGTAAATTCCAACAAAATCTAATGTTTGACCTTGAGCTTTATTTATAGTCATAGCATAACACAATCGCAGAGGAAACTGTGTTCTTTTAAATTGTACGGGGATTTTCTCATCTTGAGATGTCAGTAATGGAATTTTTGGAATAAATACATGTGTATTTTTGAAGTCACCACTTTCAATTTTAGCACTTATGAGATGTGTTTTAAAGCTACAACATGTTAACCTTGTGCCATTACATAAACCTTCTGAAGGATTCAAATTTCGTAATAATATAACTGGACAGTTCTCCTTTAATGTTAACCTATAAGGAGGTAAGCCAGGAGGGTGTAGAGTATGTAGGAAATCTTCAAATTGGCTTTGATCATTTGGTTCAACAGTTTCGTCCGTTGCGACATATGTTCTAGCTCTTTCTGCAAATTTTGTAATTAACATATCATTTATTTCATCTACAAAGTCATTTTTTGTTGTTAGAATAACACGAGAAGATATTGTAGTTGAATCAGAAGAAAACGCATATAAATCAGGATATGTTATGTTAAATAAAGCATCTAAGGAATGTTCTTCAGTTGTAAAAGGTACAATAAGAGAATCAGAAATCTGAATTTTGTTTTCACAGTTAGGTGTTTCTTTTCAATTTCCAATTCTAAGTAGATATTCACAAAAAGATGGATCTGTTCTTGCACGCATATTTTCAGATAGATGTAATTTCTCAAGATCATTCCAAATATTGGAATATAATAAGCTTTGATGAATAAAATCTTCCTTTTTGCCGTTTCGCACTACTGGAAGAGTCTGTCTAAAGTCACCTCCGAATACAATAACTTTACCACCAAAAAGTGTTTTTACATCCATAATATCTCTTAAAAGTACATCAAGAGCTTCAATCATTTTTTTTTGGCCATAGATGCTTCATCCCATACAATTAATTTTGCATCTTGAATCAAGCAAGCAAGTGGACTATGTTTACTTATATTACAGCAAAAATTACCATCTATGTCAATAGGCATTTTAAAACGTGAGTGAACAGTCCGTCCTCCAGGAAGAACAGAAGCTGCTACTCCTGAAGTTGCAGTTGCTAAAGCTATTTGTCCGTGAGATCGAACAGTTGCTAATAATGCACGGTATAAGAAAGTTTTACCTGTTCCTCCGGGACCATCAATAAAAAAAGCTCCTGGCTTCTTGGAAGAAATTCTATCAATAATTGTATTATATGAAATAAGTTGTTTGACATTTAATTCTTTTGGCAAAAGCAAGTCCTCTTCACTGACAATTATGTTGCTCTCAAAATGGATGTCTTTTGTGTCCTTAGTAGTTTCAGAAGATGTAATATTCTCTAAGATAAGTCCGTACTCATTTATGTTGTGTCCCATGGAATGTAAGATATCATTGATATGATTTAAAACTTTGTATTCAATACATTTTGGTTAAGTATTGGAGAAGCTTTTGAAGTCTTCTGATAGTGAATCCTCAAACATTTCCCATAATTCTTTCGGGTTAGAAGGATTGCAATATACTAATAATGTAGCGAATAAACGCCTTAAACTATATGGCATTTGATAACTCACAGCCTCTAACATACATTCAATTAGACTATTGTTGCAATATAGCAATCCTCTTTTTTCTGCAGATTCACGAAATGTTCTACAAGGTACTCCATTAACAGTGAGAAGATCTCTATATGATTTTGGTCCTCTTACGTTCATTAACAATAGCCTGAGGTAATATCTTTCCCCTTCAGTCACATGACATGTGACAACACGTCCAATTACATCACGTTTTTTCCTACGTGTCCACATTTTGTCTCTTGGAGACCATACAAAGTGTTGTGGGAATTCCTTGTATAATAATTTCATATTCATAGCATGCTCATTTGTTCTATTCATAGAGAAAAATTCAGTCAACATGGTTCTTTTTATCATTGGATTATTTAAGATTCTATTTACGCTTTCAGTACTTTTAAAAGAGACAAATTGTTGTCCTTCTAAATGTAATTGAAGATGATACACACTTGGAGTCATTTCACTAATAGGAAAACCAAATAAACGCCATGCCGCTTCGGGTGGGGAAACCCATCTTGCAGATCGATATTCTTTTATTTCGTCTATTTCTACATTGTCATGTAGAGAATATGCAATTTTATCATGGCCTTTGCAAATATATTTGTAAATATATTTCACAACTTTAATATCAGAACAAACTTCAACATTTAAATGACAATCAAATTTACAAAGTAAGTATGGGTTATATGGGACAACCCACGAATTATCCATGTGATGTTTTCTCATGTATACAGTTTTCCCAGTATTACGCCTCTTATAAAGTGGATATGAATTCTTTCCCTTTGATGTTTGTTCAATAAAGTCTTTTGGATATTGAAATTTACAAAAGCCCTTTTTTCCCATACATGAATTTGTAGGATTTATATCACCACATGGACCGTGCACCATATGCACGTGAATAATGATATTGCTCATTAGAATCGGGTAATTCAGCAGAAACAAATTTATCATATGATTCAGGTGTCAATAATTTGTATTCATTAGTAAGAATAATAAGGAAATGAGCATGTGGAAGACCTCGTTTTTGAAATTCTATAGTGTACATAAAAGCAGCAACTTTTCCAAATATGTGTCTTTTCAAAATATCCACTTTTAGTTCTTCTACTTTGGCTCGGAATACACGGGACACTAAATCAGGTCTATTTTGAGCTTCATCAGTTGATAACATATGTTGTTTTATTTCTGGCCAAGATGGATTACATGTCATAGTCACAAAAAGATCAGATTTTCCAAAATGTTGTACCAAGGCGATAGCATCCATATACCTACGACGCATATCTCTTGGTCCGCCTATGAAAGTAACAGGAAGGAATGTTTTTTTTCCTATTTTGGAAGCCTCTGTTTCACCAACTCTCAAAAAATCTATAATTCCTTTGACACATCTATTCTAAATAAGTCTGGGTTAAGTGAAAAAAAATCCAATCTTTGTGTTTCAAGTTTTATGAAAACATCTACTATAAATTGTTGAAATAATCTACCACAATGTAATACTCCATTTTCATCATCTTCTCTTATCTGAATTTTGTAACAGTAATATTCACGGCAAGAAACCATATCTCTTTTTCGATTTTTTTTATTAAAAACTTCAGCCTCCATATGAAGAACTTCGTCAATAGAGCATATATTATTTACACTTGGTAATTCTTCGTGTTCACAGTAAGATTGATTTCGCCGGGAATTTTTTTTTATACCACAATGCCATCCATTTTGACCATATGGAAATAATAACGGATACTGTAAAGGATCATAACAACCATAATAATAATTTACTAAGCGAGTGTTATTGCTATGCGTGTATATACGAATATGCGGCACAGAAACAATTTCAGGTGAATCATGTTCAACCCATATTCCAGCAACCTCAGATGCAGACGGTAAATTATAAACACGTTGATCTAAACTTGAATCACATTTAAGTGCAATACAAAAATCAGATATTGTTGGGATGTTATCAAGGATTTTATAAAGATAGAATATGGATTTTTTGACAGCATATTCATAAGTTTCCTGACAATTGATTCACTAATATGTGTTGAATAGGCCATTCTTTTTGCTAGTTCACTTTCATTATCATAAAAGTATAGTTGCAGGTTCTTTGGTTTGTCATCGGAGGAGAGTAAATCAGGTATAAAATGATACATTTGTCCTTGCACACGAAATGTGTATATACCATGATATCTCTTAGCTAAAACTTTGTCATAAGTTACGCCAAGTGATGTGAAGGCAAACATATTATTATATGTTCTAATGTAAGTTCGGAAGTGCATAGATTCTTCAGTATTTCCCATATACAGATCAGATAAGTCATCAGGTAGTTGGTATGAAACTAATTTAATTGATCCATTACCACAACAAAAGCCAGGCGATTCATACTGAAATCTTTTTGCATGACAAAACTTACAGTTGGGAACATCTTTTAAGCATGTATAAGCAGATCGATTATCATTAATTTTTTTATGGGAGTTTTGTTTTAGCCTATGACCTGTATGTGATAAGTACTGTCAAAAGTTAGTATAATCTAACATTCTAATGAAGTAATAGGAGAAATTACTTCCGTATAAGATAAATACCAACCTTTCTTTGTAGCGACTTCAGAAGTGACATTTTGTTGTTCTGTACATGCATTGGATGTTGAGTTTGAGATAGAAATGACCTCAGGAGTGACAGTTTGTTGTTCCCTACATGTGCTGGATGTTGAGCCTAACATATAAATGGAAAAAATTTAGATGCATATCTAACACATGATGCAACTAAAAAGCTAAAAGAAAGAAATTATATATTTACCTTTTTCAAATACATAGAAAGGTGGGAGGACTTGTTTTCTTTTGTTAGAAGAACACAGTGAAGCACTAATTTCATAGCAGCTTTTTTCTGGACGGAATATAAAAAACATTATCCATTAGGTTAGCACATAATTAGCTCTTTGTAATTTGATATTAGTAAAAGTGAACAAGCAGAAATTTTTCATTCCAACCTTGGATATTAATAGAAGAGGGCTCTTTTATAGTAAGAGCAGTTTGCCTTGATAATAAAGGGGCGCAGTAACGCTTTGTTTCTTCAGCTGAACCGAGAACACGTGATTTACCTTTTTGTAATTCTCTGGTGCGCCTCTCTGCTAATATCGCCTGTTTTTTATCAGCTTTTATCTTTATATAAGCATCACGCCTTTTGAGTTTCATTTGATAAATTTGTTCTTCTGTACGTGATAGTTTATTTGGTTTGTTAGAAGACATTTCTCCGCAAGCTCTTTGTAGGAAAGTATCTGCATTTGAAATACTAAATTTGTTAAACAGCATAGGCAGACAATGAATTTGAATCGACAATATATTAAAGTATATAAAATTTCAGATTCTTGAGGAAATCTCATAACATTTCTATTGCACACCCAGTTGCCACCCCGATTAGTGGACCTTATTTGCTGGTAGCATAATTTTAACCAAAGAGCTTGATTGGGTTAGACATAGCAGCACCGGAAGAGATGGCGACGGGCAAAGGAGGCAATGCATCAACGAAACCATAAGAATCTATATGGTGGTTTAGGCGAAAGTGTGACAGCACTCAAACTTTTCACCACGTATAATGGCAAGAGGCTTAGAATAGAGAAGGCAAAGAAACTCTTTTTTCTTCTTTTGAAATGTGAGTGAGAAAGCTACATAAAATCACTTTATCTTAGGGGAACTGGTAAGCATAAATACAGTTTTCAGCGAGTTGAAGTTCCTTTTTTTACTTATCCATTTTTGTGAATGTGAATAAAACTCCGGTACTACCTATACAGACCAGCAAAACTCACTTTGCAATTATGGCTCAGATTATGGTCGAAGGGATGAGAAAGAACGAAACATTATAAATTCAGTCTTTAACAGAATTTTCCAGAGGGAGAACTACTCTGAGAAAATCAGTTGATCATGGCAAATCCAGCAGTTAAAATCTTGCATAGCACGCTCGGTAAGATGAGGAAAAGGGCAATGATACAAACAACAACAAATAGCGACTGAAACAGGAAGAGTGAAGAAACCCACAAAACCCATGAATATAAACAAATCAAAAAAGGATGAGAAAACGAAATCGCTGAAATATAGCTAAGGAACTACAATAATGGAAAATCATTATGGAATATGATTACGTAACGTAATAGATAGCTGCAAACTTCAGTGAAGCACCTAATCAAGAAGGTAACGTTTGGCGGCGAAAGTACAATTAATGGCTTGAGGCGGCGAAAGTACAATTAATGGCTTGAGGCGGCGTGTGGTGTTCAGTACTTCAACTGCAAAGCTCAACTAATCCTAGAGGCCCTTAACAATTCAAATCTCTGAAGCGGAAGGGGTGAACAAATCCGCAAAAAATGTCGAATACAAACAGATTAAAAAGGATTGCAAAATAAAATCGTAGTAGAGTATGCTTGCCTGAGGTAATGGGTAGTTATAAGAAGAAAATATGAAGCGAGCATAAACGTTTGGAGAGGAAGAGTTAGATGGTAAAGTTTGGCGGTGGCGTTACAATTGCCTGACTGAAGATAAGGAACCACGTGTGAAGACAAAGAGAGAAGGACAAAAGTATCCTTCAAAATTTTAGGTAATTCAATTAAACACACGTGTTGACGGAAAGCACTGTGCTATTCACTCTTTCTTCTTTAAAGCGACATAGAACGCTCACCTGAAATTGAATGCAGTTGCTAGCTCCACGAAACTGAAAACGGAAGAGGATAGGAGGAGAGAACAGAGCCGGAAAATAGAGGTGTATGGTGGTGCGGTACTGTGTGTTGACATCCTTTGAATGGGATCAACGTCACGATGACTCAATTAAAAAAAAGAATAATTAGGTTAAAAAAATTTAAAAACGGGTAAAAGGGGGTTAAAGGGAAAAGAGAGTCGCCACCTAATTTTTGGAAAAATAGAAAAATGATTAATTAATTAACTTGAAAGAAATGTCTATGAAACCAAATTAATTCTAGGTAAGGGGTTCAAATTATTCCGAAGGGAAGGGATTAGGCATCCTTCGGAATCCACAAATGTGGTTCCCGACTGAGTTCATTTTTCCAAATTAAGGAAGAAACAAAATTAATGTACAAATATAATAAACATGCAATATACACAAATAATAAAATAAGAAAATATAAAAAACGGCCTAAAATTTGCCTAACGTAATATATAAAAAATATTGAATAAAGAGTATAATTCGAACTTAATTCGAATAACTTCAATGGGAAGCAACTTCGGGGTACCTGTAAACACTCTTAGTAAAAGTGTTAGTAATAAATAAATGTAAATAAAATTGAATACATGAAATAATAACTTAAAAATAAAAACTCATCTTATTAACATGGGAGGCCTTGGAAATCGACGGTAATTTCTTCATCGGCCAATTTCAACATATAAAATATATGAACTTAAACTAAAATTCCGTCTTTTTAAAATGGGGAGGCCTCCAAAACCGACGGAGAGATTTTATCATTGGCCAATTTTAACTAATTAATTAAATCAACAAACAAGCACAATAATAACACAAAATGCTAGAAACATAATGGGAGAAAAAAAAATATAAAAAGAAAACTTAACAGTAAAGTAATAACATATCTAACAATAGTATTAATAATAATAATAATAATAATAATAATAAACAAAAGGAGGTCAAGACATGATATAATAATATAAATCAAATAACGTAAGAACAATTAAAATACACAAAATTCTTTAGTTAACAATTAGCACTATATGTCACTTTATATAAATTAAGAGAAAACAGTATATGAATTAAGAGAAAACAGAGCATTAATAACGAAGTGATCAAACAACTTAAAACAATAGCAAAATAAATTAAAAATATACAGAATCAATATAATATAAAAGAAATAAAATAATAGTGACAAAGTAATAGGCAAATGCTGAAACAGAAACAACACTAGAAAAACTCACACATTATAACGATGAAAAAAATGTCAATAGTAAGCCCCAAATCAGTCCAACAAAATAGTGAGAGTAAAACATTGTCAATAATAACACTAAACAACTGAAAATTAGTCAAATATGTACGAAACAAAATGTGTAAAAGAAATGGGTCACCTGAGTGTGGTATTTTAGGCTAGATCCAGTTGTTGTTATCGTTGGAAATGGCCGGAGCTTTGAGCTTCGCCGGAGCATTACGGGTTTCACCGGAAATGAAACTGGTTGTTGGTTTGGAGCTCGTAGCTCGTATGTGGTTTTGTGGTGCTGCTACTGCCGTCCTCGCCGAGATGCTATCCTCCGAAAAAGGGAACAGAGGTGGCCAGCGCCTGCTGGTTCTCACGCTGCTGCTTCTCCGCCGGAGAAAAAGAGAGGCGGAGGGAGAGATAAGGAGAAGAGGAGGGAGGAGGCGCCTGCAGACTGCGTGCAGCTGGTGGTGGTGTTTCTGTATGGCTGTCTCCCTAGCCGGAAAATGGAGGAGAGGGACAGAGGAGTGGCGACTGGAGAGGAGGATTTGACCAGTGGGGGGTCTCTTTGGGTGGTGACTGGTCGGAGAGTTGCCGGAAAGGCAATGAACATTAGAAAAAAAATTTAAAGTAAAACATAATTCTGAAAATTGAACCCCAATTCTAAAATGTATTCACCACCCCAAAAACCTAATGGATCAACTATTTCATATATAGAAAGTTGAAAACTATGGGCCCAAGTTATGGGCTTGAGGTTGTGATCCAAAAAATATCGATTGATAAAATATCTGTGTATGTAAATTGTATTCGAATTTGAATGAATTTTTAGACTGTGCAGAATATCAAAATGAATATTAACAATGTAATAGAGAAAAAATGAATATGAAAAAATGTAATAAACATAATCAATTACATGTAAAAAATGCAATTTAACAGAAACAATGATTTTATAAAAAATGAACAAATAGTTGAATGTCTGGCTGTGACAAAATAATATAAACATAACAATCGACAAAAATCCTAATACTTTGAGAAAAAGGATGATTATCTAAAAATTGCATTAAAGTGACAAAAATATGTATTTTGAACTATTTAAAATAAAATACTCTAAAAGTATTAATTTTAAAATTATCGGACCAAAATTTGGTGTCAACAACTTGCCCCTTTGTTTGATTAGGGTCGATGAAAGAGATCCTTGTCAAACAAAGTTGACGAACCCAAATTTGGTTTGATAAACTTTGAATAAAATAATTGAGACGCTAGTAGAGCTTTTGAGCAAGACTCCACATCCGTCGCTGGGCTAAATATAACAAACAAAAGACAGAGATTGATTGTAAACTGAGAAAATTCACATACCTTTGATGTTACTTGCAAAATTGCACAATGAAGGTGGTGTACCTTTTGAAATAAGGATGATGCGAATAACATGCCACTTTGAACGAGGTGACAACCCAACTTGTCTCTTTGAAAGGAGGACGACCCAATTTGAACATAACATGTCACTTTGAACGAGGTGACAACCCAACATGTCTCTTTGAAAGGCGGACGACCCAACTCGAACTTAACATGTCACTTTGAACGAGGTGACAACCCAACGTGTCTCTTTGAAAGGCGGACGACCCAACCTGAACTTAACATGTCACTTGAAGGGAGATGACAACCCAATCTTGAATATAACATGTCACTTTGAACGAGGTGACAACCCAACGTGTCTCGTTGAAAGGCGGACGACCCAACTTGAATTTAACATGTCATTTGAAGGGAGATGACAACCCAATCTTGAACTTAACGTGTCATTTGAAGGGAGATGACAACCCAACGTGTCTCTTTGAAAGGCGGACAATCCAACTTGAACATAACATGTCATTTGAGGGGACATGACAACCCAACGTGTCTCTTTGAAAGGTGGACGACCCAACTTTGAACTTAACGTGTCATTTGAAGGGAGATGACAACCCAATCTTGAACTTAACGTGTCATTTTGAAGGGAGATGACAACCCAACGTGTCTCTTTGAAAGGCGGACGACCCAACTTGAATATAACATGTCATTTGAAGGGATATGACAACCCAACGTGTCACTTTGAAAGGCGGACGACCCAACTTTGAACTTAACGTGTCATTTGAAGGGAGATGACAACCCAATCTTGAACTTAACGTGTCATTTGAAGGGAGATGAAAATCCAACGTGTCTCTTTGAAAGGCGGACGACCCAACTTGAACATAACATGTCATTTGAAGGGATATGACAACCCAACGTGTCACTTTGAAAGGAGGACGACCCAACTTGAACTTAACATGAATGACGTATCACAAATCTGCAGTATCAATGTTAGTAGGAAATATAACATACATTATGCAAACATGACCATATGGACAAGGTATTAACCAATGCAACGACTCAAACTTAATAACATCATGAATTAAATAAAATGCCAATTTAAAATGGAATAACAAAATAAAAAGTGGCATATTGGACGGCATGACAAACCAATTTGAAAAGAATTAGTTTATTTGAGATAATAAATTAATTTCTAAAAGATATCATTTTGAAAGGTATGACGACCTAAATATTAAAAAAATGTCATTTTGAAGGGTATGACTACCAAAAATTAAAAAAAAAGATGTCATTTTGAAGGGTATGACTACAAAAAATGCAATTTATACTTTGAAACGGTCCACAAAGTTATTTGGACAAATATGATGATAAAAAATTTAAAATGATGTCAGTTTGAAGGATATGACGATCCAAATTTAAAAAGATGTCATTTTGAAGGATATGACTACGAAAAATAAAAAGATGTCATTTTGAAGGATGACGATCCAAAAATAAAAAGATGTCATTTTGAAGGGTATGACTATCCAAAAAATACGATTTGAACTTTGAAACGGTCCACAAAGTTATTTGGACAAATATCAACAATGAAACGGTCCACAAAATTGTTTGGACAAAAATTGAAAAGTTTTTAACCCATTTTTATTTTATGAACAATAAAACATATTTTAACTTGGTTATCACCAACAAAAGTATTGTACAAAAAATTCTCACAATTCTTTATCTTTCAACTGAGATTGTGTACCTCAAATGTACTTAAGTAACAACAAGATTTGTCCATCTTGCTATAAACAAAGACTTTGAACTAGACCTAAAATCATTTTTCAAGTGCCCTCACTATAAAGAAAGTCCCAATTTTCACACATTTAAAATATTTTGATTTGGGAACATCTGGAAAAGCACACTCACACTCAGAAAAATGTTCAACACATGCAATTGTGATACCATAGGCTTGGCCTTCATGTAAATCTCCACTAATATGAGAACAAATGAATTGAAATCATGTAGGGCTTGTTAATAGCTTGTAATGTAGGCTTAGGGACGGGTAGGATAGTCATTTGGGATAAAAGTGACTTATTCCTTTCTTGAGCATTGCACTAAATTGGTGCTTTCAACATTTGTTACGCTTTTAGCGTTTGATTCTCTTTGTGGTCCCTTCCTTTTACACTTTGGACTTCTTTGAAACTTTGTTTGTTTGAGTTTTTTTTTCCCTTTTGAATTTTCTCTTTTTTGTTTGGAGTGTTTTTCTTCTTTTCTTGAAATTCTGCTTTCTTAAACTTGAAGGGAATTTTGAAATTTTTTTTTTCTTTCTTTTGAAGTCATTTTTGTCTTCTTGACTTTCAGGGACTTTGATAACTTTTGTCTTTGAGAAATTTGAACTTTGAATCTTCTTTAGTAACTTGCACGTCTTTAGTGCGCTCAAGAAAGTCAGGCCAAAAGAGGGGTTAGTGCATACAAGCACTTAAAAAGGGTATAAGCTAAAATGTGGTTGTCCAAAGAAAAGGCTTAAGGCTCAAAGTGGGACATACTAAGGGTTGACGTCATTTGGTAGGCTTTGAAAGGCTCAAATGGGTCAAAGGAGGCCTACAATCATTTTTCAAATCAAACATTACTCAGAATTTCGCCTCAATAACATTTAGGCCAAGTTCTAGATCAACAATGCAAAACAATTGAATTTAATTCAAAACTCACCACACAATGCACATGAAACAATGAATCTGATTTTGTTGTAATCTTGATTGTATACAAGAGAACATTTACAAGTGTAACAAAAGTATGAATGAGAGGTACCAAAAGAATCTATGGTTTAACAAGAAGTCAATCTTTTTTTATTGTACAAATTATTTTTCACATGCACACTTGAACTGTGTTGGCACCAACCAAGTCAAAAAATAATTTCGAAAATATAAACATTAAAATAATAAAAAATATTTTGAATAAAGAATACCGAACCCAATAAGGGCTACCTACGTATCTCATTGATGAGAATCAGGTTTGCGTAGTTCTTCCAGATATGACATAAAATCTATAAACAACAAATGAATTTTTGAAAGGAAAAATAATGAGAATAAAAACCAACGAGCCACATTGAAAGGCGGGCAACCCAAATTTAACTAAATATATATTTTTCCATTTAAAGAAAGTTTTACAAGGATGAATGAATCAATAAGTCACATTGAATGGCAGACCACCTAAATTTAACAAAAAATAATTTTTATTAATTAAAGAAAAAATAACGAAAGTAAAAAAAAATGAATGAGTCACATTGAAGGGCGGATAACCCAACTTAAAAAAAATCAATTAAAACAATATTTTTAATGAAATGTAAGATAAATAAAATCAAAGATATATAATGAATGTGACATTATGTACAAAAAATTATTGCAAAATATACAAACCAACTCGGAGTGAAGCCTCATAAATTCTACCTTGGTGAAATTTTTTAGGGCGTTCCTAAAACTTTTTGCCCCTGTCAGTTTCAACAATCTCCGTAATTAATCTTGTAACAACTATCTCCTTTGTAAAATTTTTGGAGACCTAAAAAAATTTTGCCCCTGTTTCCGTCTTAAAAATTTGGAAAGCTTAAGGGGAACATGACCGAGCTCTTATGGCGCCTACGTATCCCGTTGAAACAGGAATCAGGTCAAACGTAGTTCCAACAAATTATAACTTAAATAAAAACTGGACTTGAATTATGAATATTCTAAAAACTAGGTTAACAAAAATGATTTTAAAATAATGGACTATTATACAACATATTCACGTATAACAAGTATATCATATAACATACAAACAATGAATACATGTCTTATACAAATGTGCCTCGAGTTTTGTGTCATGCTTAATATGAGGTTTTGGCTTCGCTCTACATAAGATGACTAAAAATGGGCTTTGTTTATTGTGGATAGGTGACCCAAGCGGACAACTTAGGTTGAGACAGTTAACGACCGTTGACTATCCAGTAGCCAACTACATTCGTCAGGGTGTCCCGAGAAAAGTTTGGTTAACGAACGATTGCGAACCCGCATAATCGTCCCTTAAGTAAAAAAAATAAAATTAGATGTCGTTTGACGGAATAAATGTTGTGCATGCAATGATAATATACAATAAATAATGGATCAATACTGAGTACAATATTCAAACAATCAACAAAATATACATGATATAATGAATAACACAGTAAAAGAATAGTATCCTCAATTTGAAAAAATGAACCCATAATGGTTAGAACCTCTCTGTCCCCAGCAGAGTCGCCATTCTGTTGACATCCTTTGAGTGGGATCAACGTCACGACGACTCAATTAAAAAAAGAATAATTAGGTTAAAAAAACTCAATTAAAAAAAAATTAATATTTTTGAAAGAATTATTAAAACGGGTAAAAGGGGGTTAAAGGAAAAAGAGAGTCGCCACCTAATTTTTGGAAAAATAGGAAACCGATTAATTAATTAACTTGAAAGAAATGTCTACGAAACCAAATTAATTCTAGGTAAGGGGTTCAAATTATTCCGAAGGGAAGGGATTAGGCATCCTTCGGAATCCACAAATGTGGTTCCCGACTGAGTTCATTTTTTCAAATTAAGGAAGAAACAAAATTAATGTACAAATATAATAAACATGCAATATACACAAATAATAAAATAAGAAAATATAAAAAACGGCCTAAAATTTGCCTAACGTAATATATAAAAAATATTGAATAAAGAGTATAATTCGAACTTAATTCGAATAACTTCAATGGGAAGCAACTTCGGGGTACCTGTAAACACTCTTAGTAAAAGTGTTAGTAATAAATAAATGTAAATAAAATTGAATACATGAAATAATAACTTAAAAATAAAAACCCGTCTTATTAACATGGGAGGCCTTGGAAATCGACGGTAATTTCTTCATCGGCCAATTTCAACATATAAAATATATAAACTTAAACTAAAATTCCGTCTTTTTAAAATGGGGAGGCCTCCAAAACCGACGGAGAGATTTTATCAATGGCCAATTTTAACTAATTAATTAAATCAACAAACAAGCACAATAATAACACAAAATGCTAGAAACATAATGGGAGAAAAAAAAAATATAAAAAGAAAACTTAACAGTAAAGTAATAACATATCTAACAATAGTATTAATAATAATAATAATAATAATAAACAAAAGGAGGTCAAGACATGATATAATAATATAAATCAAATAACGTAAGAACAATTAAAATACACAAAATTCTTTAGTTAACAATTAGCACTATATGTCACTTTATATAAATTAAGAGAAAACAGTATATGAATTAAGAGAAAACAGAGCATTAATAACGAAGTGATCAAACAACTTAAAACAATAGCAAAATAAATTAAAAATATACAAAATCAATATAATATAAAAGAAATAAAATAATAGTGACAAAGTAATAGGCAAATGCTGAAACAGAAACAACACTAGAAAAACTCACACATTATAACGATGAAAAAAATGTCAATAGTAAGCCCCAAATCAGTCCAACAAAATAGTGAGAGTAAAACATTGTCAATAATAACACTAAACAACTGAAAATTAGTCAAATATGTACGAAACAAAATGTGTAAAAGAAATGGGTCACCTGAGTGTGGTATTTTAGGCTAGATCCAGTTGTTGTTATCGTTGGAAATGGCCGGAGCTTTGAGCTTCGCCGGAGCATTACGGGTTTCACCGGAAATGGAACTGGTTGTTGGTTTGGAGCTCGTAGCTCGTATGTGGTTTTGTGGTGCTGCTACTGCCGTCCTCGCCGAGATGCTATCCTCCGAAAAAGGGAACAGAGGCGGCCAGCGCCTGCTGGTTCTCACGCTGCTGCTTCTCCGCCGGAGAAAAAGAGAGGCGGAGGGAGAGATAAGGAGAAGAGGAGGGAGGAGACGCCTGCAGACTGCGTGCAGCTGGTGGTGGTGTTTCTGTATGGCTGTCTCCCTAGCCGGAAAATGGAGGAGAGGGACAGAGGAGTGGCGACTGGAGAGGAGGATTTGACCAGTGGGGGGTCTCTTTGGGTGGTGACTGGTCGGAGAGTTGCCGGAAAGGCAATGAACATTAGAAAAAAAATTTAAAGTAAAACATAATTCTGAAAATTGAACCCCAATTCTAAAATGTATTCACCACCCCAAAAACCTAATGGATCAACTATTTCATATATAGAAAGTTGAAAACTATGGGCCCAAGTTATGGGCTTGAGGTTGTGATCCAAAAAATATCGATTGATAAAATATCTGTGTATGTAAATTGTATTCGAATTTGAATGAATTTTTAGACTGTGCAGAATATCAAAATGAATATTAACAATGTAATAGAGAAAAAATGAATATGAAAAAATGTAATAAACGTAATCAATTACATGTAAAAAATGCAATTTAACAGAAACAATGATTTTATAAAAAATGAACAAATAGTTGAATGTCTGGCTGTGACAAAATAATATAAACATAACAATCGACAAAAATCCTAATACTTTGAGAAAAAGGATGATTATCTAAAAATTGCATTAAAGTGACAAAAATATGTATTTTGAACTATTTAAAATAAAATACTCTAAAAGTATTAATTTTAAAATTATCGGACCAAAATTTGGTGTCAACAACTTGCCCCTTTGTTTGATTAGGGTCGATGAAAGAGATCCTTGTCAAACAAAGTTGACGAACCCAAATTTGGTTTGATAAACTTTGAATAAAATAATTGAGACGCTAGTAGAGCTTTTGAGCAAGACTCCACATCCGTCGCTGGGCTGAATATAACAAACAAAAGACAGAGATTGATTGTAAACTGAGAAAATTCACATACCTTTGATGTTACTTGCAAAATTGCACAATGAAGGTGGTGTACCTTTTGAAAGAAGGATGATGCGAATAACATGCCACTTTGAACGAGGTGACAACCCAACTTATCTCTTTGAAAGGAGGACGACCCAATTTGAACATAACATGTCACTTTGAACGAGGTGACAACCCAACATGTCTCTTTGAAAGGCGGACGACCCAACTCGAACTTAACATGTCACTTTGAACGAGGTGACAACCCAACGTGTCTCTTTGAAAGGCGGACGACCCAACCTGAACTTAACATGTCACTTGAAGGGAGATGACAACCCAATCTTGAATATAACATGTCACTTTGAACGAGGTGACAACCCAACGTGTCTCGTTGAAAGGCGGATGACCCAACTTGAATTTAACATGTCATTTGAAGGGAGATGACAACCCAATCTTGAACTTAACGTGTCATTTGAAGGGAGATGACAACCCAACGTGTCTCTTTGAAAGGCGGACAATCCAACTTGAACATAACATGTCATTTGAGGGGACATGACAACCCAACGTGTCTCTTTGAAAGGTGGACGACCCAACTTTGAACTTAACGTGTCATTTGAAGGGAGATGACAACCCAATCTTGAACTTAACGTGTCATTTTGAAGGGAGATGACAACCCAACGTGTCTCTTTGAAAGGCGGATGACCCAACTTGAATATAACATGTCATTTGAAGGGATATGACAACCCAACGTGTCACTTTGAAAGGCGGACGACCCAACTTTAAACTTAACGTGTCATTTGAAGGGAGATGACAACCCAATCTTGAACTTAACGTGTCATTTGAAGGGAGATGAAAATCCAACGTGTCTCTTTGAAAGGCGGACGACCTAACTTGAACATAACATGTCATTTGAAGGGATATGACAACCCAACGTGTCACTTTGAAAGGAGGACGACCCAACTTGAACTTAACATGAATGACGTATCACAAATCTGCAGTATCAATGTTAGTAGGAAATATAACATACATTATGCAAACATGACCATATGGACAAGGTATTAACCAATGCAACGACTCAAACTTAATAACATCATGAATTAAATAAAATGCCAATTTAAAATGGAATAACAAAATAAAAAGTGGCATATTGGACGGCATGACAAACCAATTTGAAAAGAATTAGTTTATTTGAGATAATAAATTAATTTCTAAAAGATATCATTTTGAAAGGTATGACGACCTAAATAATATTTAAAAAATGTCATTTTGAAGGGTATGACTACCAAAAATTAAAAAAAAAGATGTCATTTTGAAGGGTATGACTACAAAAAATGCAATTTATACTTTGAAACGGTCCACAAAGTTATTTGGACAAATATGATGATAAAAAATTTAAAATGATGTCAGTTTGAAGGATATGACGATCCAAATTTAAAAAGATGTCATTTTGAAGGGTATGACTACGAAAAATAAAAAGATGTCATTTTGAAGGATGACGATCCAAAAATAAAAAGATGTCATTTTGAAGGGTATGACTATCCAAAAAATACGATTTGAACTTTGAAACGGTCCACAAAGTTATTTGGACAAATATCAACAATGAAACGGTCCACAAAACTGTTTGGACAAAAATTGAAAAGTTTTTAACCCATTTTTATTTTATGAACAATAAAACATATTTTAACTTGGTTATCACCAACAAAAGTATTGTACAAAAAATTCTCACAATTCTTTATCTTTCAACTGAGATTGATTTCAAGGTAAATCCTATGGATTCAAGTGGTACCTCAAATGTACTTAAGTAACAACAAGATTTGTCCATCTTGCTATAAACAAAGACTTTGAACTAGACCTAAAATCATTTTTCAAGTGCCCTCACTATAAAGAAAGTCCCAATTTTCACACATTTAAAATATTTTGATTTGGGAACATCTGGAAAAGCACACTCACACTCAGAAAAATGTTCAACACATGCAATTGTGATACCATAGGCATGGCCTTCATGTAAATCTCCACTAATATGAGAACAAATGAATTGAAATCATGTAGGGCTTGTTAATAGCTTGTAATGTAGGCTTAGGGACGGGTAGGATAGTCATTTGGGATAAAAGTGACTTATTCCTTTCTTGAGCATTGCACTAAATTGGTGCTTTCAACATTTGTTACGCTTTTAGCGTTTGATTCTCTTTGTGGTCCCTTCCTTTTACACTTTGGACTTCTTTGAAACTTTGTTTGTTTGAGTTTTTTTTTCCCTTTTGAATTTTCTCTTTTTTGTTTGGAGTGTTTTTCTTCTTTTCTTGAAATTCTGCTTTCTTAAACTTGAAGGGAATTTTGAATTTTTTTTTTCTTTCTTTTGAAGTCATTTTTTGTCTTCTTGACTTTCAGGGACTTTGATAACTTTTGTCTTTGAGAAATTTGAACTTTGAATCTTCTTTAGTAACTTGCACGTCTTTAGTGCGCTCAAGAAAGTCAGGCCAAAAGAGGGGTTAGTGCATACAAGCACTTAAAAAGGGTATAAGCTAAAATGTGGTTGTCCAAAGAAAAGGCTTAAGGCTCAAAGTGGGACATACTAAGGGTTGACGTCATTTGGTAGGCTTTGAAAGGCTCAAACGGGTCAAAGGAGGCCTACAATCATTTTTCAAATCAAACATTACTCAGAATTTCGCCTCAATAACATTTAGGCCAAGTTCTAGATCAACAATGCAAAACAATTGAATTTAATTCAAAACTCACCACACAATGCACATGAAACAATGAATCTGATTTTGTTGTAATCTTGAATGTATACAAGAGAACATTTACAAGTGTAACAAAAGTATGAATGAGAGGTACCAAAAGAATCTATGGTTTAACAAGAAGTCAATCTTTTTTTATTGTACAAATTATTTTTCACATGCACACTTGAACTGTGTTGGCACCAACCAAGTCAAAAAATAATTTCGAAAATATAAACATTAAAATAATAATAAATATTTTGAATAAAGAATACCGAACCCAATAAGGGCTGCCTACGTATCTCATTGATGAGAATCAGGTTTGCGTAGTTCTTCCAGATATGACATAAAATCTATAAACAACAAATGAATTTTTGAAAGGAAAAATAATGAGAATAAAAACCAACGAGCCACATTGAAAGGCGGGCAACCCAAATTTAACTAAATATATTTTTTTCCATTTAAAGAAAGTTTTACAAGGATGAATGAATCAATAAGTCACATTGAATGGCAGACCACCTAAATTTAACAAAAAATAATTTTTATTAATTAAAGAAAAAATAACGAAAGTAAAAAAAAATGAATGAGTCACATTGAAGGGCGGATAACCCAACTTTAAAAAAATCAATTAAAACAATATTTTTAATGAAATGTAAGATAAATAAAATCAAAGATATATAATGAATGTGACATTATGTACAAAAAATTATTGCAAAATATACAAACCAACTCGGAGTGAAGCCTCATAAATTCTACCTTGGTGAAATTTTTTAGGGCGTTCCTAAAACTTTTTGCCCCTGTCAGTTTCAACAATCTCCGTAATTAATCTTGTAACAACTATCTCCTTTGTAAAATTTTTGGAGACCTAAAAAAATTTTGCCCCTGTTTCCGTCTTAAAAATTTGGAAAGCTTAAGGGGAACATGACCGAGCTCTTATGGCGCCTACGTATCCCGTTGAAACAGGAATCAGGTCAAACGTAGTTCCAACAAATTATAACTTAAATAAAAACTGGACTTGAATTATGAATATTCTAAAAACTAGGTTAACAAAAATGATTTTAAAATAATGGACTATTATACAACATATTCACGTATAACAAGTATATCATATAACATACAAACAATGAATACATGTCTTATACAAATGTGCCTCGAGTTTTGTGTCATGCTTAATATGAGGTTTTGGCTTCGCTCTACATAAGATGACTAAAAATGGGCTTTGTTTATTGTGGATAGGTGACCCAAGCGGACAACTTAGGTTGAGACAGTTAACGACCGTTGACTATCCAGTAGCCAACTACATTCGTCAGGGTGTCCCGAGAAAAGTTTGGTTAACGAACGATTGCGAACCCGCATAATCGTCCCTTAAGTAAAAAAAATAAAATTAGATGTCGTTTGACGGAATAAATGTTGTGCATGCAATGATAATATACAATAAATAATGGATCAATACGGAGTACAATATTCAAACAATCAACAAAATATACATGATATAATGAATAACACAGTAAAAGAATAGTATCCTCAATTTGAAAAAATGAACCCATAATGGTTAGAACCTCTCTGTCCCCAGCAGAGTCGTCATTCTGTTGACATCCTTTGAGTGGGATCAACGTCACGACGACTCAATTAAAAAAAGAATAATTAGGTTAAAAAAACTCAATTAAAAAAAAATTAATATTTTTGAAAGAATTATTAAAACGGGTAAAAGGGGGTTAAAGGGAAAAGAGAGTCGCCACCTAATTTTTGGAAAAATAGGAAACCGATTAATTAATTAACTTGAAAGAAATATCTACGAAACCAAATTAATTCTAGGTAAGGGGTTCAAATTATTCCGAAGGGAAGGGATTAGGCATCCTTCGGAATCCACAAATGTGGTTCCCGACTGAGTTCATTTTTTCAAATTAAGGAAGAAACAAAATTAATGTACAAATATAATAAACATGCAATATACACAAATAATAAAATAAGAAAATATAAAAAACGGCCTAAAATTTGCCTAACGTAATATATAAAAAATATTGAATAAAGAGTATAATTCGAACTTAATTCGAATAACTTCAATGGGAAGCAACTTCGGGGTACCTGTAAACACTCTTAGTAAAAGTGTTAGTAATAAATAAATGTAAATAAAATTGAATACATGAAATAATAACTTAAAAATAAAAACCCGTCTTATTAACATGGGAGGCCTTGGAAATCGACGGTAATTTCTTCATCGGCCAATTTCAACATATAAAATATATAAACTTAAACTAAAATTCCGTCTTTTTAAAATGGGGAGGCCTCCAAAACCGACGGAGAGATTTTATCAATGGCCAATTTTAACTAATTAATTAAATCAACAAACAAGCACAATAATAACACAAAATGCTAGAAACATAATGGGAGAAAAAAAAATATAAAAAGAAAACTTAACAGTAAAGTAATAACATATCTAACAATAGTATTAATAATAATAATAATAATAATAATAATAATAAACAAAAGGAGGTCAAGACATGATATAATAATATAAATCAAATAACGTAAGAACAATTAAAATACACAAAATTCTTTAGTTAACAATTAGCACTATATGTCACTTTATATAAATTAAGAGAAAACAGTATATGAATTAAGAGAAAACAGAGCATTAATAACGAAGTGATCAAACAACTTAAAACAATAGCAAAATAAATTAAAAATATACAGAATCAATATAATATAAAAGAAATAAAATAATAGTGACAAAGTAATAGGCAAATGCTGAAACAGAAACAACACTAGAAAAACTCACACATTATAACGATGAAAAAAATGTCAATAGTAAGCCCCAAATCAGTCCAACAAAATAGTGAGAGTAAAACATTGTCAATAATAACACTAAACAACTGAAAATTAGTCAAATATGTACGAAACAAAATGTGTAAAAGAAATGGGTCACCTGAGTGTGGTATTTTAGGCTAGATCCAGTTGTTGTTATCGTTGGAAATGGCCGGAGCTTTGAGCTTCGCCGGAGCATTACGGGTTTCACCGGAAATGGAACTGGTTGTTGGTTTGGAGCTCGTAGCTCGTATGTGGTTTTGTGGTGCTGCTACTGCCGTCCTCGCCGAGATGCTATCCTCCGAAAAAGGGAACAGAGGTGGCCAGCGCCTGCTGGTTCTCACGCTGCTGCTTCTCCGTCGGAGAAAAAGAGAGGCGGAGGGAGAGATAAGGAGAAGAGGAGGGAGGAGGCGCCTGCAGACTGCGTGCAGCTGGTGGTGGTGTTTCTGTATGGCTGTCTCCCTAGCCGGAAAATGGAGGAGAGGGACAGAGGAGTGGCGACTGGAGAGGAGGATTTGACCAGTGGGGGGTCTCTTTGGGTGGTGACTGGTCGGAGAGTTGCCGGAAAGGCAATGAACATTAGAAAAAAAATTTAAAGTAAAACATAATTCTGAAAATTGAACCCCAATTCTAAAATGTATTCACCACCCCAAAAACCTAATGGATCAACTATTTCATATATAGAAAGTTGAAAACTATGGGCCCAAGTTATGGGCTTGAGGTTGTGATCCAAAAAATATCGATTGATAAAATATCTGTGTATGTAAATTGTATTCGAATTTGAATGAATTTTTAGACTGTGCAGAATATCAAAATGAATATTAACAATGTAATAGAGAAAAAATGAATATGAAAAAATGTAATAAACATAATCAATTACATGTAAAAAATGCAATTTAACAGAAACAATGATTTTATAAAAAATGAACAAATAGTTGAATGTCTGGCTGTGACAAAATAATATAAACATAACAATCGACAAAAATCCTAATACTTTGAGAAAAAGGATGATTATCTAAAAATTGCATTAAAGTGACAAAAATATGTATTTTGAACTATTTAAAATAAAATACTCTAAAAGTATTAATTTTAAAATTATCGGACCAAAATTTGGTGTCAACAACTTGCCCCTTTGTTTGATTAGGGTCGATGAAAGAGATCCTTGTCAAACAAAGTTGACGAACCCAAATTTGGTTTGATAAACTTTGAATAAAATAATTGAGACGCTAGTAGAGCTTTTGAGCAAGACTCCACATCCGTCGCTGGGCTGAATATAACAAACAAAAGACAGAGATTGATTGTAAACTGAGAAAATTCACATACCTTTGATGTTACTTGCAAAATTGCACAATGAAGGTGGTGTACCTTTTGAAAGAAGGATGATGCGAATAACATGCCACTTTGAACGAGGTGACAACCCAACTTGTCTCTTTGAAAGGAGGACGACCCAATTTGAACATAACATGTCACTTTGAACGAGGTGACAACCCAACATGTCTCTTTGAAAGGCGGACGACCCAACTCGAACTTAACATGTCACTTTGAACGAGGTGACAACCCAACGTGTCTCTTTGAAAGGCGGACGACCCAACCTGAACTTAACATGTCACTTGAAGGGAGATGACAACCCAATCTTGAATATAACATGTCACTTTGAACGAGGTGACAACCCAACGTGTCTCGTTGAAAGGCGGACGACCCAACTTGAATTTAACATGTCATTTGAAGGGAGATGACAACCCAATCTTGAACTTAACGTGTCATTTGAAGGGAGATGACAACCCAACGTGTCTCTTTGAAAGGCGGACAATCCAACTTGAACATAACATGTCATTTGAGGGGACATGACAACCCAACGTGTCTCTTTGAAAGGTGGACGACCCAACTTTGAACTTAACGTGTCATTTGAAGGGAGATGACAACCCAATCTTGAACTTAACGTGTCATTTTGAAGGGAGATGACAACCCAACGTGTCTCTTTGAAAGGCGGACGACCCAACTTGAATATAACATGTCATTTGAAGGGATATGACAACCCAACGTGTCACTTTGAAAGGCGGACGACCCAACTTTGAACTTAACGTGTCATTTGAAGGGAGATGACAACCCAATCTTGAACTTAACGTGTCATTTGAAGGGAGATGAAAATCCAACGTGTCTCTTTGAAAGGCGGACGACCCAACTTGAACATAACATGTCATTTGAAGGGATATGACAACCCAACGTGTCACTTTGAAAGGAGGACGACCCAACTTGAACTTAACATGAATGACGTATCACAAATCTGCAGTATCAATGTTAGTAGGAAATATAACATACATTATGCAAACATGACCATATGGACAAGGTATTAACCAATGCAACGACTCAAACTTAATAACATCATGAATTAAATAAAATGCCAATTTAAAATGGAATAACAAAATAAAAAGTGGCATATTGGACGGCATGACAAACCAATTTGAAAAGAATTAGTTTATTTAAGATAATAAATTAATTTCTAAAAGATATCATTTTGAAAGGTATGACGACCTAAATATTAAAAAAATGTCATTTTGAAGGGTATGACTACCAAAAATTAAAAAAAAAGATGTCATTTTGAAGGGTATGACTACAAAAAATGCAATTTATACTTTGAAACGGTCCACAAAGTTATTTGGACAAATATGATGATAAAAAATTTAAAATGATGTCAGTTTGAAGGATATGACGATCCAAATTTAAAAAGATGTCATTTTGAAGGATATGACTACGAAAAATAAAAAGATGTCATTTTGAAGGATGACGATCCAAAAATAAAAAGATGTCATTTTGAAGGGTATGACTATCCAAAAAATACGATTTGAACTTTGAAACGGTCCACAAAGTTATTTGGACAAATATCAACAATGAAACGGTCCACAAAATTGTTTGGACAAAAATTGAAAAGTTTTTAACCCATTTTTATTTTATGAACAATAAAACATATTTTAACTTGGTTATCACCAACAAAAGTATTGTACAAAAAATTCTCACAATTCTTTATCTTTCAACTGAGATTGTGTACCTCAAATGTACTTAAGTAACAACAAGATTTGTCCATCTTGCTATAAACAAAGACTTTGAACTAGACCTAAAATCATTTTTCAAGTGCCCTCACTATAAAGAAAGTCCCAATTTTCACACATTTAAAATATTTTGATTTGGGAACATCTGGAAAAGCACACTCACACTCAGAAAAATGTTCAACACATGCAATTGTGATACCATAGGCTTGGCCTTCATGTAAATCTCCACTAATATGAGAACAAATGAATTGAAATCATGTAGGGCTTGTTAATAGCTTGTAATGTAGGCTTAGGGACGGGTAGGATAGTCATTTGGGATAAAAGTGACTTATTCCTTTCTTGAGCATTGCACTAAATTGGTGCTTTCAACATTTGTTACGCTTTTAGCGTTTGATTCTCTTTGTGGTCCCTTCCTTTTACACTTTGGACTTCTTTGAAACTTTGTTTGTTTGAGTTTTTTTTTCCCTTTTGAATTTTCTCTTTTTTGTTTGGAGTGTTTTTCTTCTTTTCTTGAAATTCTGCTTTCTTAAACTTGAAGGGAATTTTGAAATTTTTTTTTTCTTTCTTTTGAAGTCATTTTTGTCTTCTTGACTTTCAGGGACTTTGATAACTTTTGTCTTTGAGAAATTTGAACTTTGAATCTTCTTTAGTAACTTGCACGTCTTTAGTGCGCTCAAGAAAGTCAGGCCAAAAGAGGGGTTAGTGCATACAAGCACTTAAAAAGGGTATAAGCTAAAATGTGGTTGTCCAAAGAAAAGGCTTAAGGCTCAAAGTGGGACATACTAAGGGTTGACGTCATTTGGTAGGCTTTGAAAGGCTCAAATGGGTCAAAGGAGGCCTACAATCATTTTTCAAATCAAACATTACTCAGAATTTCGCCTCAATAACATTTAGGCCAAGTTCTAGATCAACAATGCAAAACAATTGAATTTAATTCAAAACTCACCACACAATGCACATGAAACAATGAATCTGATTTTGTTGTAATCTTGATTGTATACAAGAGAACATTTACAAGTGTAACAAAAGTATGAATGAGAGGTACCAAAAGAATCTATGGTTTAACAAGAAGTCAATCTTTTTTTATTGTACAAATTATTTTTCACATGCACACTTGAACTGTGTTGGCACCAACCAAGTCAAAAAATAATTTCGAAAATATAAACATTAAAATAATAAAAAATATTTTGAATAAAGAATACCGAACCCAATAAGGGCTACCTACGTATCTCATTGATGAGAATCAGGTTTGCGTAGTTCTTCCAGATATGACATAAAATCTATAAACAACAAATGAATTTTTGAAAGGAAAAATAATGAGAATAAAAACCAACGAGCCACATTGAAAGGCGGGCAACCCAAATTTAACTAAATATATATTTTTCCATTTAAAGAAAGTTTTACAAGGATGAATGAATCAATAAGTCACATTGAATGGCAGACCACCTAAATTTAACAAAAAATAATTTTTATTAATTAAAGAAAAAATAACGAAAGTAAAAAAAAATGAATGAGTCACATTGAAGGGCGGATAACCCAACTTAAAAAAAATCAATTAAAACAATATTTTTAATGAAATGTAAGATAAATAAAATCAAAGATATATAATGAATGTGACATTATGTACAAAAAATTATTGCAAAATATACAAACCAACTCGGAGTGAAGCCTCATAAATTCTACCTTGGTGAAATTTTTTAGGGCGTTCCTAAAACTTTTTGCCCCTGTCAGTTTCAACAATCTCCGTAATTAATCTTGTAACAACTATCTCCTTTGTAAAATTTTTGGAGACCTAAAAAAATTTTGCCCCTGTTTCCGTCTTAAAAATTTGGAAAGCTTAAGGGGAACATGACCGAGCTCTTATGGCGCCTACGTATCCCGTTGAAACAGGAATCAGGTCAAACGTAGTTCCAACAAATTATAACTTAAATAAAAACTGGACTTGAATTATGAATATTCTAAAAACTAGGTTAACAAAAATGATTTTAAAATAATGGACTATTATACAACATATTCACGTATAACAAGTATATCATATAACATACAAACAATGAATACATGTCTTATACAAATGTGCCTCGAGTTTTGTGTCATGCTTAATATGAGGTTTTGGCTTCGCTCTACATAAGATGACTAAAAATGGGCTTTGTTTATTGTGGATAGGTGACCCAAGCGGACAACTTAGGTTGAGACAATTAACGACCGTTGACTATCCAGTAGCCAACTACATTCGTCAGGGTGTCCCGAGAAAAGTTTGGTTAACGAACGATTGCGAACCCGCATAATCGTCCCTTAAGTAAAAAAAATAAAATTAGATGTCGTTTGACGGAATAAATGTTGTGCATGCAATGATAATATACAATAAATAATGGATCAATACTGAGTACAATATTCAAACAATCAACAAAATATACATGATATAATGAATAACACAGTAAAAGAATAGTATCCTCAATTTGAAAAAATGAACCCATAATGGTTAGAACCTCTCTGTCCCCAGCAGAGTCGCCATTCTGTTGACATCCTTTGAGTGGGATCAACGTCACGACGACTCAATTAAAAAAAGAATAATTAGGTTAAAAAAACTCAATTAAAAAAAAATTAATATTTTTGAAAGAATTATTAAAACGGGTAAAAGGGGGTTAAAGGAAAAAGAGAGTCGCCACCTAATTTTTGGAAAAATAGGAAACCGATTAATTAATTAACTTGAAAGAAATGTCTACGAAACCAAATTAATTCTAGGTAAGGGGTTCAAATTATTCCGAAGGGAAGGGATTAGGCATCCTTCGGAATCCACAAATGTGGTTCCCGACTGAGTTCATTTTTTCAAATTAAGGAAGAAACAAAATTAATGTACAAATATAATAAACATGCAATATACACAAATAATAAAATAAGAAAATATAAAAAACGGCCTAAAATTTGCCTAACGTAATATATAAAAAATATTGAATAAAGAGTATAATTCGAACTTAATTCGAATAACTTCAATGGGAAGCAACTTCGGGGTACCTGTAAACACTCTTAGTAAAAGTGTTAGTAATAAATAAATGTAAATAAAATTGAATACATGAAATAATAACTTAAAAATAAAAATCCGTCTTATTAACATGGGAGGCCTTGGAAATCGACGGTAATTTCTTCATCGGCCAATTTCAACATATAAAATATATAAACTTAAACTAAAATTCCGTCTTTTTAAAATGGGGAGGCCTCCAAAACCGACGGAGAGATTTTATCAATGGCCAATTTTAACTAATTAATTAAATCAACAAACAAGCACAATAATAACACAAAATGCTAGAAACATAATGGGAGAAAAAAAAATATAAAAAGAAAACTTAACAGTAAAGTAATAACATATCTAACAATAGTATTAATAATAATAATAATAATAATAAACAAAAGGAGGTCAAGACATGATATAATAATATAAATCAAATAACGTAAGAACAATTAAAATACACAAAATTCTTTAGTTAACAATTAGCACTATATGTCACTTTATATAAATTAAGAGAAAACAGTATATGAATTAAGAGAAAACAGAGCATTAATAACGAAGTGATCAAACAACTTAAAACAATAGCAAAATAAATTAAAAATATACAAAATCAATATAATATAAAAGAAATAAAATAATAGTGACAAAGTAATAGGCAAATGCTGAAACAGAAACAACACTAGAAAAACTCACACATTATAACGATGAAAAAAATGTCAATAGTAAGCCCCAAATCAGTCCAACAAAATAGTGAGAGTAAAACATTGTCAATAATAACACTAAACAACTGAAAATTAGTCAAATATGTACGAAACAAAATGTGTAAAAGAAATGGGTCACCTGAGTGTGGTATTTTAGGCTAGATCCAGTTGTTGTTATCGTTGGAAATGGCCGGAGCTTTGAGCTTCGCCGGAGCATTACGGGTTTCACCGGAAATGGAACTGGTTGTTGGTTTGGAGCTCGTAGCTCGTATGTGGTTTTGTGGTGCTGCTACTGCCGTCCTCGCCGAGATGCTATCCTCCGAAAAAGGGACCAGAGGCGGCCAGCGCCTGCTGGTTCTCACGCTGCTGCTTCTCCGCCGGAGAAAAAGAGAGGCGGAGGGAGAGATAAGGAGAAGAGGAGGGAGGAGACGCCTGCAGACTGCGTGCAGCTGGTGGTGGTGTTTCTGTATGGCTGTCTCCCTAGCCGGAAAATGGAGGAGAGGGACAGAGGAGTGGCGACTGGAGAGGAGGATTTGACCAGTGGGGGGTCTCTTTGGGTGGTGACTGGTCGGAGAGTTGCCGGAAAGGCAATGAACATTAGAAAAAAAATTTAAAGTAAAACATAATTCTGAAAATTGAACCCCAATTCTAAAATGTATTCACCACCCCAAAAACCTAATGGATCAACTATTTCATATATAGAAAGTTGAAAACTATGGGCCCAAGTTATGGGCTTGAGGTTGTGATCCAAAAAATATCGATTGATAAAATATCTGTGTATGTAAATTGTATTCGAATTTGAATGAATTTTTAGACTGTGCAGAATATCAAAATGAATATTAACAATGTAATAGAGAAAAAATGAATATGAAAAAATGTAATAAACGTAATCAATTACATGTAAAAAATGCAATTTAACAGAAACAATGATTTTATAAAAAATGAACAAATAGTTGAATGTCTGGCTGTGACAAAATAATATAAACATAACAATCGACAAAAATCCTAATACTTTGAGAAAAAGGATGATTATCTAAAAATTGCATTAAAGTGACAAAAATATGTATTTTGAACTATTTAAAATAAAATACTCTAAAAGTATTAATTTTAAAATTATCGGACCAAAATTTGGTGTCAACAACTTGCCCCTTTGTTTGATTAGGGTCGATGAAAGAGATCCTTGTCAAACAAAGTTGACGAACCCAAATTTGGTTTGATAAACTTTGAATAAAATAATTGAGACGCTAGTAGAGCTTTTGAGCAAGACTCCACATCCGTCGCTGGGCTGAATATAACAAACAAAAGACAGAGATTGATTGTAAACTGAGAAAATTCACATACCTTTGATGTTACTTGCAAAATTGCACAATGAAGGTAGTGTACCTTTTGAAAGAAGGATGATGCGAATAACATGCCACTTTGAACGAGGTGACAACCCAACTTATCTCTTTGAAAGGAGGACGACCCAATTTGAACATAACATGTCACTTTGAACGAGGTGACAACCCAACATGTCTCTTTGAAAGGCGGACGACCCAACTCGAACTTAACATGTCACTTTGAACGAGGTGACAACCCAACGTGTCTCTTTGAAAGGCGGACGACCCAACCTGAACTTAACATGTCACTTGAAGGGAGATGACAACCCAATCTTGAATATAACATGTCACTTTGAACGAGGTGACAACCCAACGTGTCTCGTTGAAAGGCGGATGACCCAACTTGAATTTAACATGTCATTTGAAGGGAGATGACAACCCAATCTTGAACTTAACGTGTCATTTGAAGGGAGATGACAACCCAACGTGTCTCTTTGAAAGGCGGACAATCCAACTTGAACATAACATGTCATTTGAGGGGACATGACAACCCAACGTGTCTCTTTGAAAGGTGGACGACCCAACTTTGAACTTAACGTGTCATTTGAAGGGAGATGACAACCCAATCTTGAACTTAACGTGTCATTTTGAAGGGAGATGACAACCCAACGTGTCTCTTTGAAAGGCGGATGACCCAACTTGAATATAACATGTCATTTGAAGGGATATGACAACCCAACGTGTCACTTTGAAAGGCGGACGACCCAACTTTAAACTTAACGTGTCATTTGAAGGGAGATGACAACCCAATCTTGAACTTAACGTGTCATTTGAAGGGAGATGAAAATCCAACGTGTCTCTTTGAAAGGCGGACGACCTAACTTGAACATAACATGTCATTTGAAGGGATATGACAACCCAACGTGTCACTTTGAAAGGAGGACGACCCAACTTGAACTTAACATGAATGACGTATCACAAATCTGCAGTATCAATGTTAGTAGGAAATATAACATACATTATGCAAACATGACCATATGGACAAGGTATTAACCAATGCAACGACTCAAACTTAATAACATCATGAATTAAATAAAATGCCAATTTAAAATGGAATAACAAAATAAAAAGTGGCATATTGGACGGCATGACAAACCAATTTGAAAAGAATTAGTTTATTTGAGATAATAAATTAATTTCTAAAAGATATCATTTTGAAAGGTATGACGACCTAAATAATATTTAAAAAATGTCATTTTGAAGGGTATGACTACCAAAAATTAAAAAAAAAGATGTCATTTTGAAGGGTATGACTACAAAAAATGCAATTTATACTTTGAAACGGTCCACAAAGTTATTTGGACAAATATGATGATAAAAAATTTAAAATGATGTCAGTTTGAAGGATATGACGATCCAAATTTAAAAAGATGTCATTTTGAAGGGTATGACTACGAAAAATAAAAAGATGTCATTTTGAAGGATGACGATCCAAAAATAAAAAGATGTCATTTTGAAGGGTATGACTATCCAAAAAATACGATTTGAACTTTGAAATGGTCCACAAAGTTATTTGGACAAATATCAACAATGAAACGGTCCACAAAACTGTTTGGACAAAAATTGAAAAGTTTTTAACCCATTTTTATTTTATGAACAATAAAACATATTTTAACTTGGTTATCACCAACAAAAGTATTGTACAAAAAATTCTCACAATTCTTTATCTTTCAACTGAGATTGATTTCAAGGTAAATCCTATGGATTCAAGTGGTACCTCAAATGTACTTAAGTAACAACAAGATTTGTCCATCTTGCTATAAACAAAGACTTTGAACTAGACCTAAAATCATTTTTCAAGTGCCCTCACTATAAAGAAAGTCCCAATTTTCACACATTTAAAATATTTTGATTTGGGAACATCTGGAAAAGCACACTCACACTCAGAAAAATGTTCAACACATGCAATTGTGATACCATAGGCATGGCCTTCATGTAAATCTCCACTAATATGAGAACAAATGAATTGAAATCATGTAGGGCTTGTTAATAGCTTGTAATGTAGGCTTAGGGACGGGTAGGATAGTCATTTGGGATAAAAGTGACTTATTCCTTTCTTGAGCATTGCACTAAATTGGTGCTTTCAACATTTGTTACGCTTTTAGCGTTTGATTCTCTTTGTGGTCCCTTCCTTTTACACTTTGGACTTCTTTGAAACTTTGTTTGTTTGAGTTTTTTTTTCCCTTTTGAATTTTCTCTTTTTTGTTTGGAGTGTTTTTCTTCTTTTCTTGAAATTCTGCTTTCTTAAACTTGAAGGGAATTTTGAATTTTTTTTTTTCTTTCTTTTGAAGTCATTTTTTGTCTTCTTGACTTTCAGGGACTTTGATAACTTTTGTCTTTGACAAATTTGAACTTTGAATCTTCTTTAGTAACTTGCACGTCTTTAGTGCGCTCAAGAAAGTCAGGCCAAAAGAGGGGTTAGTGCATACAAGCACTTAAAAAGGGTATAAGCTAAAATGTGGTTGTCCAAAGAAAAGGCTTAAGGCTCAAAGTGGGACATACTAAGGGTTGACGTCATTTGGTAGGCTTTGAAAGGCTCAAACGGGTCAAAGGAGGCCTACAATCATTTTTCAAATCAAACATTACTCAGAATTTCGCCTCAATAACATTTAGGCCAAGTTCTAGATCAACAATGCAAAACAATTGAATTTAATTCAAAACTCACCACACAATGCACATGAAACAATGAATCTGGTTTTGTTGTAATCTTGAATGTATACAAGAGAACATTTACAAGTGTAACAAAAGTATGAATGAGAGGTACCAAAAGAATCTATGGTTTAACAAGAAGTCAATCTTTTTTTATTGTACAAATTATTTTTCACATGCACACTTGAACTGTGTTGGCACCAACCAAGTCAAAAAATAATTTCGAAAATATAAACATTAAAATAATAAAAAATATTTTGAATAAAGAATACCGAACCCAATAAGGGCTGCCTACGTATCTCATTGATGAGAATCAGGTTTGCGTAGTTCTTCCAGATATGACATAAAATCTATAAACAACAAATGAATTTTTGAAAGGAAAAATAATGAGAATAAAAACCAACGAGCCACATTGAAAGGCGGGCAACCCAAATTTAACTAAATATATTTTTTTCCATTTAAAGAAAGTTTTACAAGGATGAATGAATCAATAAGTCACATTGAATGGCAGACCACCTAAATTTAACAAAAAATAATTTTTATTAATTAAAGAAAAAATAACGAAAGTAAAAAAAAATGAATGAGTCACATTGAAGGGCGGATAACCCAACTTTAAAAAAATCAATTAAAACAATATTTTTAATGAAATGTAAGATAAATAAAATCAAAGATATATAATGAATGTGACATTATGTACAAAAAATTATTGCAAAATATACAAACCAACTCGGAGTGAAGCCTCATAAATTCTACCTTGGTGAAATTTTTTAGGGCGTTCCTAAAACTTTTTGCCCATGTCAGTTTCAACAATCTCCGTAATTAATCTTGTAACAACTATCTCCTTTGTAAAATTTTTGGAGACCTAAAAAAATTTTGCCCCTGTTTCCGTCTTAAAAATTTGGAAAGCTTAAGGGGAACATGACCGAGCTCTTATGGCGCCTACGTATCCCGTTGAAACAGAAATCAGGTCAAACGTAGTTCCAACAAATTATAACTTAAATAAAAACTGGACTTGAATTATGAATATTCTAAAAACTAGGTTAACAAAAATAATTTTAAAATAATGGACTATTATACAACATATTCACGTATAACAAGTATATCATATAACATACAAACAATGAATACATGTCTTATACAAATGTGCCTCGAGTTTTGTGTCATGCTTAATATGAGGTTTTGGCTTCGCTCTACATAAGATGACTAAAAATGGGCTTTGTTTATTGTGGATAGGTGACCCAAGCGGACAACTTAGGTTGAGACAGTTAACGACCGTTGACTATCCAGTAGCCAACTACATTCGTCAGGGTGTCCCGAGAAAAGTTTGGTTAACGAACGATTGCGAACCCGCATAATCGTCCCTTAAGTAAAAAAAATAAAATTAGATGTCGTTTGACGGAATAAATGTTGTGCATGCAATGATAATATACAATAAATAATGGATCAATACGGAGTACAATATTCAAACAATCAACAAAATATACATGATATAATGAATAACACAGTAAAAGAATAGTATCCTCAATTTGAAAAAATGAACCCATAATGGTTAGAACCTCTCTGTCCCCAGCAGAGTCGTCATTCTGTTGACATCCTTTGAGTGGGATCAACGTCACGACGACTCAATTAAAAAAAGAATAATTAGGTTAAAAAAACTCAATTAAAAAAAAAATAATATTTTTGAAAGAATTATTAAAACGGGTAAAAGGGGGTTAAAGGGAAAAGAGAGTCGCCACCTAATTTTTGGAAAAATAGGAAACCGATTAATTAATTAACTTGAAAGAAATATCTACGAAACCAAATTAATTCTAGGTAAGGGGTTCAAATTATTCCGAAGGGAAGGGATTAGGCATCCTTCGGAATTCACAAATGTGGTTCCCGACTGAGTTCATTTTTTCAAATTAAGGAAGAAACAAAATTAATGTACAAATATAATAAACATGCAATATACACAAATAATAAAATAAGAAAATATAAAAAATGGCCTAAAATTTGCCTAACGTAATATATAAAAAATATTGAATAAAGAGTATAATTCGAACTTAATTCGAATAACTTCAATGGGAAGCAACTTCGGGGTACCTGTAAACACTCTTAGTAAAAGTGTTAGTAATAAATAAATGTAAATAAAATTGAATACATGAAATAATAACTTAAAAATAAAAACCCGTCTTATTAACATGGGAGGCCTTGGAAATCAACGGTAATTTCTTCATCGGCCAATTTCAACATATAAAATATATAAACTTAAACTAAAATTCCGTCTTTTTAAAATGGGGAGGCCTCCAAAACCGACGGAGAGATTTTATCAATGGCCAATTTTAACTAATTAATTAAATCAACAAACAAGCACAATAATAACACAAAATGCTAGAAACATAATGGGAGAAAAAAAAATATAAAAAGAAAACTTAACAGTAAAGTAATAACATATCTAACAATAGTATTAATAATAATAATAATAATAATAATAAACAAAAGGAGGTCAAGACATGATATAATAATATAAATCAAATAACGTAAGAACAATTAAAATACACAAAATTCTTTAGTTAACAATTAGCACTATATGTCACTTTATATAAATTAAGAGAAAACAGTATATGAATTAAGAGAAAACAGAGCATTAATAACGAAGTGATCAAACAACTTAAAACAATAGCAAAATAAATTAAAAATATACAGAATCAATATAATATAAAAGAAATAAAATAATAGTGACAAAGTAATAGGCAAATGCTGAAACAGAAACAACACTAGAAAAACTCACACATTATAACGATGAAAAAAATGTCAATAGTAAGCCCCAAATCAGTCCAACAAAATAGTGAGAGTAAAACATTGTCAATAATAACACTAAACAACTGAAAATTAGTCAAATATGTACGAAACAAAATGTGTAAAAGAAATGGGTCACCTGAGTGTGGTATTTTAGGCTAGATCCAGTTGTTGTTATCGTTGGAAATGGCCGGAGCTTTGAGCTTCGCCGGAGCATTACGGGTTTCACCGGAAATGGAACTGGTTGTTGGTTTGGAGCTCGTAGCTCGTATGTGGTTTTGTGGTGCTGCTACTGCCGTCCTCGCCGAGATTCTATCCTCCGAAAAAGGGAACAGAGGTGGCCAGCGCCTGCTGGTTCTCACGCTGCTGCTTCTCCGTCGGAGAAAAAGAGAGGCGGAGGGAGAGATAAGGAGAAGAGGAGGGAGGAGGCGCCTGCAGACTGCGTGCAGCTGGTGGTGGTGTTTCTATATGGCTGTCTCCCTAGCCGGAAAATGGAGGAGAGGGACAGAGGAGTGGCGACTGGAGAGGAGGATTTGACCAGTGGGGGGTCTCTTTGGGTGGTGACTGGTCGGAGAGTTGCCGGAAAGGCAATGAACATTAGAAAAAAAATTTAAAGTAAAACATAATTCTGAAAATTGAACCCCAATTCTAAAATGTATTCACCACCCCAAAAACCTAATGGATCAACTATTTCATATATAGAAAGTTGAAAACTATGGGCCCAAGTTATGGGCTTGAGGTTGTGATCCAAAAAATATCGATTGATAAAATATCTGTGTATGTAAATTGTATTCGAATTTGAATGAATTTTTAGACTGTGCAGAATATCAAAATGAATATTAACAATGTAATAGAGAAAAAATGAATATGAAAAAATGTAATAAACGTAATCAATTACATGTAAAAAATGCAATTTAACAGAAACAATGATTTTATAAAAAATGAACAAATAGTTGAATGTCTGGCTGTGACAAAATAATATAAACATAACAATCGACAAAAATCCTAATACTTTGAGAAAAAGGATGATTATCTAAAAATTGCATTAAAGTGACAAAAATATGTATTTTGAACTATTTAAAATAAAATACTCTAAAAGTATTAATTTTAAAATTATCGGACCAAAATTTGGTGTCAACACTGTGAAGCGAAGAAACCCCAAAAATTGTGGGAGAAAAACAAATTAAAAAACGATTGCAAACTAAAATTAAACTATGCACAAGCAAGAGATAACCATAATATTTGCCGAATTGTGGAAAGCAGGAAAATGAAATGCCAACCAATAACATAAACAACTTACCTGAGGTAGTAGCAACCGAGGTACCAAATTGAGAACAAGAAAAGATGAAGCGATAGCAAATGTTTGAAGACGAAGGACGCAGTTGATAACTCTGCTAAAAAGCAAACGAAATTGTAGAGGAAGAGAGGAGAATAGAGCTTGGAAATGGAGCGTTTGGCGGTGCTGCACATGGAAGGAGGCGTCAAGGCTGATGCAGTTGGAAGATTATTTGAGCGCTAAAATGTCTGAAATGCCCCTTGAATTCAATGTTATTTACGGGAAAGCACATGCGTTGACGGGGAGGCGTGTGCTATTCCCCTTTCTTATATAGTATAATATATATATACATATACATATATATATATATATATATATATATATATATATATATATATATATATATATATATATCCTTTTTTATATGATTTGCTGCTGCATTATATATTATTATTATTATTATTATTGCTATTATTACTATTACTATTATTACTATTATTATTATTACTGTTATTACGATTATTATTTATTATTACTATTTTCACCCAAGGAGTACGAGGTCATGGTGCGAAATTTCCTGAAAACAGAGTTTTGTTTTTCAATTCGTGACCAGATTTTCTCTCTCTATCAACTAATTTATTATGGTCGGGAGGATCCCCAATTCTTCATTGATCCACAAGACCTAGATTCCATACTGAGGGTACACCTTGAACTCTTTGAATTCAATCACCAGGCTCTATGTCAGGTCTTGAAAAGCTTGTGTGGAGACAGAGAAGAATCCTCATTCTATGCGGAAGTCAAAAGGACCAGCCAGAATATATATATATATATATATATATATATATATATATATATATATATATATATATATATCCTTTTTTATATGATTTGTTATTGCATTATATATTATTATTATTATTATTATTGCTATTATTACTATTACTATTATAACTATTATTACTATTACTGTTATTACTATTATTATTATTTATTATTACTATTATTATTATTTTTTTATTATTATTTATTATTAGTATTATTACTATATATATATATATATATATATATATAAATATATTATTATTATTATTATTACTATTACTATTATTACTATTATTACTACTATTACTATATTACTGTTATTTCTATTATTATTTATTATTACTATTATTACTATTATTATAATTATTATTATTATTATCAATTATTAGTATTATTACTATTATTACAATTATTTATTATTACTATTATTACAATTATTACTATTATTATTATTATTATTGTTACTACTGTTATTATTATTATTGTTATTATTACTACTGTTATTATCACTATTACTAGTATTAATATTACTATTATTATCATTATTATTACTATTACTATTATTACTATTACCCTTATTACGATTACTATTATTACTATTATTACTATTACAATTATTATTATTATTATTATTATTATTATTTTTATTACTATTATTACTATTATTACTATTATTGCTATTGCTATTACTATTATTATTACTATTACTATTATTGCTATTACTATTACTATGATTATTATTATTAGTATTACTATTACTATTATTAGTATTACTATTACTATTATTAGCATTGCTATTACTAATACTATTATTATTATTATTACTATTATTATTATTACTATGACTATTATTACTATTATTATTACTATTATTATTACTAGTATTATTATTACTATTTTATTACTATTATTATTACTACTATCATCATTATTACTAGTATTACTATTATCATTACTACTATTATTATTACTACTATTATTATTACTACTATTAATATTGCTATTATTATGACTATTATTATTATTGCTATTATTATTATTACTATTATTATTACTATTATTATAACTATATTATTATTATTATTATTATTATTATTATTATTATTACTATTTGTTAGCGGAAACGTGAAATTAAAGAACAAGGAAGAACAACAATATTTAGCATGGTTCGGATCAAAATGATCCTACGTCCACCAAAGAACAACTGCACCAATATTTATTTCACTATACAAAGAATACAAGTGAAATACTACAAGAGAGAGAACACAAATGCCTTAGGAGGTGAGAAGGCAAGTGAGAGGATGATTTGAAAATGAATAAAGAGCTACCTATTTATAGGAATAAATTCATCCTATTGATGTCATCCATGACATCAATATGTGTCAAAATTGTCAAGGTTAAGAATATGAAACCATTTTATGGTTTGCCTAAATTTCACCTACCAAGATGCAATCTTTGACTTGTATTTTTGTACTAATTATCTTCCTATCAAATATTCATGTTAATTCATCTTTCATTTAGTTTGATTCCACAAGAACCAAAACCAACTGTTTCAATCTCCACCTTGGTTTGTGTTCCAAGCATGCGTATAAACAACTCCGGCCAAAACTTCTAAGCTTACTGGGCAATCCCATTGTAAGAAACAAGAAGAATCAAACCTTTGTTGAACATACCAGCTCCACCTAGCAGTTGTTCTCTTAGAGTTGCATCAATTGATGCATACTCCCGCCAAGTCCTTGCAGTGTGCAAACTTGGCAAGCGGGACTATTTTGGTCAACATGTCTGCAGCGTTATCGTCTGTGATAACCTTCTCAACCTTGATAGCTCCCTTTTCTACGACATCTCGAATAAAATGAAATCTGACATCAATGTGTTTGGTGCGCTCATGAAATCTTTGATTTTTAATCAAATGAATAGCACTTTGACTATCACATTTTAGAATTGATTCAAGTTGAACTGAACTCAACTCTGCCACCAAACCTTTCAACCAGATAGCTTCTTTCACTGCCTCCGTTGCTGCCATATATTCTGCCTCTGTTGTAGACAAAGCGACAATCGACTGTAAAGTCGATTTCCAACTAACGGCACTGCCAACGAGAGTAAAGATGTATCCAGTTGTGGACCTCCTTCGATCAAGATCCCCTGCATAGTCAGAATCAACATAACCGAGAATTGAAATACCTTCACTTTTCCGGAAGGTTAGGCCAACATCAGGAGCTCCTTTGAGATATCTCAATATCCACTTGACAGCTTCCCAGTGCCTTTTTCCTGGATTTGCCATGTACTTGCTTACCACACTTACAGATTGGGCAATATCTGGACGTGTGCATACCATAGCATACATAATGCTACCAACTGCACTCGCATAAGGAACCTTTGACATATGCTCCACCTCATCCATAGATTGAGGCATTTGTAACTCTGAAAGCTTGAAATGAGAAGCTAACGGTGTACTTACAGGCTTGCTCATATGCATATTGAATCTTTCAAAAACTTTTCCGATGTACCTCTTCTGAGAAAGATGTACAACACCATTTTCTCTTGAAATTTCCATTCCAAGGATTTTCTTTGCAACTCCTAGATCCTTCATGTCAAATTCCTTGCACAACAGTTTCTTCAAAATATTTATCTTTGTGATGTTGTTAGCAGCAATAAGCATATCATCAACATACAACAATAGATAAATCATAGAGTTACCAGACATCTTCTTGTGATACACACAACTATCAAATGTACTCCTCGAAAATTCATGTGTAGTCATGAATGCATCAAACTTCTTGTACCACTGTCTAGGGGATTGCTTCAAACCATACAAAGACTTCTTCAGTTGGCATACATGGTCTTCTTTTCCTTCAGCTAGGAAACCTTCAGGCTGATCAATATAGATAGTCTCTTCTAGATCACCATGTAAGAAAGCAGTTTTGACATCAAGCTGTTGAAGCTCTAAATTAAATTGTGCAACCAATGCTAGTAGCACGCGAATTGAGCTATGTTTCACAACTGGAGAAAAGATCTCATTGTAGTCAATTCCCTCCTTCTGACTGAAACCCTTTGCAACCAATCTCGCCTTGAACCTAGCATCTTCCACTTCTGAAATACCTTCTTTCTTTCTGTAGACCCATTTGCATCCAACTGTCCTCATCCCCTTTGGCCTTTTAACTAAGACCCATGTATCATTTTTGTGAAGAGACTCCATCTCTTCCATCATGGCTAACTGCCATTGTGCAGCATCTTTGCAAGAAATTGCTTCAACATACAAAGAGGGCTCGAGATCCTTAATCTCTTCTTCTGCAGCTACGAACGCATGTGCAATCAAATTTTCTTGCTCTATAAAACGTTTCGGTTTCCGTATCTGCCTTTTGTCCCTTCCCTTCGCAATTGTGTATGGTTCATTGGAAGCAAGTGGTCTACATCTTTTGACTCATCAATTTGAGTCTCTTGATCCCGTTCCTTGGTAAGCTCCACCGGTAGCTCCACCTGCTCGTTGTTCTCATTTCTAGATAACTCCACAGAAACTTTACGAGGATCAAGTATAGAGGATTCATCAAAGGTAATATCTCTACTAACTACAAATTTGAGTAAAGACAAACACCATAGTTTGTACCCTTTTACTCCATCTACATACCCTACGAATATGGCCTTTTTAGCCCTTGGTTCAAGCTTACCTTCATTAACATGATAATAAGCTGGACACCCAAATATCCGCAAGTATGAATAGTTAGAGGGTTCACCTGACCAGACCTCATTCGGAGTCTTAAAGTCAATCGCTGATGCTGGAGACCGATTGATAATATGAGAAGCAGTATGAACTGCTTCAGCCCAAAATACTTTGGACATCTTAGCTTGTAAGAGCATACAACGAGCCTTCTCAAGAAGAGTTCTGTTCATTCTCTCGGAAACTCCATTCTGCTGTGGTGTGTGCCTGACCGTCTTATGCCTTGCGATCCCATGAACCTTGCAGAAATCATTGAACTCTTCACTGCAAAACTCCAAGCCATTGTCCGTGCGAAGATACTCGATTTTCCTCTCCATTTGATTTTCAACCAAAATCTTCCACTCTTTAAATGCTTCAAAAGCATCACCTTTTGTCTTCAGGAAACGCACCCAAACCTTTCGTGAAAAATCATCAATGAATGTGAGAAGATACCTCTTTCCCCCCTTCGATGGAAGCTTAGAGGGACCCCATAAATCTGAATGGATGTAGTCTAGCACCCCTCCCGTCTTGTGCTTGCCAGTGCTGAAGCTGACCTTTTTCTTCTTCCCTAAGACGCAGTGCTCACAAAATTCAAGTGTGCTGATCTTCTCACCATTTAAAAGGTTGCGGTTGCTCAACATCTCCAATCCTCGTGCGCTCATATGGCCTAGTCTCATGTGCCATAATTTTGCCTTGTCATCATTAGATAACTGCACTGTAGATGCATTTACAGAGCCAATAATGGTGCTTCCCGCAAGTGTGTAGAGGCCATCCTCCAGCTTGGCCTTCAACATGACTAAAGATCCTTTAGTCACTTTCATAGTTCCTCCTTCACTCATGTACTTATAGCCTTGTTTATCTAAAGTACCAGGGAGATCAAATTCTTCTTTAGATCAGGAACATGACGGACTTCTGTAATAGTCCTCACGATTCCATCATGGCAGCGAACATGAACTGAACCAATGCCAACTATTTTACAAGTTGCATTATTGCCCATTAATACAGTTCCTCTGCTTGTTTCATAGCTGCTGAACCAATCTTTTCGGAATGTCATATGCAGAGTACAACCAGAGTCTAAGACCCATTTGTTGTCATAGACTCCACTATTGCATAATGTTGTTAGTACATAATCATCATCATTATCATGTACTTGCTCAACAATGGATGCGCTCGCCTTTTCTTTGGACTTCGACATAGGGCAATCTCGTTCAAAGTGCACCTTCTTGTGACAGCCCCAACATTCCGCATTCTTTTTGTTCACACGAGACTTTGATCTGTACTTCGATTTGCTCCTTCCCTGTTGGCTAGTACGACCTCTTACAAAGAGTCCACTAGCTTCGTCACTTTTGTCTCCTTCAAAATGCATCCGCACATCACAAGAGTTTAGTGCTTGCCGCACTTGCTCAAGTTTAATAGGTTGTTTGCTATACATTATTGAATTCTCAATATCACGATATTTTGAAGTCAATGAAAATAGCAAAGAACATGCAAGCGTCTCCTCGTCCTTTTTAATTCCAGCAGTTTGTAAGTCCATCACAAGTTTATTGAACGCATCTAGATGGTCTTGCAACAAAGTATCTGAATCCATCTTAAATGTATGAAGGCGCCGTTGTAACAACATCCTTGTTGTCACTGACTGGTCCTGGTAAAGTCCTTCCAGCTTTTCCCATAACTCTTTGGCCGTCTCTTCGGTACTTGTACTCACTTCACAAAGTATGTTAGGTGCAAGGGACAGTTGGATTGCACTCAATGCATCTCCTTCAATCTTTTCCTTGTCGGAATCCGATATCTTATCGGGGTACTTTCCGTCAATAGCATGGATTGAACCTTCCCTCCGCAGTAACGCTATCATCTGGATTTTCCAGATATTGAAGTTGTTGCGTCCACTAAATCTATCAATTTCAAACTTCATGGAACTCATTTTTTTTTTTTTTTACTTGTTCTTCCTTTTCTACTACAATGTATTTGGAACTACAGAAAACCAAAGTAATCCTTTTCTGATGTGGAAGTTCAGACTGTGCTGCAACCACAGAGCATACTCAGACAAAACCTTGGCTCTGATACCAATTGTTAGCGGAAACGTGAAATTAAAGAACAAGGAAGAACAACAATATTTAGCGTGGTTCGGATCAAAATGATCCTACGTCCACCAAAGAACAACTGCACCAATATTTATTTCACTATACAAAGAATACAAGTGAAATACTACAAGAGAGAGAACACAAATGCCTTAGAAGGTGAGAAGGCAAGTGAGAGGATGATTTGAAAATGAATTAAGAGCTACCTATTTATAGGAATAAATTCATCCTATTGATGTCATCCATGACATCAATATGTGTCAAAATTGTCAAGGTTAAGAATATGAAACCATTTTATGGTTTGCCTAAATTTCACCTACCAAGATGCAATCATTGACTTGTATTTTTGTACTAATTATCTTCCTACCAAATATTCATGTTAATTCATCTTCCATTTAGTTTGATTCCACAAGAACCAAAACCAACTCTTTCACTATTATTATTATTACATTAATTATTACTATTATTACTGTTACTATTATTAATATTATTATTATTATTATTATTATTATTATTATTATTATTATTATTTTTATTATTACTACTATTATTCTTCTTCTTATTATTATTACTATTATTACTATTATAATTATTATTACTGTTATTACTATTATTATTATTATTACTACTATTATTATTAATATTATTACTATTATTATTATTATTATTACTACTATTATTATTAATATTATTATTATTATCATTATTATTATTATTATTATTATTATTATTATTACATGTCATATATTTTTTTTCTGATGGCTGATTCATTTTAATAATATAATATAGAAAATGTATTGAGAAATTCAATTAAACAGATAACTATCGATGATTATAAATGTCACATTTTTTTAAAAAAAAAACAAAACGCTAAAATCATCAATTAAAGGCAAACATAACATATTCAGAAACTATTTTTAAAATAAAAATAAAATTTAAATTTAAAATTTAAATCATTTATTTTTTTTCTTCAGATAAATTTTAAAAAAATTAAATTAATTTTTTAAAAATATTATTTTCAATTAAATATAGATTACAAAATAATTCATTTTTAATAATAATAAAAATTGATTTTTTGTAGCGCTGAAACATGGCGTTTTTCACCTCTTATATATATATATAACAAAAATACGACGTGTCAGCGCCACAAAAAATCTGTAATTATTATTAATAAAAATGAATTATTTTGTAATCTATATTTAATTGAAAATATCATTAAAAAAATTTTTTTAATGTAAACTTTTTAACATTTATCTAAAGAAAAAAATTAAAATATTTAAAATTTTGTAATATATATATATATATATATATATATATATATATATATATATATATATATATATATATATATATATATATATATATATATGTATATGTATATATGGCGTAGTGGAGATTTTTGTTTGCGTAAAAATAAGAAAATTAAAATTGTGGAATTGACTTCGCTAAAAATATTATTAGAAATTTTAATTCATTATTAGAGATATATTGGTATATGCTCATATATTAAAGGGTACTTTTCTTTCGAAAAATAAATACATGCATATATAATAAAAAAATTAATTTTAGGTCGAACGTGCTCTAAGCATGTTCATCCCACATGAACATGATAATTTCAAGTCAAGATAAATAATTTTAATGGTCAAACCTCTATGTTGTTGGTGAGAAATGTCAGGCTTGAATATATTATTTTAGATAGAAAAGAAACTAGATTGAATGAGTATATTTAGGCCCAAATTGACTACTTCAAATATAAAAGAAACTAGTTTATTTGTGAGTATTTTGATGTCCAGATCGAATATGTTGGCTAAGAAAAGAGTTTGATGGGAAGGTATATATATTTTTGACTAATTTTAATGGTAAAAATAAATAAATTTATGATTATCTTACTTCAAAAAAGTTTCTATTAATTTTTATAAATGACGCAAATCCGCCATATATATATGTTTTGTTTTATTTCATTTATTTTTTTATGATTAGAAAATAATACTGATGATGGGGATCTGATGACAATGATGAAAGAGAATATTTGAGGTGAAAGATAATTTAGCAATTTTTTATGGTGACTCAAAGGAAAAAAGAAATCAGACTTTTACCTAAGAAACGTTGGAAGGGTTATGGTTCGGATGAGAACACTTAGGTTCCGATTTAATGCTTATAAAGGTTCCAAGAATAAATAAAAAAATTTATAATAAAAATCTTCAAAGCAAGTGTTTTGCCATTACTTGAGAAAGTAGACGTCATATGTTTGGATCTTCCTTGACATGACATAAGCGAATTTAATTGAATAAGGAACACAAAATATCCATTACAAGATTTGAAAAATAAACAACTTAAAGTATTAATTAATTTGCTAGTTTTTGGGGTCTGAGTTAGCCTCATGTGTCATATATTTTAATGGTATCAGAGCTAGACTTTTCTCAATTTGTTTTTCACCGATGTTGAACCCCCATTTAGAAGTGATCACGATATAATAAAGGTATGGACATATGGAGGAGTTTTATGAAGTCTCACATACATGTTATCAAAATCCGTATATAACTAAAATTCAAACATACGAAAAAATAGAAAAATATATATTATTTTATTCTTATTTTCTCATTTTCTTGACTTTTATCTTCAATTATTTTATTTGTCAAAGTTAGTTTTATAACTCACATGTTTCCATCTTCATAACTTAGTTACCATTCTAAACTATTATAGTTTCATTACTCAATTTTTTTAATATTCATAACTTAATTTTCACACTAAACTAATAATATTCGTAACTCAAATAAAATACCTTAATTCTAAGAAAAATAATAAATTGTCTCCATTCCTCTTCAAACATGAAACATATAAGAAAAAATTTATTAATTTTTTTTCAAAATTTACCATAAAAATAATGGAGGGAGAAACACAAACTTGATTATTTGAAATAAAGAATAATGATAATTATTTTTTAAAAAAGGAATTGAATAAATAAAAGTAAAGAGATGAAAAATCAAGTAGGGAATAACAAAAATAAATTTACTATAATATTTAACTATGACCACGCAAAGCGCGAAAATATTGATTAGTTTCTATATAATCGAGTAGATAAATAACACATCAAATAACTAATGATATCATAATTTATTCTAAATACACACTTTATTTTATGTTATATGTTTCATTTCTTTTGTTTTCTATTACAGAGTACGGTCTCTGATGGAATGTTTTACTATCACAATTTATGATTATATACAATGCAAACACACATTTGATTAATTTCAAATAGAAAAATCAAATTAAAGAAAATGAAACAAAAAGAAGAAGATCTCAATAACTTCCTAGTTTCGTGTATAACCATATTAAAACATAACTCAAGTTTCTTTCATACTTTTATGTGTCACAAATATATCATAATCCCCCCTACCCAGCAATGCCGAGCAAATGGAAAACTTTTTCGTAAGAGTCACCAAATCTTCTAAACAACATGCAACATCATTGAAAAACGTGAATTCAGCTGTGGATGCAGTAGCAGAACGTTTTGCACTTTTTTGTTGTGACGATCATGAGTTTTTAGAAGATGAGGGTATTGTATGTGACAGTTTAAATCATAAATCATTTTATCCGAAGAGGTGTGAAGAGTTGTCGTATAGGTGAATGAAGAATAGGATTGTGTGTTTCATGGCAAAAGTGTTGTGGATAATGAAGTTTGGGAGAATTGATCTTATCGATATATTATAAAAAATAAGGTGAAAGAAAATTACGCACCTACGAGCTTAAATTGCAAAGAGTATTCCAATCAATTAATTCACGCCAAGAGTCATTTTACACATGCATTAGTTGACAATCTCCATTATAAATTTTTGCATGATACTCATGTAAAAGTTGCATATTGTGAAGATGGTTATCTATGTCAGTTTCTTGACAAATGTTAATTGTTAGAGTGTAATCGCAAAATAATCTCAAGAATATGCATTTTTAATATTAAGATTTGAAGAGAAAGATAATAATTTAAATTATTCAACCTATTATTAGAATTGACTATTATGAATTTTAATAAACTTTACTTGTATAATGAAAGAATTTTTTCAAGATGACATATTTTTAACACGACTATTCTCGTGTAATTAAAATATCGAGTCAATATAGATGGTGATATATATGACTTAATAAAGAATTTTTTGTGTAAAAGTAAGAAAATAAAATTTACTTCGCCAAATAAATTATAAGAAATTTCAACCCATTATCTTAAAATAATATATTGGTTAACACGTCAATAAATTAAAGGGTACTTTTGTTTTGAAAAATAAATAACTTTATATAATTAAAAATATTATTAATTTCAGACCGAAGGTTCTCTAAACATGTTTATCCCACATGAACATGATACTTTCAATTCAAGATAAATAATTTAAATGGTCAAACCTTTATGTTATTGGTGAATAATTTTAGGCTTGAACCGACTACTTTGGCTAGAAATAAAACTAAATTGGATTAGTATATTTAGGTCCATATTGAATACTTTAGATAGTAAAGAAATTAGATTGTTTGTGAATAGTTTGATGTCCAAATCGAATATGTTAGATAAAAAGAGATCTTGAATGAGGATATATATATTTGACTAATTTTATTTTTTAAAGTAAATAAATTTATACTTATCTTACTTGCAAAATGTTTTACATTAATTTTTATAAATGACGCAAATCTGTTGATATATGTCTTATTTTATTTTGCTTGTTTTTAAGGAAAAGAATACAATGATGATATGCGGATCTGGTGACAATGAAGGAAATTATTTGAGGTGAAAGATATTTTAAAAGTTTGTCATGGAGATCCAAAAAAAGGGAGTCAGACCTTTAGTTGAAAGTACATCCGAAGGGTTATGGTCTGGATGAAGACATGAAGGAGCTTATAAAAGATAAAAGATTTTGTGACCAAGGACTTCAAAACAAGTGTTCTGCCATTACCTGGGGAAGTAGATGTCATATGTGGGGCCCAGCGTGCTAGGACATAAGTGAATTTAATCGTTTTAGGATCTCAAAAAATCCATTACAAGACCGAAAAATAAACAACTTGAAGTATTCATGAGCTAGCTATTAGGTTGAGTTAGACCCATTTGATATATCTTTACATGGTATTAGAGTCATATCTTTCTCAATTTGTTATTTATCAATATTGAACCCCCATTTAAAAGTGTTCACGCTCTAGTTTTGATTTGGACGTGTGGGAGTGTTATGAAGTCTCACATACACTTAATCAAAATCAATATATAAATATAAGTTAAATATACAACAAATATAAAAGTATATATTATTTTATTATAGTTTATCCTTTTCTTGACTTTTATCTTTAATTATTTTATTTGTAAAAGTTAGTTTCATAATTCACACAATTTCATATTCATAACTTAGTTTTCACTCAAAACTAATAATATCCCTAGCTCAAATTAAGTACCTTAATTGTACAAAAAAAAAAAAAAAAGTTACCTCCTTTCCTCTTCATTCATGAAAAATATAAAAAAAATATTTTTTTTCTTCAAAATATAGCATAAAAATAATAGAAGTAGAAAAATAAGCTTGATTATTTTAATGAACGAGTAACGATAATTACCATTTTAAAGAAATTGAATAAGCAAAAGTAAAAAGATGAAAAAAGAGTACGTAATAACAAAAAAATTAATGTACTATTTAATTATGACCATGTGAAGCGCAGTAAGGTTGACTAGTTCTACACAATTGAATAGATAAGTAACACATAAATTAACTAATGACATCATGATTTATTCTATATAGAAATTTTATTTTATATTATGTGTTCCATTTTTTTTTTCTATTACAAAGTACGATCTTAGATGTAATGTTTACCATCAAAATTTATGAATCATATACGATGCAAGTACACATTAGAATAATTTCTAATTAAAAAAAATTAAATATTATGGAAAATGAAACAAAGACTACAAAAAAACATGCGTTCACGTACAGACACAAATCCTAGCTAAAGTGATAAAATTCCTAGATAATGTCAATTTAGCTAGGAAAATGACCCTAGCAGACCTTCAAAGCTAATAAGCTCTTAGATAAGTTTACCCAGCATATTATGTCATTCCTAGCTAATTTAGCTACGATATCTTTTCTCGTAGCAAACATTTTGTTGCGATGTATACTAGGTAAATTAATAGCAAAATTTGCTTGGTCAATGTTGACTGTACAAAGATTTAGCAAGGAATTACCCTATCTAAACTTACAAATGCTCTAGCTATTTTCCAAATTTTGCTTGAAATATTTTCTTTGCTAAATGAATAGCAAAAATAGCTAAACATATTTTCTAGATAAATCTGGCTCTGGCTAGATATTGTATGACGAAATACAAATATAATTTTCATTATTTGAAACAATATGAAAAACATAGTTAAATCTAATCAATTTTTCAAAATAAGCACAATCATAGTATCATCAATCCTTGAATAGTAAAGTACATGTTTACTAGCTAAAAAATGTCTTAAAACACAAAACAATAACATAATTTATAAAGCGTATATTTGGGGTAGAACCAAATCCATCTGGTGGTGGTTAAGGATTAAAACCAAGCATCCGAGCCACATCACCACGAACCACAATAGTTACTTGAGCTTCCATATTTTACCAAATATCCATTTTCAAATGCTCTTGCATATTCGTCAGCCGTTTCTCCAACACGTGGTCAAGAAGTTGTTGAAATAAGATTTTTCAAATACTTGTTGAGTAGGAATATTTGAAGGATTTTAAGCTGTGGGGGATGCACAATTAGAATTGAAAGAATCTGCTAGCAAGCAATTTCTAAAACCAAGCCCATAATTTTTTCTTTTTTAGTTCCACCATCTGTTTCTATCCAAGTTTTCAGTAATTGCTCCTCCAAAACCGTTTTCAATAAATTAACATCATCTTCACTAGTTTTTCCTCCTTCATGCTCTCCATTTGTGGTTGTATTTCTCTCCATGTCTCTGTCGTCTTCTTCAAGACCTTCTTCATTCCTTAATGTTTAAGTCTCACCCACCTTCTCCTTAATTATATTTGTAAATATATTCTAAAAAAGAGTAAAGTAAATAGCTATTACATGGTATAACAAAGCTATCAAGTTGCAAAAGGTGCTATGAAAGTATTCAAAGTTATTCTGTAATAAAATAAAAGGACAACAAGAAATAAACTTATCTAACTAAAGGAATAGAATACTCTAATTGATGAAGTAAACAATGAAATATATATTTGAACTAATACAAGAAAATATTTCCTAAATGCTCTATTTAAACAATAGAGGTTCCTTGTTCAAACCTTAAGGCGGAATGAAAGTTAGGCAGAAACAAAATACAATGAGTTCAATAAGAAATATACAAATGGGAAGAAGTTTGGAACAATCTGTTCATGTTGAATTGTACTTCCACCACTAGTATGCTTTTAACCTATAACTCACCAAAGATAATTGATGGACGACCAGTAATTGTATTAGAGTCACCAAAAATAGCGAAATAGACCGACGAATGGAATAATGCTCCAGTGATGTATACGTTGTGAAGCACTTACTTTCTCCTATATGAACAATTATATTGATGGGTACTAAAATTTTGTTTCTCTACCTGAGTTGTATTACCACGATGCAGGCTGCTACATAGTGAAATTCCAAATCCAAAACGATAGAGATGAAGTCATGTTCAGTGGCCCTGAACTTTTGGGGTGCGAAACCTTAGTAAAATTTCTGGTAGACTCCTGAAACAACTCTTTGTGGATGTGTGTACTGCTAAACAAAAAAGATTATCTAACACCAGAGTCTTAGTGAAAATGAATGTAACACAAGATTTGCCAGAAGAAGTTAAAATTGTTGATCTATAGGAAGGATGTTTGTTTTCAAAATATTGACTATGACTGGAAACCCATATTATGTAAGAAATGTACAATATTGGTCATATATACAGCTTTGTTGACGGTAGAAACATTCAACCTCCAAATAGGAGGGGTCAACAGGAAATTGTTTCGCCAAGACAAGGCAGGAGAAATCAGGTGCAAAAGTGGATCCCTAGACCAAGGCTAAACAAAGATACAAGACTCCTCCACATGTAGATGATATGCATGATATTAAAAAACACAATAAAAAGAAAGAATCTCACAAGCAATAACATACAACATTAGAAACAAAGGGAGGAAAAGCAAACAAAGTTGGAATAAGAGTGTTGCGACATTCCAGAAAGGATAATCACTTCCGTTGGCGTGGATAACAGGAAAAGTGGTTTATCATACACATAGTTGGTGTTGTTAGGTACCTATTAGAGAAAACTATAGACGTGGACAACACTCAAGATGGCTAATGTTTTGTATCTAGGGAAATGAGGCGAGAAGATAGACTTGGAAACTTCCTGATGGGAGGGTACACCTCTCTCTTTAATGAAATGGCTAATCTTAAACGTAATGGAAATGAATAGCCCCTTCAAACAAAAAGAGATGACAAGGTATTTGGTAAAAACAAAAAAATTCTTTGGCTTGAATACTAGAAACAATAGTGAAATAACATAAGTTCTCTAAATGCGTGGATAAGATAACGAGAGGCTTGAGTTATCAGGATAACTAATCATTAGCCGAAAATAGGAGAATCTAGATTTTATGGAAGCCCGGTGAAATGACTATTCTGATAGAAGTAGTACATAATCAATTTATGCATCTATAACAACTCATTAGCTAGAAATAGCAGAATCTGGATTTTATAGATGCCTTGTGAAATGTTATTCTGATGGAAGAAGTATACGGTCATTTTATGCATATAAAGGTAGAAAGTAAGAGTTTCAATTTTGATTGTCTGCTAATAGTGATCTATGCAAAAAATTGAGATAGGAAAGGAGAAACTTCTGGCAGGAATTACTTAGATTTGGTTCTATCATCACTGAAACTTTGTGTATATGTGGATATTACAATTCTCCACAGCTAGATTTGGAATGAATTAAGGGCCTACAGGTCAGTGAATCTGAAACAAAATACTTTCAACAAGTAATAAATGTATTGAATCCTACAGATATGAAAACTATTGGAAGAAGGTATACTTGGATAAATTGTAACATGTGGAGTAGAATTGACAGGGCTCTTTGTAATTATTCTTGTATGATACAACACAGAAACCGTACATCTCAATTCAAGAAGAATATTTTTTCTGATCACTCGCCGATTCTTATTGAGCACTGTAGTGCATATAATGGACCCCACAAACCTTTCATATTTCTGAACATACAGACTAAACATGAGACATTTTGAAAAATTGTTACGATCATTTGGAAACAAAATGTAGAAGGAGCATATATGTATTGCAAAAAATAAAGTTGTGTAAAGAACCTCTGTAGAGGTTATGTACATATGAAATGGGGAGCATGGACAATAGAGTGGCTGAGGCAAGAAAGAAGTTAGAATCCGTCCAAAAACAAATCACTCACCATGTGGGGGCTAGTGTAGCCAATGCTGTATTTGTTGTTCGACATAGCGAAAGATGTTGTAGTTGAACATAAAAAATGGCCTGATGTAACCACTCGCTAGGTCGTTTCGAGAACTATGACTATTTAAACTCTTCCAGTAAATTTCTTAAATGTAATTTTTAACTATTTAATTAATTGTGATTATCTAATGGATAGGTAATTTAGAATAATTGGTTATTAATGGGAATATGAATTAACTATCTATTTAGTTATTGAAAAAATATTGGAAGTGGTTATACCCACTACCCACTTATAATCCATGTAGATAGGGTAAAAGGAATGAGAGCGTTTATTGTTCATATTCTTACTTTTAAGGGAAAACAAAACAAGATCTCTCGAACGGAAGAATTTGCAATTGAAGACGAGTGTCTCAGTAAGACTAGCCAAACTCATTTATGTATCCGTAGTTTTCTGTTAGAGCAGCTTCAAGTATTATTAGTTTTAGTGTAAAGATTGATTGATAACAGAAAGTGGGTCACTACATTAATTGTTGAAAGTAATTGATGTTTAATTCTTCGATATAGGAAGAAGTATCTTATAATAGATAATCATTGTTCAGCATGTACAAATTTAAGGTTACGATGATTCAGTATTATTGGGAAGGTTAAATATGTTAGTTAATTTGAATATAGTCGGCAGAAGATAATTTTTGTTGTTTTCTTCGTGATTTGGAACCTCTAGTTCCTAGTTAATATTAGAGTACTTAATATTAGAAATTTTAAGGGTTGCAATTAATAAGGTTTAGGGAAAAGTTTTGGAGGCATGTGAGGTGCATTAATGGATGATGAAAGAGAGGGTCACCACTGGTTTTGTAACCAGTGGTTAAATTCAATTGTCATGAACTTTTTGTCATATTATCTAGTTTTAATATATTGAGATAGGTAGTCAATTTCTAAATGTATATTATATTATTACATTGAATTTTAGGATATTTTAAAAGATTGAGGTTCAACCCTTGGCTTGAAATTAAGCAAATATGATAATTTTGACATATAAATTATACTAAAAAATTAGGAGCTTGATTAGAGATATGAGTGAGTTTGTGGGGTTTAGGTTAGACATATAATAATATGGGTGTCTATAAACTCATGTGCTTACAATTATTGCATAATATGTATATTGGGAACACTCCGAAACTTTGTGAAATGGAAGGAAAAATCTTGATGTGGCATGTGTTCGGCATTCAATGTATGCTAATACTTTTAGACTTCGCTGAAGGATATTTTTTCCAGTTAAAGATTAAAACCAGAATAGACAGTGGGTAAGTCGAAAGATGGGGGTCTCGTACCAATGGTTTGACGGACATTGGTATGAGTACCAAGGATAAAAAAAAAAGTTTATTACTATAGAATGCGGGTTGAAACCCAAGATTGCCAAAGCATATGGGCATTAGCTGATGTATTATTGAATTGAATTCTTTGTGTGATTGTGTTTTTGTTTACTGCATCCGTATAGTTGTGATACTTGAGGTGGTTATGTACTATGCTAATATTTGATTGATAGAGATGCATCATCATCTCCTTTATTGAAACAATATTGTGCACATGCATTGATATGAGATTGAGTATAAGTTGGGCACGTGGAGATCGTCCATGCTGGGATGGTGAGATATTAAGATTATAATTTGGGCACGTGGAGACCATCCCTGTGAAAGTTGTTTGATTTTATGATAGTGCATTGAGATCGTCCGCACAGACACGTGGTATCGTGTGTTTCGGTATATAAACCTATTGAGTCCCTCATGAGTCATGAACTCTCGATGTATTTTTGAGAAGTATCATGTATATTTGATTGAGAAAATACTTGGTATTTTGAGGCATATCATTTCATGGTGTCATATTGCATTGCATCTCATGACATTCTTTATTCTTGATGATTATGTGTTTTATTGGTGTTCGGAAAGTACTTGGTATTTGATTTCCACTATTTGATGAAACTTGACTAGTAAGTATAATATAGACTTGTATAAGTAAAAATTGATTTTCTTATATGAACTATAGTCACTAATTCTTCGTTGTCGGTTTATGATATATATTGGGTACACGTGGTTGATACTCATACCACACTTGTTTCACTCTTTGTGGTGCAGATTCTATTATGAGTACGAGCACATCTCGTGGAGCATTTTGAGTCCAAGCTTGGAGTATTTTAGAGTTGTGGTGAGCTGTTTGGTTGTTCTGTGGCCCACATCTCCTTCTATCTTTTATCTATTCTGTTGTTCTAATATTCATACATGATATCCCTTATGTTTGGATTTGCCATTTTAGTTTCAGACTTGCACCATATTTAGAAGCACTTGTACTTATGACACAAATTCTTATGTGGTTTTCTAGCTTTCCGCATTTCGTATTTATAAAGAACATAGTTTTGGATATTTTTACTCGTTGTTTACACTTTTACCTTATTATGTAGTTAAAATTGATAAAATATGTTGGGTTGGCTTACCTATTGGTTGGGAATATAGGTGCCATCACAACTTGTTAATTTGGATCGAGATGCCTGATCTCCAACAGAAGGTGTTGAAACAGAAATCTAACGCTCAGTGGCTCAAAATATCAATAGACAACAACAAGAAGTAGTTCATTGCCGGTGTGAAAACTAGAGCCAACATGGATAGTATTTCTATTTTAACCAGTCTTGATAGTAGACAACTTCTAAAACATAATGAAATTGAGAAAAAGATACTTCAATTTTATAAAAGCTTGATGGCTTCTTAGAATGACTGCCTGTTAGTATTGATATAAATGTTATGAGGAAAGGACAAAGATTTGGATTGATTTAACAAATGAAACTGTGTGAGGTTGTTACACAAGATGAGACTAAAGATGTTTTATTTGATTTATCTGATGAAAAAGATCTTGGTATTTATGGTTATAATTGCATGCTTTTACAAGAAAGTGCGGACAACGGTAAAGGAGGATATTCATAGTAGTGACACCCAATTTCGACCATTCACGATAGGAATTAACTTTTGAGCTTCTTCAATTCCAAGCGATTCTGAATAATTAGTTTTAGGAAAATTAAAATGCTTTTCAGATTATTTTAAAGTAATTTTAGTCATTTTATGACTTTTAAATAATAAATATGTTTTTTTATACAATTAATAAATTTTATAAAAATATATGAAAATCATTTTTTTTACATTTTAGTTAATTATTTTATTATTTCACTCCAGTTTAAATTATAGTTATGATTTGAGTTAGTTATTTTATAATTTAGTTAATTATTTTATTTTCATTAAGATTAAGAAGCTTGGTTAATTAATTAATATTAATTCATCATGTTTAAATTCTAGCCGAATATATCAAATTAACTCAATTCAGCTATTGTTTTGAATTCTAATGTGTTTTAACCATTTTGTATTTGCAAAATCTAGCCCATTTATTACAAGCGTAGCCAATTCCTTGAGCTATATATATTTTTTTGCCCTTTATAATGGAATATTAGCAGAGTCGAGTCAATTGTTTTCCCATACATTGCAAAATGTATTTCCACAAAGAAATCCTTGCACAACAACGACGAACCCAAAAATGTGTCCAACAAGCAGGGAAACCTAGAAACGTAACAACAGTCCAGCAATGTGGCATCAACACTCCTCTCTCCTTATACTTTTCGTTCACAATCATCTGTCCCTGCCCCTCAAATCAAGCGGTTCTCCTCACTACACTTTTTGAGAGTGACTTTGGAATCGAGCATATTCAAAATTTATTTTTAATTCCATTATCGATAAAAAAACAGAGGGTTGGAACAATCTGAAGATAAGAAAGATTCCTTACTGTTGTCTGAATCTCCGATTCATTTTGTTTGAAACACTTTGGTGTTCATTCGCTCACCTATTCTCTTCATTTTACTGGTGTTTTAGTTCTCTTCCTTGTCGTTTTGATTTTCACATATTCCCATATATGCTAGCCTCATCTTGTGGAGTCTTGCATAACTTGTATGATGGATGTTCTTCTCTTGTATCTCCGCTATTTGCTAAACTGGTTAGGACAAATAAAGGGATGGGTCTGTCACTTTTGAGTTATTACAAAAGAGGAGAATCAGTGGGTCTATTTATTATACTTTGAAAGCTACCATGTCCCTATATGTTTGGTTGTTAAGTTTACAAGAGTCTTTAATTCTTTTTATGTGGATTTCGTATTGGCCAACTACTGGTGTACATCTTCAGCTTCTCTTTGGTTGTTTGCATTCCTTCTCTCAGTATGCTGATATTGTTTGCCATAATCATTTGTGTTCATTGATGAAAGATTGGGTTTGTTAGGAGTTGTTACAAGTCACCTCTTTTTTTCACATATAATTTCGTGTTATTTGTAGTTGTAGTTCTTAATTACAATAAAAAACCCCTTGCTAATTGACACTTGTGTCACCGTAAACTTGAACTATTTTGTTTTATTTGTAAATGTATTTAACTATGACTGACTTGAACATATTCAAACTTGGTTGTTGATTCTCGAAACAACTCCATGTGGGAATGATCCCAACCCTTGATTGGGTTATATTACTAGTCACGATTATTGGCACTTGAACTGGAAGTAGTGTCCTGATACATGAAATCAAAATGGCACCGTTGTCGGCGAGTGGTGTTACTTGAAATTTTTTAGTTAAGTTGAAATTTGTTCTTGTTAATCATAGTTTAACTAACTTAATTTTTAGTTTTGTTTTGTGTGTTGTTGATTTGAGATAGTGGAGGTGAATAAATGGATTTTCCTCTGTTAGAAGTGATGATGTTCCGGAATAATATTCTAACAATCAGGCAATTGGAAGGTGAACAACTTCATGAGTCGTGACTAAGGTTTAAAGCGTTGATGCCCAACTCATGGGAATCCCGATGTAGTCCTATTGGAATGTGTTTTTACAGAAGTATTAGTCTAGGGAACAAATTGTTGGCTAATCAACTCATCCCGATTGGTCTTGTATAACAACCATATGTGATAGTAGCTCAACTACGTGACCACCTGACTGAAACCAATCAAGAAGTATAAAGGGACTTCTTCTTAGCTTCATTGTAACTCAGCTGGATGAGTTAACCAAAAAGATCAAGGAGCTTGAAGTCCAGCTCAAGAAGAAGGATTGTTACGTTCCTCCTCATTTGCGAAGAAAACTTAAGAACAATGAGGATGAAAAAATCAATACCAATGCTCACACTTCTTCTCCGAAAAGCCAATGAGCCGGATAGGGTACTAGAGGAGTTAAGGGAGAAAGTCTTGATGCTAAACCATATAACAACCTCCGATTCCATGCTCATCCAGCCACTGGGGTCCCAAATTGACCAAGTGTTGAATGATCTCCGCCCAGAACCAAAAGAGGGATTTCCTTATGAAAATGAGGCAAACCCCACTAATGGAGCTTAAGTGTGGACTTGCGTCGTGCCACAATGTTAACTAAGTCAACCCAAGACCTTTTATTTCTTTAGGTTTGTTTTGATATATAATGGTGTGTTGTTTATGCATGTTAAAGTACGGAAAGTGTTTAGAAAGTGAAGGTTGGCGAGAAAATGACCCACTCGGTGCATAACCGAAGAGGTTGGCGACCCCAACCATACAACCATTAGACTAAAAACAATGTTTACATTGGAGTCTATAAAACTCGCCAAGCCCAGGAAATTATTGGTGAATCACCGATCCTATGTAGACCGCCGTTTGGACCCTCACATTAATCGGAGGTCCTGTAAAACTAGGCGAGGTAAGTGTCCATTTGGTGTGTCACCGAGTGGATCGGCGAGTACGACTAATGTCGCCGCGTGGGAGAGAACTGGACGGTTTCTGAAAAGGCCAAAGGTGTAAACTTACAATTCTTTCACTTTTCCTCATTTTTTCCTCCCAAACTTACACACGTACTATAGTTTCTATATTTCCCATAGTTTTACCGTATTCTAATTAATGGATATGTGCTCAGAATTGTATTTCATTGCCGTCTAACATTTCAATATTTTTAATAGACATTTAAGGTTGGTTTTCGAACCCCGAGTTTATTTTTGAGAAATTGTATGCTAAAAAATTATCTTTTCGTATTGATGTGTGTTGGGCCTCTCTTGTAGCTGCAGAATGTTTGAATGCTGGTTTTGAATTGATAGTCTTGCTCGTAATTTGTATTGTTATACCTGGAAATCGAATGACCTAGACTAGAGCCTCACCTAATAAATAATGTTTAAAATAATATTTCTATACCTAGACTAATGTAATAAACTTGATTTAGAAGTATTAAAGCCTAAACGTCAAGGGATGACCATGTTATCTGGAAACTAGTGAAATTGAACTAGTAGATGTCTTTAGGTCTTGTAAAGGTTTGGCACTGTCGTATGAAGGCTAAACCTAGTAAAAATATTTTAATTAGGTAAAATAATAATTATAGGGTCAAAACGTCCAGGTGAGACCCCCCAAGGACCACCCTAGGGTTTCTTGAGGAGGACCCAACCTTTGGCCAACAAGCTGCCAAAGGGAAGCATGCGTACATGCAGGGAGCATATCCGCGTCGCAGACTAGCTCCCCCATGGTACAAAAGTGTTTGTCTGCGTCATGGACATTTCACAGACTCTACTGTCTGAAATTTAGTTTGAGAAATCTTGTGGGAACAGCTCCGCAACGCGGATTTGTTCGAGGACGAAAAAACTGAAATTTGACATTAAGTTCGACTTTACAAAAACATCTAATTAAGTGAGGGTTATTTTAGGTATTTTAGGGGAGGGTTAAATATTGATTTTAGGTCAGTTTTATACCAGATTTACCGACCCAAATCAAAACCCCAAATTTAAATACGAATTACTCTCACTTCTCTAAAAAATTCTCTCTCTACCCAACCTCCATTGAAGAACATTGGATCTTGAAGAAGAAGAGCAATTCTACAATTTTTCTACTCAAATTGGTGGATAAAGTCTTCACTAAGGTATGTATTATTTCACTCTTGGGATTAATTTCCCCAAGAGGCCCATTCATAAATGATTTTAAATCCCCCAAAAATCAAGGCCGATTTTCTCTACAAATGGATCTTCTTTTAAAACCTAATTTGTGGATCAATTGTGATGATATATGATTACTTAGGATTATTTAAGTGTATAATGATGGGTAATTGATGTTGTTTACTTGAGATTTCATTGGACCCATGTTCTTCCCTAAATTCCATGAATCTTGGATCTTGTTTGATGAATTGCTTTAAGATTATGAGTATATACATTGATATATTGGTGTTAATTGTATTATTACTTCATGGAATGCCTTATATTATGTATTCATTGAGTTTTGATATAATTCTTTAAGAAGCCATGAATGTCCCTCTTCTCCTAACCCTAACTCTTGACTAGGTTGAATTATGATTAGAGGTGAGGTAATTTACTATGTTCTTGTATAATTTACTCTTGACTTGGTAAGACCTTCGAGGTCATAAACTTGTTGTTGTAGTGTTGTTGGTTTATCTTTGGTAATTTGTAAATTGAAGTATGAATGATGAAGTTATGAATGTATGTATGATCATTCTATGGATATTATGGTTGTGAGATGATGATAGGTGTACTATTATAAGGGTTTGAAGATATTTCCTACGTGCACCTTATGACTATGTTATGAAGTACTATTCTTACATGAGTTTGGGTTTTGATGAAAGGACTTTCTCATCCTATAACCTATGAGCTATGAACATGTTACATGAGGGGTTAAACTCCTAAGACCTATGTTATGAATTAATGTTAAGAAAGACTTAAAGATACTTCAAAAAGGGAATTTAGCTTAGCATCGAATGAACTTGACACTGAGAGGTGTTTCTTCGCAAAGGAAGAGAGGTTCACACTATGTTCTTTCACGAGGTGGAGACTACAACGCTAATTAGCATAAAGAAGGTTTCTAGTAACAACCTCCTAGTCCCTTAACTATGTTCCCCTATAGGAAACCTAACTAGTGGATCCACCTAGATGCTATGATGATGTTGATGTCATACCTTGGCAAGTAGGATTCCCTCCTTTCGGTGTGAGGGGTTGACACCGAATTCCATGTTTAGCTCACATGGTCTAATGTCGGTAATGGCGAAGTTTCCCAAAAGTAAAATGAATGAATGAAATTAAGAAGATGAACACTAACTAGTTATACTTAAGAGTTGTTACTTAGTGTAGGTAAGGGTATGTGACTTTACCTAGACATTGCACATGTGGACCTTGAGGGGAGTTCTAGGGTGGGTACTTTATGTGTGAATGATATATATAATGTTGGTCTAAATTGTTATGTATGATGTTTACTACACTTGCTATGATTTCATATGAGGTAAAGACAATCCTTATAGTCTCTTTGCTAGTTTACTTGGTTTATGTGGGGTTATGGGGCTTCACATACACATTGCACTAGTATACTCGGATTGGAATTGTGATATATTAATGAAATGGACTCTAAACATGAAATGTTGATTATGGCTTTATTATGATGTTACTCTTGAACATGAATATGAATATGTCTTATTGTTGTTGTGGTATGGACTTGTATATGTTCTGGGAGTGTGCATAAAGGCTTTTAAAGTGAACGTAGCATGTTTATACTAAAATGTCCCTTTGTGCATGTCTTCAGATGTTTTACTTGCATATGTCCATTCTTAGTACATGTTTTTGTACTAACCCATATCTCTTCTATTTTCTACAAAAATGTTGGTTCGGGCCATTGAGGTGCTTCAAAGACATTCTCAAATAAGCTTGGATTGTTCCCAAGTTGGTGAGTCCTCAAGTCCGAGGACGAAGCCTATGAATCTAGCTTTTGTTATTTTACTATTACATACATTGTTCTATTTCCTATTCAAGGACTATGTTGTATTCTCTTATAAGACGTATTGTAATGATGTAAGGGCTAAGTCCCGTTTCTCTTACTCTTATATTTAGATGTTCATGTCACATCCTGAAACCACACCCTTGAAGATAGGGTGCAATCTTGGATTGCGACCGGCGTATTCGACCTCTCGGAGGTCTCATAAAAGCCTATCATATCATTCATCACATATACATAATGAAAAGTACTGCAGAATTATAACTTTTCATAAAAACAATATAGAAGTCTTAAAACTCTTTCATATATGTAGAAATAGGAAAACACCAAGTCTCGATTCATCATCTTAAGACACGATAATACTTGGGACACGGCCCATATGAATTTAAAACATACTACTATATAGTCTATTACAAAACTTCATAAAGAAACATAAAATGACATATATGCCTTCGAGTCAAGTGATGACATACTTCAACTTCTTCTTGAACGATCTCCTAGTCCAAGTATTCTTCCCAAAGCTCTTCACCTACCAAGAACTAATAGATAGAAAATAAAGCATGGAATTAATACAACCACATGTACTAAGTATGGCTTATGCATAAAAATCATGAAAACTGACATTTATTGGAAATATGCATCTTTTCTTTAAAACATCATAATATCATCAAAGAATAACATTTAGCAACTTAAAATCACATAAGAAAACATTTAAAACGAATTACTATATTTTTGAACTCACTTTACAGTGAGCTCCCTTCACTGTACAGTGAAGTCCCTTCACTGTTACAATGAAGTCCAATTCTTCCCTTTTGAACATATTCTAGCGTGTAGTCTTCTCACCATAACCATCCTAAGATTCAATTAACTCACACAAAGAGAGACCGCCCATACACCCTCTCTAGATGTGCCTAAACGACCCTCAAGATTACCTATAATGAGTCACATACACACTTACAAGCATCATGAACATAAATTTAAGATTCTTCTACCAAAGGTGAATTCTAAGTCTCACTTGAGTGAGTTATGAAGAGACAGCCCATACAATCCCTTACGCACACGCTCAAGAGATCCAATAGACTCTCTAGGATAGAATCATTCTCACTAACACACCAACCCATAGATGATAGGACACAGTTCTCCAAAGGCTATCAACAGACCTTCTTAAGTAAATCAAGAAGATAACGTCCATGATTGACCTCTTCAAGAGTACCTAAATAGTCCTTAAGACTACCTAAGGCTTAGATCATGTCAACATATCAAGCAACTTACCTAACTAGAGTCATTCTCAAGACTTCCAAAGATAAGACATGAAGAGATCATCCTTTATGCCCTCTTCACACTTTAACTAAGGAATACTTAAGTCACTTTAGATTAGGTACTTATTCATTTACATGATCATTATCATTAAGTCATTAGTTCATTAGTTCATTTAAGAGACATACATCACATAAATGACATTCAAATAATGGTCTTAGACAATACCTAGGGACCTTATTAACATCTTCAAAGCCTATTGTGCAATGTCTAAGTAGCGTCCCATACCACCACCTAAACTTCATAGAACTTCTTTAATGCTAATAGGTATCCCATATGAGAATAGGCAATAAACGACATAGACAATGGTAGAAAAGCATGGAATCCGAAGTTCTATCCTACTTCGCCGAGGTGTTCTATTTGCCAATGGTAGAACATAGATATCCCATGTAGGCACATGGTTAATGAATATGAAGGGCGTACTTAGTATTCTAGTCTCATACTTAACTAGAACTACTTCCCCTTGCCATACTCACTCGGTGCTAGCCTTAGTTCTCTAGACCAATTCACATTAAGGTTCATACAAATGGGTCCCATATCTAGTTCATGACCCAATTACATTTACCCTACCAAAGCAAGGTCCACTAGGGCCATCTCAGTATGGCGAAAAGAAGCTCATAATGACTTTCCTAAGGTATGATATGATGTCGTTCCAGCCAATCAACCTTAAGTCCATCATTCATTACATGAAGGATACCATTACGGCTTATTACTTCACGATTTATAACCTTACCACTTGGTTAAAGTTCCACATAAATGACCCTCTTATCATTATGCAAGGTCTCACCTATATTAATTTATTCAAGACTAAGACCCTTTAGGTTCCTAAGTCAAAACATAACATATTAACATAAGCATCAAGTAAGGACACAAGTCTACCTAAACAAGACACAACATATTTCCATTTAACACATATAGCCTATCTTTATTTAGACACTTAGGAATGACCCTTAATCTTATTTAGTAAACCTATTCATTACCTTAACATTATCAACTTAACCATTTTAGACTCATCTAGTCAATTTAGGAACAACTATGTATCAACTCTAAGACTACACACTTAACACATAGCCATAGCATAACATGAGTACCTAAATAGTATCAATAGAATAGCACATACTTTCACATATAGTAGATATGATCATACATTACAAAATCAACTACACAAATAGCCATATAACTTCAAGTAGTGCCGACAAGGCCATGATCATTAATGTACTAAAAGTAACGCCGACAAGGCCACATCAATTCACATAACACCGCCACCAAAGGTGGACCAAACCAATCATAACATAATTGAAGTATAATTAAAATTGAATAAGAAGAAATAGGGCAGCGTACCACTACTTCATCATCAACACTTCAAGCCAATACCAAATCACCCAATTCAACCTCATAAGACCCTTACCCATGGCCATGAACAACAATTCAATGCACAATTATGAAAATCAATGAACTCTAAACCAATTCAACATAGATTCAACAATCTAAGATCAATTAGATAACAATTAAATATAATTCTTACATCAAAAGAAAGCCCATAAGAAACTACATATGAATTCATCAATATTAGATCAATATCAAGTAACCCATAAATTAGTCAAAATCTTAGGTTCATCAATTTCATGGGTTCATAGGTAATTTAGGTTAAAGACATCAATACAACATCAATCTAATCCATAATAGACGTTTGAAAACCATAAATGCAAGAACCCATGGTAGATCATGAAAAGGTCAATTCATCTTTTGAAAACTTTAGAAAACATCTTTGAAAGTTGGGCTCCTTGATGAAACGAGTTTTAGGATCAAAAGCCATACCTCAATGAAGCTAATTCTTCACTTTGATGAAGAATCTCCACTCAAAACATCACACCAAGCTCTTCCTTGATTTTGGACTTCAATAGAGTCTTGGGGAATTTCTAACGTATATTGGGGTTTTAATTTTGAAGAATGAAATCTTCTAAGTGTTAAAGCCTTATAAACACTTGTAAAATACCCAAAATACCCTTAGAAAACTGGCAAACCTTCCATTTATAAGTGGGATGAAATTACAATTTCACCCCTAGACTTAACTGTGAAAACTGCACGCAGGGACTTGGCCATCGATGAGGCAATCGACGGACCATTTGTCCACAAACGGACCGTCCTGTCCTCCCGTCGATTGGGTCAGAGGCTAGAAGTGGTTCCTCAACCTTTCCCAGACTAAGTCCCAACCTACGGAACCATCGACGGACCGTCCTTTGGTCCGTGGTTTGGGACAAGGTCTCATCATCGACGGACAGCCCATCAACGGGACGTAGGTCCATTTACGGGCCGTCCTGTCCTACGCCAATGGGTTCAGAGGCTTGGGACATGAAGCTTAGGCACCTAGGATAAGTACCTACCCACTCCCATCACCTACGGACCATCGACCATCCCACTGGCCATCGATTGACTTCCGTAGGTGAGGCTGCCTTGGGCAGTCTTGGCCTCCGACATGGGTCCTTCCTCAAGGACCCTTGGTTGGTCCTTGGGGATGTTTACCCAGAAGCTTACAACCCAAACATGATAGTATAAGAGTCTAGGACCCCTCACATTAATTTCACTCAAAACAAAGACATAAAACTCGACGAAACATGCCTAGACACACAAGGTCATTTCAAGGCATTTCTTTCGAATGTCATGAACGTTCTTGAGTGTTTGACCTCCAAAATTCTCAAAACTTGACACACTATATATACACATCATATTAGACTCATTCAAGACCTTATAACCACATTAGTCACATATAAACACATAAGCCCTCACATGAGACACTTAGGTGACTTAGTCGTCGAACGTCTTGGTTGACCCTTGACGTTTGACTTCCAATGCACCTAATACTTTAGCTACTGTCTCAATACAACATTATAGACATATTTAGGACCTTATACCACCATTACAAACAATGTTAGGCTCTATATAACCTAAGTCATTTTTGAGGTCTTATATTCTCCCCCGCTTGGACAACATTCGTCCTCGAATGACACTTGCCACTCTCCGAACACTTCCAAGATTATAGAATCAACTTAACAGAACATAACCCAACAATATAACTCACAATCAAGGAGAAAACATCAATTTCACAATGTCAAGAGATTCACAACACAACAAGAAACTAAAATACAATTCTATAACTCATTATGCGACAAAACTCACAGGCTTCTTTCCAAATAGCAAAAACTCATTTTATATTCATTAATATACTTATACACATCAGTTCTAACCACATAGCAACAATTTTAGACCAAAAAATCAATTAGTCAAATTTCGAAAAAATATTACAGTGAACAGTGCTACGGCTACAGTGATTTAGGCAAATTCTTCAAAAATGCAATTTTTGGCAATTCATGATATAGACATGCTAATATGAAAGGTAACATCATATAAACACCTTTTACAACATGCTCATAACTCAATAAAACACATAATGCAAGAAATTAATGAAATTTAATTTCAACCAAACTCCCAAACATCATGCACAAGCAACAATCCAGCACATCTATCTAGCCATACTCCCCCACTTAGAAGGAACTCATACTATAATAAGTGAAACAAGGACTTACCAACATCATCATCACTCTCATCCGGCTTCTCACCTCTAGTCCGGAGTGCATAGAAATGCCTCTTAGTTGGAGCATCTTCCTTTGGAGCACTAGGAGCAACTTTCTTACCCTCCTTCCTAGAAGCAATGTTTGGACAATCTCTCACCATGTGCCCATCTTTCCTGCATCCAAAAAAAAATCCCGGTACCCGCTAGACACTCCCCAAGATGTTTCTTACCACAAGTGTCACATGTAGGTTTGCCATTGTAAGAACCACCTCCTTTATCAAACTTCACCTTAGCACTCCTAGATTCTTCTTGAGTGTGAACCCTCTCTTTTGATTTAGGTTGCACTTGGTCACTAGCAACACTCCTTTTCAAGTTCCTTGACATCCTCCTAAGATTATACTCTTCAATTGATTGTGCATACACCATGTGTCTAGGTAAGGTCATATCATCATGTAGCATAGCCGTATAACATTCTTCCCTCACTAAGTCTCTCAACCTAGATGACATAGTGCTCTCCATAACCCTAGGCACCATGTTCAAGTTTATTTGAGTAGTCACGGCTTGGGTTAAAGCAAGCAAAGCCTCTCTAATCTCCCGATTAGTCAACTCCGGCACCTCATTACCTCCTCCCACATTAGGAGCATGATCACCTTGAGGAGGCACTTGAGCACCTTGGACACCTTGCCCATCTTGAAGAACTTGCTAAACTTGAGAAGGAGCTTTCTCATTCACCCTTCCCTCTTCCAACCTTCTTGCGGCCATTCTTCTAGTATTCATCTCCTAGAAAACAAGGAAACACATTTAGAAGGATACTCATAACATTACTCTACCGCACGAACATAGGAGTAGAAATGAAGGGAAACACTATCGTCCTATAGCCTCTCGCCCATAGATGTGTCGCGACTCACACCGCTGGTCGATACTCTACTAGACGTGACTTTTCGAAACTTTTTGATTCATAAGACTACTTTTATTAACCTATGATCTGATACCAAGCTTGTCACATCCCGAAACCATACCCTAGAAGTAGGGTGCAATCTTGGATTGCGACCGATGTATTCGACCTCTCGGAGGTCTCATACAAGCCTCTCATATCATTCATCGCATATACATAATGAAAAGTAGTTCGAAATTAAAACTTTTCATAAAAACAATATAGAAGTCTTAAAACTCTTTCATATATGTAGAAATAGGAAAACACTAAGTCTCGATTCATCATCTTACGACACGATAATACTTGGGACATGGCCCATACGAATTAAACATACTACTATATAGTCTATTACAAAACTTCATAAAGAAACATAAAATGACATATATGCCTTCGAGTCAACTGAGGACATACTTCAACTTCTTCTTGAGGGATCTCCTAGTCAAAGTCTTCTTCCCAAAGCTCTTCACCTACAAAGAACTAATAGATTGAAAATAAAGCATGGAATTAGTACAACCACATGTACTAAGTATGGCTTATGCATAAAAATCATGAAAATAGACATTTATTAGATATATACATCTTTTCTTTAAAACATCATAATATCATCAAAGAATAATGTAATATTCCAGAAAATTTCAGGTCTAGTGTAGAGCCTAGTAGGTCCTTAAGATTGCGTATTGGGGTACATAGGCATACCAATGCCCAATATTGAGAAATATTGAGCATCGTATAGAAAATTGGCTAAGGGGTGTTAGCCAATTTCTATGTATAACAAGTATTTAAAATATAGTTCAAGCTTGTATAAGAATTGTACCTTCAATGAAGACCCTAAGCTAAAATAACTATATTCTGCACATTTGCCCAATAAATACATTAGTTACTAGGCATCCAAGTCCATAACACATAACCATTTGAAATGATCATTTAGATTAAGCAGTGCCCAAGGACATAGTGAGGATCCTAGGGACAATAAGTAAACATTCCAAATGAACCTTCCAAAATAGTAAGTTGGTAAAGTGCACGCAACACATTTGCAAGCACATGTGCAAACACACGTGCAACCGGCCAAGGGACCACTTTAACTGATTCAATTAGCGCGGTTGGGGACAGGCGCACGTCCGGGTCAGTCCACATGGGGCCAAGCTCCTTAATCGATCCTAGACCCTAGCTAACTGACCTAAATAACTAACTAACCTAGGACAAACCAAAAATATCTAATTAAGGGACCCGACAACCTAAGACCAAACCAGGTGTCACCAAAACGTGTAACTAACTAAGAGACAACCTACTACCTAACCTAGGATGGTCCAAAGGATTGGTTATGGTCCTAACAACTTAGGGGTACTTTAGTAATTACCCTAGGTTACTTTTAATTAGTTTATCAACTTTATTAATTAAATTAATTGGACAAAACCAAAACCACAAAGCAATTTCCAGATTTCGGTTAAGTCAAGTAGTCTTCTAATTCTAGTCAATCTAGGAGGGGCATTTTGGTAATTAGCTACTTAAGTTATTTTTGTTAAGTATATAGTCTAAGTTGAATTATTTAACATTCAGTTCATAGAGATTTAGACTCACGTTGTTCACCATAAACACCACAACTTAAAAACAAGAGAAAACGTAAGCAAACCCTAGACGATAGCAAGCATTCTTTAAGGTTTTCGTGCAAAGTGCAAAGTGATCTTTGTATATTTAATTCTATAGTAAGGTATGAGTTTTCTCTCCTGGAATTCTTTCTCCAAGAGGCTTCTCAAATGTTTTAACTTCAAGAATATTTAAACTAGGGTTTTTCCCAATGAATCACATGTTCATCTCCCTAGTTCTCCCGATTTCCGATTCTTGTAGTATCTATAGTGTAATTCTCGATGCATGTTGTTTGTATGTGGTGTTAACTGATCGTTATGTGTATGTTTTAGTGATTTATATGTCGAATGAAGCCTACATGATAGATCCGCATACTTAGGGTGTTATTTACATGAGATGTTGAATGTTGTAATGCCTACTTGTGTTCGAGAAGATGAAATTGTTATGAGTTTTTCATTGAATTGTTTTATAAGTTAATCAAAGGTTAAAATTTGGCTTGTTTAACATGTTAAGATTACTATAATGTGTTTATGAACAATTGGTATGACTAGTGATAACATTATGATAAGTATATAGTGAAATTGTGATTTATACCAAGAAATGGCTAACAAAACTATGTCCAATCATATTACTTCCAAAAAGTCATACTAATCTCTACATCAATAAACTCATAACAATAGGGTATGACAATCAATGGGATGAGTCCCAACATACCCTATCCACACAAACTTGTGAACGAAATAGCATTGTATAAGAGGTTATAATTATCATAAAGAATGATACAAGACAATAAATTAACGTGAACCAGTTAAGGTGAGTAATGAAATAACTAAAAGCTTAAGTTATGAAATTGACCTAATATAGAGTGTTTAAAAGAAGTGATACAAGTCTCAATTACACTTAACTGATTATGTCAAAAATACTCACATAAGAGGGTGCTAGAGTCCGTGAGACAAGTCTCACTCGCACAATGATGATAATGTAAGACTTAAGTTCATATTCATCAAGTAAAGAAAGGGATGACCAGTTATCCATAGAGTTAAGTAAACCTCATAACTAGAAGCAAGCTTCCATAATGTTTGAGTCAACTCTAAGAAGATAATAAAGTGAAATAGATCTGAGCTTAGCACCGATAGACTAGGAATGAGCTTGTGCCAGCACATGTAAGCCTCATGAGATGAGATCACCACCCAGGTGGACCAGGGTCTCTGTACGTCTCCTAGTCTTCGAACTATGTTGCCAGCATAGGGGCACTAGATAGTGGATGCCGCCCACTAAGAATGCTAGCAAGTTCGGTTTCACCTTGGCCGGTGATTCTACCTCTTTTCGATGTGGGGGAGATACCGGATTTCATGTTTATCTCACATGATCTATGTCGGTTATAATTCTGGAAAGTATCCGGTTCACTTCAGCCGTGAACCCCTCTTTCGGTGTGGGGAAGACACTGACTCGATCTCACCATAGCCGGTGAACCCTCCTTTTCGGTGTGGGGTAGACACAAAACTTGGTTCATCTTAACTGGTGAACGACCTCTTTTCGGTGTGGGGGAGACACTGTATTTCATGTTAGCTCGCATGATTTACTTCCGTTAATGCTAAAGAATTCTTGAAGAGAGTAAGAAAGAATAAAGTAGCATGTTCAAAGTGAACAACAGAGCCAAGAAGTAGAAACATAAGTTCATAGTGAACTAAGTAAACAAGAGCTTAAGAATGTCAATCATTAATGTTGATAAGAATGAAGTTTTCACAAGTTAGTTTTATGCCAATATTGGAGTATGAATACATGCCTCAAAGATTATTATATTAGGTTAACAACCAATTAATGGGCATATCCAATAAAGATTGACTTAAAAATATATTCATGTCCATTTAACAAGAATAAAGAAATCTAACTTATAAGTAATGTAGCCAAATCATTTCCTTAGTCTCGTGAATTACTTACTCTATTCATTGTAGGTATGGGACTACAATGAATCATTGCACTTGTAGGTAAAACATAGGATCAAATAAGATCATTGAACTACACAACAAGAAGAAGAAAAGACTGAAAAATAATCTAAGTGTGAGAATAGGAGCTCTCGGCCTAAGAGGGTCAAAATAATAAACTTTTTTTTAAGTTGTTCTAAATTTATGTTCATGATTCCAATGTCTTATGTTCATATAGAAAATGAGTTGTGTGCCTTAATTGCACGATAACATGTCATATTTATAGCATGAATCATAAGTAATGATTTAAGAAAGTAAAGTAACTTAACTTTTCAGAAACGGTATGTTACTTTAGGAAGAGCTTTCCTTGATCATGCATAGTCCTTATGTGTTTATGTGCATACACCCATACTTAGTACCAGTGTTTACTAACTTTATATATTATTACTATTTTTAGAGGTGCAGGTTCTCAAGAAGATTGAAGATTCAAAAAAGCAGTTTGGATTAGCGATCTCCAGACTTTGGTAGGTCCTCTTGAGTTCGAGGATGCTACACTTTATTATTCTAGCTTAGTACATTAGGTATAACTAGTGGCTGCTGTCCCTAGAGTTTCACTTCAAATATTTGTTCAAGCGTTTGTAATAAGGCCAATTGGCAAACTATTATTATTATTATTACGATCATTTATTTAAATTGTTTAATCTTTAATAGATGGTTGTTTATTTTGAGCTATTAGAATATCACTCTTATGCAGTACTATATCAAGTCTATGTATACTTCGATAAGTATTAAAAAGTTTTAAATTTTCCGCAAATTTAATTGTTTGATTGTGATGAAAGCTAAGAAGAGGCTCGTCTGCGACCTCTAAGAGGTTAACGACACCGGTCATATCCGGATTCTAGAATACGGGTGTGACAAATAACATTTAGCAACTTAAAATCACATAAGAAAACATTTAAAATGAATTACTATATTTTGGAACTCACTTTACAGTGAGCTCCCTTCACTGTAACAGTGAAGTCCCTTCACTGTTACAGTGAAGTCCCTTCACTGTTACAGAGAAGTCCAATTCTTCCCTTTTGAACATATTCTATCATGTAGTCTTCTCACCAAAGCCATCCTAAGATTCACTTAAGTCACACAAAGAGAGACCGCCCATACACCCTCTCTAGATGTGCCTAAACGACCCTCAAAATTACCTATAATGAGTCACATACACACTTACAAGCATCATGAACATAAATGTAAGATTCTTCTACCAAAGGTGAATTCTAAGTCTCACTTGAGTGAGTTGTGAATCGACCGCCCATACAATACCTTACGCACACACTCAAGAGATCCAATAGACTCCCTAGGATAGAATCATTCTCACTCAACACATCAACGCATAGATGATAGGACACTCTCCTTCCAAATGCTATCAAAAGACCTACTTAAGTAAATCAAGAAGATAACTACCACGATTGACCTCTTCAAGAGTACCTAAATAGATGTCAACAGATCAAGCAACTTACCTAACTAGAGTCATTCTCAAGACTTCCAAAGATAAGACATGAAGAGATCATCCTTTATGCCCTCTTCACACTTTAACTAAGGAATCCTTAAGTCACTTTAGATTAGGTACTTATTCAATTACATGTTCATTATCACTAAGTCATTAGTTCATTAGTTCATTTAAGAGACATACATCACATAAAGGACATTCAAATAATGGTCTTAGACAAGACCTAGGGACTCTTATTAACATCTTCAAAGCCTATTGTGCAATGTCTAAGTAGCGTCCCATACCACCACCTAAACTTCATAGAACTTCTCTAATGCTAATAAGTATCCCATATGATGAGAATAGGCAATAACCGACATAGACCATGGTAGAAAAGCATGGAATCCGAAGTTCTATCCTACTTCGATGAGGTAATCTACTTGCCAATGGTAGAACATAGACATCCCATGTAGGCACATGGTTAATGAATATGAAGGTCGTACTTAGTATTCTAGTCTCATACATAACTATAACTACTTCCCTTTGCCATACTCACTCGGTGCTAGCCTTAGTTCTCATAGATCAATTCACATTAAGGTTCATACAAATGGGTCCCATATCTAGTTCATGACCCAATTACATTTATCCTACCAAAGCAAGGTCCACTAGGGCCATCTCACTATGGCGACAAGAAGCTCATAATGACTTTCCTAAGGTATGATATGATGTCGTTGCAGCCAATCAACCTTAAGTCCATCATTCATTACATGAAGGATACCATTACGGCTTACTACTTCACGATTTATAACCTTACCACTTGTTCAAGGTTCCACATAAATGACCCTCTTATCATTATGCAAGGTCTCACCTATATTAATTTATTCAAGACTAAGACCCTTTAGGTTCCTAAGTCAAAACATCACATATTCTCATAAGCATCAAGTAAGGGACACAAGTCTACCTAAACAAGACACAACATATTTCCATTTAACACATATAGCCTATCTTTCTTTAGACACTTAGGAATGACCCTTAACCTTATTTGGTCAACCTTTTCATTACCTTAACATTATCAACTTAACCATTTTAGACTCATCTAGTCAATTTAGGAACAACCATGTATCAACTCTACGACTACACAATTAACACATAGCCATAACATAACATGAGTACCTAAATAGTATCAATAGAATAGCACATACTTTCACATAGTAGATATGATCATACATTACCAAATCAACTACACAAATAGCAATATAACTTCAAGTAGTGCCGACAAGGCCATGATCATTAGTGTACAAAAAGTAACGACGACAAGGCCTCATCAATTCACATAACACCGCCACCAAAGGTGGACCAAACCAATCATAACATAATTGAAGTACAATTAACATTGAATAAGAAGAAATAGGGTAGCGTACCGCTACTTCATCATCAACACTTCAAGCCAATACCAAATCACCCAATTCAACATCATAAGACCCTTACCCATGTCCATGAACAACAATTCAATGCACAATTATGAAAATCAATGAACTCTAAACCAATTCAACATAGATTCAACAATATAAGATCAATTAGATAACAGTAGAATACAATTCTTACATCAATAGAAAGCCCATAAGAAACTACATATGAATTCATCAATATTAGACCAATATCTAGTAACCCATAAATTAGTCAAAATCTTAGGTTCATCAATTTCATGGGTTCATAGGTAATTTAGGTTAAATTCATCGATAAAACATCAATATAATCCATAATAGACGTTTGAAAACCATTAATGCAAGAACCCATGGTAGATCATGAAAAGGTCAATTCATCTTTTGAAAACTTTAGAAAACATCTTTGAAAGTTGGGCTCCTTGATGAAACGAATTTCAAGGATAAAAAGCCATACCTCAATGAAGCTAATTATTCACTTTGATGAAGAATCTCCACTCAAAATGTCACACCAAGATCTTCCTTGATTTTGGACTTCAATGGAGTCTTGGGGAATTTCTAAGGTATTTTGGGGTTTTGATTTTGAAGAATGAAATCTTCTAAGTGTTAAAGCCTTATAAACACTTGTAAAATACCCAAAAGACCCTTAGGGAACGGCCAAACATTCCATTTATAAGTGGGACGAAATTATAATTTCACCCCTAGACTTAACTGTGAAAACTGCACGCAGGGACTTGGCCATCGACGAGGCAATCGACGGACCATTTGACCACAAATGGACCGTCCTGTCCTCCCGTCGATTGGGTCAGAGGCTGGACGTGGTTACTCAACCTTTCCCAGCCTAAGTCCCAACCTACAGAACCATCAACGGACCATCCTTGGACCTACGGACCGTCCTTTGGTCCGTGGTCTGGGACAAGGTCTCATCATCGACGGACAACCCATCGACGGGACGTAGGTCTACTTACGGGACGTCCTGTCCTACGTCGATGGGTTTAGAGGCTTGGTATAGGAATGTTATCCACCTAGTCTAAGTACCTACCCACTCCCATCACCTACGGACTGTCGACCAGCCCACTGGCCGTCGATTGGCTTCCGTAGGTGAGGCTGCCTTGGGCAGTCTTGGCCACCGACATGGGTCCTTTCTCAAAGACCCTTAGTTGGTCCTTGGGGATGTTTACCCGGACATTTACAACCCAAACATGATAGTATACAAGTCTAGGACCCCTCACATGAATTTCACTCAAAACAAAGACGTAAAACTCGACGAAACATGCCTAGACACACAAGGTCATTTCAAGGCATATCTTTCGAATGTCATGAACGTTTTTGAGTGTTTGACCTCCAAACTTCTCGAAACTTGACACACTATCTATACACATAATATTAGACTCATTCAAGACCTTAGAACCACATTAGTCACACATAAACACATAAGCCCTCACATGAGACACTTAGGTGACTTAGTCGTCGAACGTCTTGGTTGACCCTTGACGTTTGACTTCGAATGCACCTAATACTTTAGCTACTGGCTCAATACAACATTATAGAAATATTTAGGACCTTAGACCACCATTAACAACAATGTTAGGCTCTATATAACCTAAGTCATTTTTGAGGTCTTATATTCTCCCCCGCTTGGACAACATTCGTCCTCGAATGACACTTGCCACTCTCCGAACACTTCCAAGATTATAGAATCAACTTAACAGAACATAACCCAACAATATAACTCACAATCAAGGAGAAAACATCAATTTCACAATGTCAAGAGATTCACAACACAACAAGAAACTAAAATACAATTCTATAACTCATTATGCGACAAAACTCACAGGCTTCTTTCCAAATAGCAAAAACTCATTTTATATTCATTAATATACTTATACACATCAGTTCTAACCACATAGCAACAATTTTAGACCAAAAAATCAATTAGTCAAATTTCGAAAAAATATTACAGTGAACAGTGCTACGGCTACAGTGATTTAGGCAAATTCTTCAAAAATGCAATTTTTGGCAATTCATGATATAGACATGCTAATATGCAAGGTAACATCATATAAACACCTTTTACAAAATGCTCATAACTCAATAAAACACATAATGCAAGAAGTTAATGAAATTCAATTTCAACCAAACTCCCAACATCATGCACAAGCAACAATCTAGCACATCTATCTAGCCATACTCCCCCACTTAGAAGGAACTCATACTATAATAAGAGAAACAAGGACTTACCAACATCATCATCACTCTCATCCGGCTTCTCACCTCTAGTCCGGAGTGCATAGAAACGCCTCTTAGTTGGAGCATTTTCCTTTGGAGCACTAGGAGCAACTTTCTTACCCTCCTTCCTAGAAGCAATGTTTGGACAATCTCTCACCATGTGCCCATCTTTCCTGCATCCAAAACAAATCCCGGTACCCGCTAGACACTCCCCAAGATGTTTCTTACCACAAGTGTCACATGTAGGTTTGCCATTGTAAGAACCACCTCCTTTATCAAACTTCACCTTAGCACTCCTAGATTCTTCTTGAGTGTGAACCCTCTTTTTTGATTTAGGTTGCACTTGGTCACTAGCAACACTCCTTTTCAAGTTCCTTGAAATCCTCCTAAGATTAGACTCTTCAATTGATTGTGCATACACCATGTGTCTAGGTAAGGTCATATCATCATGTAGCATAGCCGTATAACATTCTTCCCTCACTAAGTCTCTCAACCTAGATGACATAGTGCTCTCCACAACCCTAGGCACCATGTTCAAGTTTATTTGAGTAGTCACGGCTTGGGTTAAAGCAAGCAAAGCCTCTCTAATCTCCCGATTAGTCAACTCCGGCACCTCATTACCTCCTCCCACATTAGGAGCAGGATCACCTTGAGGAGGCACTTGAGCGCCTTGGACACCTTGCCCATCTTGAAGAACTTGCTCAACTTGCTCAACTTGAGGAGGACATTCCTCATTCACCCTTCCCTCTTCCAACCTTCTAGCGGCCATCCTTCTAGTATTCATATCCTAGAAAACAAGGAAACACATTTAGAAGGATACTCATAACATTACTCTACCGCACAAACATAGGAGTAGAAATGAAGGGAAACACTATCGTCCTATAGCCTCTCGCCCATAGATGTGTCGCGACTCACACCGCTGGTCGAGACTCTACTAGACGTGACTTTTCGAGACTTTTTGATTCATAAGACTACTTTCATTAACCTATGCTCTGATACCAAGCTTGTCACATCTCGAAACCACACCCTAGAAGATAGGGTGCAATCTTGGATTGCGACCGGCGTATTCGACCTCTCGGAGGTCTTATACAAGCCTCTCATATCATTCATCGCATATACATATTGAAAAGTAGTGCGGAATTAAAACTTTTCATAAAAACAATATAGAAGTCTTAAAACTCTTTCATATATGTAGAAATAGGAAAACACTAAGTCTCGATTCATCATCTTACGACACGATAATACTTGGGACATGGCCCATACGAATTTAAAACATACTACTATATAGTCTATTACAAAACTTCATAAAGAAACATAAAATGACATATATACCCTCGAGTCAAGTGAGGACATACTTCAACTTCTTCTTGAGGGATCTCCTAGTCAAAGTCTTCTTCCCAAAGCTCTTCACCTACAAAGAACTAATAGATAGAAAATAAAGCATGGAATTAGTACAACCACATGTACTAAGTATGGCTTATGCATAAAAATCATGAAAATGGACGTTTATTGGAAATATGCATCTTTTCTTTAAAACATCATAATATCATCAAAGAATAATGTAACATTCCAGAAAATTTCAGGTCTAGTGAAGAGCCTAGTAGGTCTTTAAGATTGCGTATTGGGGTACATAGGCATACCAATGCCGAATATTGAGAAATATTGAGCATATTATATAAAATTGGCTAAGGGTGTTAGCCAATTTCTATGTATAACAAGTATTTAAAATATGTCCAAGCTTGTATAAGAATTGTATCTTCAATGAAGACCCTAAGCTAAAATAACTATATTCTTCACATATGCCCAACATATACATTAGGTACTAGGCATCCAAGTGTCAAGCCTAGTACCATAACACATAACCATTTGAAATGATCATGTAGATTAAGCAGTGCCCAAGGACATACTGAGGATCCTTGGACAATAAGTAAACATTCCAAATGAACCTTCCAAAATAGTTAGTTGGGAAAGTGCACGCAACACATGTGCAAGCACACGTGCAACCGGCCAAGGGACCACTCTAACCGATTCAGTTAGGGCGGTTGGGGACAGGCGCGCGTCCGGGTCAGCCCACATGGGGCCAAGCTCCTTAATCGGTCCTAGACCCTAGCTAACTGACCTAATTAACTAACTAACCTAGGACAAACGAAAAATAGCTAACTAAGGGACCCGACAACCTAAGACCAAACCGGGTGTCACCAAACCGTGTAACTAACTAAGAGACAACCTAGTACCTAACCTAGGATGGTCCAAAGGGTTGGTTATGTTCCTAACAACTTAGGGGTACTTTAGTAATTACCATAGGTTACTTAATTAATTAACTTATCAACTTTATTAATTAAATTAATTGGACAAAACCGAAACCACAAAGCAATTTCTAGATTTCGGTTAAGTCAAGTAGTCTTCTAATTCTTGTCAATCTAGGAGGGGCATTTTGGTAATTAGCTACTTAAGTTATTTTAGTTAAGTATATAGTCTAAGTTGAATTAGTTAACATTCAGTTCATAGAGATTTAGATTCACGTTGTTCACCATAAACGCCGCAACCTAAAAACAAGAGAAAACGTAAGTAAACCCTAGACGATAGCAAGCATTCTTCAAGGTTTTCGTGCAAAGTACAAAGTGATCTTCGTAGATTTAATTCTATAGTAAGGTATGTGTTTTATCTCCTGGAATTCTTTCTCCAAGAGTCTTTTCAAATGTTTTAACTTCAAGAATATTGAAACTAGGGTTGTTCTCAATGAATCGCATGTTCATCTCCCTAATTCTCCCGATTTCCGATTCTTGTAGTATCTATAGTGTAATTCTCGATGCATGTTGTTTGTATGTGGTGTTAACTGATCGTTATGTGTATGTTTTAGTGGTTTATATGTCTAATTAAACCTACATATTAGATCCGCATAGTTAGGGTGTTATTTACATGAGACGTTGAATGTTGTAATGCCTACTTGTGTTCAAGAAGATGAAATTGTTATGAGTTTTTCATTGAATTGTTTTATCAGTTAATCAAAGGTTAAAATTTGGCTTGTTTAACATGTTAAGATTACTATAATGTGTTTATGAACAATTGGTATGACTAGTGATAACATTATGATAAGTATATAGTGAAATTGTGATTTATACCAACAAATGGCTAACATAACTATGTCCAATCATATTACTTCCAAAAAGTCATGCTAATCTCTACATCAATGAACTCATAACAATAGGGTATGCCAATCAATGGGATGAGTCCCAACATACCCTATCCACATAAACTTGTGAACGTAATAGCATTGTATAAGAGGTTATAATTATCATAAAGAATGATACAAGACTATCAATTAACGTGAACAAGTTAACGTGAGTAATGAAATAACTAATAGCTTAAGTTATGAAATTGACCTAATATAGAGTGTTAAAAAGAACTGAGACAAGTCTCAATTACACTTAACTTATTATGTCAAAAATACTCACATAAGAGGGTGCTAGAGTCCGTGAGACAAGTCTCACTCGCACCATGATGATAATGTAAGACTTAAGTTTATATTCATCAAGTAAAGAAAGGGATGACCAGTCATCCATAGAGTTAAGTAAACCTCATAACTAGAATCAAGCTTCCATAATGTTTGAGTCAACTCTAAGAAGATAATAAAGTGAAATAGATCTGAGCTTAGCACCGATAGACTAGGAATGAGCTTGTGCCAGCAAATGTAAGCCTCATGAGATGAGATCACCACCCAGGTGGACCAGGGTCTCTGTACGTCTCCTGGTCTTCGAACTATGTTGCCAGCATAGGGGCACTAGATAGTGGATGCCGCCCACTAAGAATGCTAGCAAGTTTGGTTTCACCTTGGTCGGTGATTCCACCTCTTTTCGGTGTGGGGGAGACACCGGATTTCATGTTTAGCTCACATGATCTATGTCGATTAAAATTAAGAAAAGTAACCGGTTCACTTTAGCCGTGAACCCCTCTTTTCGGTCTGGGGAAGACACTGACTCGGTCTCACCTTAGCCGTTGAACCCCCCTTTTCGGTGTGGGGTAGACACAGAACTTGGTTCATCTTAACCGGTGAATGACCTCTTTTCGGTGTGGGGGAGACACTGTATTTCATGTTAGCTCGCATGATCTACTTCCGTTAATGCTAAAGAATTCTTGAAGAGAGTAAGAAAGAATAAAGTAGCATGTTCAAAGTGAACAACAAAGCAAAGAAGTAGAAACATAAGTTCATAGTGAACTAAGTAAACAAGAGCTTAAGAATGTCAATCAGTAATGTTGATAAGAATGAAGTTTTCACAAGTTAGTTTTATGCCAATATTGGAGTATGAATACATGCCTCAAAGATTACTATATTATGTTAACAACCAATTAATGGGCATAGCCAATAAAGATTGGCTTATAAATATTTTAATCTCCATTTAACAAGAATAAAGAAATCTAACTTGTAAGTAATGTAGCCAAATCATTTCCTTAGTCTCGTGAATTACTTACTCGATTCATTGTAGGTATTGGACTACAATGAATCATTGCACTTGTAAGTAAAACATAGGATCAAAGAAGATCATTGAACTACACAACAAGAAGAAGAAAAGACTGAAAAATAATCTAAGTCTGAGAATAGGAGCTCTCGGTCTAAGAGGGTCAAAATAATAAACTTTTGTTTAAGTTGTTCTAAAATTATGTTCATGATTCCAAGGTCTTATGTTCGTTGTGTGCCTTAGTTGCATGAGAACATGTCATATTTATAGCATGAATCATAAGTAATGATTTAAGAAAGTAAAGTAACTTAACTTTCCAGAAACGGTATGTTGCTTTAGGAAGAGCTTTCCTTGATCATGCATAGTCTTTATGTGTTTATGTGCATACACCCATACTTAGTACAAGTGTGTAATAACCCCATATATTATTACTATTTTTAGAGGTGCATGTTCTCAAGAAGATTGAAGATACAAAGAAGCAGTTTGAATTAGCGATCTCCAGACTTTGGTAGGTCCTCTTGAGTTCGAGGATGCTACACTTTATTATTCTAGCTTAGTACATTAGGTATAGCTAGTGGCTGCTGTCCCTACAGTTTCACTTCAAATATTTATTCAATGATTTGTAATAAGGCCAATTGGCAAACTATTATTATTATTATTACGATCATTTATTTCAATTGTTTAATCTTTAATAGATGGTTGTTTATTTTGAGCTATTAGAATATCACTCTTATGCAGTACTATATCAAGTCTATGTATACTTCGATAAGTATTAAAAAGTTTTAAATTTTCCGCAAATTTAACTGTATGATTATGATGAAATCTATGAAGAGGCTCGTCCGCGACCTCTGAGAGGTTAACGACGCCGGTCATATACAGATTCTAGAATCCGGGTGTGACAAATAACATTTACCAACTTAAAATCACATAAGAAAACATTTAAAACAAATTACTATATTTTTGAACTCCTTTACAGTGAGCTCATTCACTGTACAGTGAAGTCCCTTCACTGTTACAAAGAAATCCAATTCTTTCCTTTTGAACATATTCTATCATGTAGTCTTCTCACCAAAGCCATCCTAAGATTCACTTAAGTCACACAAAGAGAGACCGCGCATACACCCTCTCTAGATGTGCCTAAACGACCCTCAAAATTACCTATAATGAGTTACATACACACTTACAAGCATCATGAACATAAATGTAAGATTCTTCTACCAAAGGTAAATTCTAAGTCTCACTTGAGTGAGTTGTGAAGCGACTGCCCATACAATTCCTTACGCACATACTCAAGAGATCCAATAGACTCCCTAGGATAGAATCATTCTCACTAAACACACCAACGCATAGATAATAGGACACTCTCCTTCCAAAGGCTATCAAAACACCTACTTAAGTAAATCAAGAAGATAACGTCCACGACCCGGATTCTGGAATCCGAATTGCAACCAGCGTTGTTGACCTCTTCGAGGTCGCAGACAAGCCTCTTCTTGCATTCATCACATTCGTATGGTTAATTTTAGCGGAAAATTTAAATTTTCTTATACGTTTGAAGTATACATAGACTTCATATAGTAGTTACATAGTTTCATCATATACTAAGATCAACATAAAGAACAACCATCTATCATAAAGAGTCAATTTGAAATAGAAGATGAAAATATCATAATTAAGTTTGCCAAACACGACATTATTACAAAGCTTCAAAATGAAAGTATGAAGTAAATACTAGGGACAACATACACTAGCTATTTTCTATATCTAAAGCTAGACTAATGCATGTAGCATCCTCAAAATCAAGAGGACCTACCAAATGGTCTGGAGAAAACGCTGCTATCCAAACCTCTGCGAGAGTCGTCAATCTGTCCTCTAACCTTCACCTAAAAATAGTAAATAGTAGGGGTTAGTACACAACTTGTACTAAGAATGTGTGTATGCACACATACACATAAAGCTATGCATTATCAATGAAAAGCTCTTCCTAGACAACGTGCTATTTCTGGAAAGTCTAGTCATTAGACTTTCCTAATTTGTTAGTTGTGAATTGTGGTATGAATATGATGTATTTTAATGCATTCAAATCACACAACTCATTTTCTATATGATTACAAGACATTAGTATCATCAACATAATTTAAGAACAACTCGAGCGAAGATTTAAAATTTTTATCTTGCCCAACCCGAGAGCTCTTTCTTTGGGACTTAGTTTATTTTTCAGTCTTTTTCTTCTTGTTGTCGTGTAGTTCAATAATTCCTTTGTCCCTATGTTTTACTTACAAGTGCAATGATTCATTGTAGTCCCATACCCTAAGTAATCCAAGGACTAAGGAATGATTTCCCTACCTTATAGTAAGTCATTCTTTACACTATGTGTCCATTAACATTTCATAAGCCAGTTTCTATTGGCCATGCCATCTATTTCATTTCTTTCATGTTAGGGAAGTTATGAAGTATTTAGTTAACATTATGTTTCTACTTCCCTTTATTGGCATTGTATAAGAAGTCATTATAAGCCAATCTTATTTGGATTTACCCATTATTTGCTGAAACTTCATGAGCGTGATATTGGCAATTGAAATTCTTAAGCTCTTCTTCATAGCTCACTTTGAACATACGTTCCATCATCATCATCCTTTCTTACTTTCATAGAGACATCATTAGGAATAAGATCATGCAAGCTAACATGAAATCCAACGTCTTCCCCACACTGAAAAGAGGTGATTCACCGATTAAAATGAATCTAGATCATGTGAGCTACTCATGAAATCTAGTGTCTGCCCCACACCGAAAAGGAGTGATTCCCGGCTAAGGCGAATCCATCTCAAGTGTTCACTCCACACCGAAAAGGAGTGGCTCACGAATATAGTGAACCAAGAACATGTTTTTAGCATTAACCGACATAGATCATGTGACCTAGACATGAAATCCAGTGTCTACCCCACACCGAAAAAAGGTGATCCCACTGGCCAAGGTGAAATCGAACATACCTAGCTCGCTTAAATGGAAACCACTGGATAGTTCCTATGTTCGCTAGACATAGTTCAAATACTAGGGACTTAATGAGACTAATTATACACCTCGGTGGTAGCCTCGTCTTATGAGACTTACACGTGCAAGCACATGCTCATAACTAGTCTATCGGTGCTGTGCTCACTTTCATTATCTTCTTTATCTTTTAGAGTTGACTCAAGCATTATGGAAGCTTGCTTCTAGATTCAGATTTACTTGCTCTTTTGATGACTTGTCATCCGTACTTTACATTGATTAAATGTGAATTGTCCTTACATATCATCCGTAGGTGTTAATGAGATTGTTCTCACACATTCTAATACCTTCATTCGTGAGTATTCTTTTAACATAGTAGCTTAGGTGTAAGTAAGACTTGCCTCACTTCCTTTAACACCCCATTCTAGTAACTTACTTTATTTAGACCCCTTTAATTATGTTATAACTCACGTTACTTAATTACTTTAGTTTAGTAGCTTCATACCATCGTTTATGGACGATGAGCACTTCATTCAATGAGTTTCATATGTTCATAGTTCATTCTTTTAGAGAATGTTGGGAGTTTTCCCAATGAATGGCATGCCCTTGGTTATGGATTCATTGAACTAGTTTAGAAGTTCTTATATTATCATTTGATACTCTAACTACACAAGATTTTCATATGATTAGTATTGGCCTCAACATTTTGGATATTAAACTACATAACTACTTTTGTTGGCATAAGCCAATTTTACGTATATTCATATTTAAATTGGATATGTATGAACCATTAGCCAATATTTCAATAATTTACATAAACTCATTGCCATTTGCATGCATTCTTTTTGGATAAATTAGTGTTAGCCAATTTGTTGGCATAAGATGGGCAATTCATTCAAGATGTGATTTCATAGATGTCCTTTAAGCCAATCTTAGTTTATGGCTTTAGTGATAACGTTTTTGAACCTCTTGGACAGAATAATATTAACATTTGATGAATTTAGCATCTTCATAACGTCACCATAACAGCAAGACAACATTCGGACAAACACATCAACACTTAAACAATTACAGACGTAACTAGCACATCATCAATTCTTAATTCACGTTGTCACCATTTTACTTCATACGATTATAAGTTCATAGGTTCATTCGACACTCATAATTCAAGAAAATTACACATAAGATCATCCAGCACCACATACCAACAACATGATCTCTAACCTACTTAATCATTAAAATCGTACAAGGATACTAGGGAAAGAAGTTCGACGATAACGACGGGAAACAACCCTAGTTTTCAAGATCATTGAATCGTTCCAAAGAAAGTTCTCTTGGAGAAATAAGTCCAGGAGAGAAACCCATACCTTATGTAGAACTTAATCTACAAATACCACCTTGAACGAAACCTTGAAGAACACCTTGAATTCGCCCTAGAGAGTCGATGAACTTTCTGCCTTTTTGCTTACTATTTTAGCGTCGTCTTTTCTAAGTTTTTGATCGTCAGTTTTTAGGTTTAGGAACTGATCTTGACTCATTCAAATTAGTCTAATTTACTAAATTAAATAAATAAATAAATTAATTACTAAAAAGCCCCTCCTAGATTAACTAGAACTAGGAAAACACAACACTTAGTCAAATTTGAAATTATTCCTAAGGAATTCGGTTTGGCCCCTTTTAAATTAATTAATTAAATGACTAATTTAATTAATTAAGGGACATAGGGTAATTACTAAAGTACCCCTAAGTCATTGGAACCTTAACTAGCCCTTTTGGACCATCGTAGGTTAAGTACTAGGATGTTTCTTGAGTTATACTAGGTTAGTGTAAGAATTTCGATTTGACCATTTAATTTAATTAATTAAACTGATAATATAATTAATTAGGTGATCTATGGTAATTACTAAAGTACCCCCAAGTCGTTAGGACCACAACCAACCCTTTGGACCATCCTAGGTTAGGTACTAGGATGTTTCTTGAACTAGTTACTAGGTTAGTGTAAGGATTTCATTTTTTACCAATAAAATTAATTAATTAAATTGCTAATTTAATTAATTAAGTGACCTAGGGTAACTACTAAAGTACCCCTAGGTCTTTGGGACCATAACTAACCCTTTTGGACCATCCTAGGTTAGGTACTAGGTTATCTCTTTAACTAGTTACTAGGTTAGTGTCACCCGGTTAAGTCTTAGGTTGTCGGGTGCACTAATTGGTCCATTTCGGTTAGTCCTAGGTTAATTAGCTAGTTAGGCCAGTTATCTAGAGTCTAGAGTTGGTTAGGAAGTTATGCCCCACATGGAGGGACCCGTCCGCACATGCTGCCCCTTAACTACCCTAATCAAATTCGGTTAGGGTGGTCCCCTCCTTTGGCCGATTTTCACATGTCTTGCACATGTGATTGCACATGTGTTGGTTGTACGTTCCTAACTAACTATTCTTGATGGCTCATTTGGAATGTTTACTTATTGTCCCAAGGATCCTCACTATGTCCTTGGGCACTGCATAATCTACATGATCATTTTAATTGATCATGTGCTATTTTATCTAGGCTTGACACTTGGATGCCTCTTACCTAGAGTATTGCATTAGAGATCACTATTTTAGCTTAGCGTCTTCTTTACAGGTACAATCTTAAGCAATGCTTATTCATACTTAGAAAAATAGGCTAACACCCTTGGCCAATATTTGTATATTATGCCCAATACTATTCAATATTGGGCATTGGGATGCCTACATTTTCCCAAATGCATATTGGCTATCAACCTAAGCCAATATTTTTATATTATGCCCAATACTATTTAATATTGGGCATTGGGATGCCTACATTTTCCCAAATGCATTCTTGAAACCTATTTTGGCGCTTTACTAGACATATATGTTTTTCTGGAATGTTACAGTTAGGCTCTAGATGACCTAAGTCATTTTCGAGGTCTTACAGTTCATGTGAGACAACTATAGATTCTATTTTGATATCTGAAGTGAAGTTTAACTTTAAAAGTTTTAATTTTTCCGTTTTATTCTATCTATGATTCGACGATGTCTGCTAAGGGCTTGTCTAAGGCTTCTTCGAGGACGAAGACGCCAGTTACGGCTAGGGGGTGCTCTCCGATCGTACTGAGGTTGAATAATATTAGGAATGTTGTCTCACAAAACTACGTCTATGTAGAGTCTTTTTTATGATTGTGAAGCGGACCACTCTTACGAATGAGAGGGTATGTGATGCTTAAGAAATTCTCACTTCTTTGGTATTCATAAGTCGTGCCTGAACAGTCTTAAATCTATGTGCACTTTTCTTCTAATACTTTTCTTGTGCTTATAGGATTGACTACTAGAAGGGTATCTGCAAGAAGTGTTGAAGAGGAGATTGCCAATGTGAGAGTTCCTCCCAAGAAAACCAAGATCCTATTCAAAAGCAAGTTCCTCTAGGTGTCCAAGCTCTTGTCAATCCTTCGGTCAATCCTTCGGTCATGTCAGATGGAGAAATACGGGCCACTTTCCTAAAAATTACTCAAGTCATGGCTACTCAAACTCAAGCCGTAACTACTCAAGCTCAAGTTGTGACAACTCAAGCAAACCGAAGAGTTGCACCGTGTGTGAATCAAAATGCCAGTACCATGGCCACTCATTTGAGAGACTTCACAAGGATGAATCCTCTAATGTTCTTTGGGTCTGAGATAAATTAAGATCCTCAAGACTTTCTAGATGAGGTTTATAAGATTTTGTATGCTATGGGAGTGAGTTTAAATGAGAAGGCCTAGCTAGACGCTTATCAACTCAAGGATGTGGCTCAAACTTGGTACACTCAATGGAAGGACAATAGGGCTTTGAGAGCGGGTCCCATAAGTTGGGAAGTCTTTAGGAGGGAATTTCTTGATAGGTTCTTCCCAAGGGAGAAAAGAGAGGCAAAAGTGGAACAGTTCATCAACATTCGTCAAATAGGTATGAGTGTGCAAGAATACTCTTTGAAATTCACCAAGTTGTCCAAGTATACTTCTCTTTGGTGTCTAATCTTAGAGATGAAATGAGTCGTTTTGTGACGGGTTTGTCTGATGATCTTGTGGAAGAATATTGGGCTGCAAATCTTCATGCAACATGGATCTTTCTCGGTTGATGGTTTATGCTCAATAAGTTGAGGAGAGTAGGCTTAAGAGTAAAAATAGGGATGCTAAGAGGGCAAGGCCCTATGATGGAGTTACTTCAAAGGGTAAGCTTGAATCTAAGACAAACCAAAGTTTAATAAAAGATTCTCCAACCAAGTTACTTCTAATTTCTCCAAGGATAACAAGGATAGGGTGCCTAACCCTAAGCCTCAAGGGTGAAAATGTGGTGATTCAAAAGGTGAGAAACTTAGTTGTGCCAAATGTGGTAAGAAACATGTGGGTAAATGTCTAATTGGTACGGAAAATTGTTTTAGTTATGGAAAGAGTGGTCACATGGTGAGTGATTGTCCCATGGCCGTGACTCAAGGAAGAGAGAGTAACCAAGCTCAAGAAAGTGGTCTCAATTCCGATGCTCCTAAGCAGAACCGCTTCTATGCTCTTAAATCTAGGGGTGATCAAGAGGATTCTCCCGATGTTGTTATGACATGTTGCAAGTATTTTCAATTAATGTTTATGCATAGCTAGATCTCGGTGCCACTTTGTCTTTTATAACACCTTTAGTTTCTATGAAGTTTGATGTGCTCCCCGATGTCTTAGTTTAACCTTTTTCAATTTCTACCCCGGTGGGTGACTCTGTTGTTGCTAAAAGAGTCTATAGGAGTTGTCCCATATTATTGTCCAATAGAGTTACCTTGGTTGACTTGGTAGAATTTGATATGTTGGACTTTGATGTCATTTTGGGGATGGATTGGTTACATGTTTGTTTTGCTTCAACTGATTTCAGAAAAGGGTGGTTAAATTTCAAATTTACTAAAGAACTCATTTTAGAATGGAAGGGGGGAAACTCAATTGCTAGAGGTCAAATTATTTTATGTATAAAATCTTGTAAGATGATTTATAAGGGATGTCTCTATCATATTTTGAGTGTCAAGTACCTTGAGTCCGAGGCTCCTCCTTTAGAGTCGATCCCCGTAGTGAAGGACTTTTTGGAAGTCTTCCCCAGTGATTTCCCAAGAATTCCTCCCGAAAGGGAAATAGATTTCAACATAGATTTAATGTCGGATACAAAACCCACTTCAATTCTTCCTTACCGGATGGATCCGGCCGAGTTGAAAGAATTGAAGTCTCAACTCAAGGATTTTCTAGACAAGGGTTTTATACAACCAAACATATCTCCATGGGGCGCTCCGATATTATTTGTGAAAAACAAAGATGGGTCTCATCGAATGTGTATGGACTACCGACAATTGAACAAGGTCACTATAGAGAATCAGTACCCTCACCCTAGAATTGATGATTTGTTTGATTAACTCCAAGGTGTGAGTTACTTTCCAAACATTTACTTGAGGTCGGGTTATCATCAACTTAGAGTGAGAGGTGTTGATATTTTGAAAACGTCTTTCAAACAATATATGGTCATTATGAGTTCCTAGATATGTCCTTTGGTATAACTAATGCCCCGAAGGCTTTTATAGACCTTATGAATAGGGTGTTTCGGAATTTTCTTGATTTATTTGAAATTGTCTTTATTGATGATATCTTGGCATATTCTAAGAGTGAGGATGAACACGTAGTCCATTTGAGGATAGTATTGCAAGTCCTCAAAGAACTCAAACTCTTTGCTAAATATAGTAAGTGCGAATTTTGGCTAAGTTCGGTGTCTTTTATTGGACACATTGTATCTAGAGCGGGTATGAGGTTGATCCAAAAACAATGGAGACAGTTAAGAATCGGCCTAGACCTTTGAATCCCACCGATATTCAAAGTTTCTTGGGTTTAGACAGGTATTATAGGAGATTTGTTGATGGATTTTCATCTATCGCTTTTCCATTGACTACCTTAACCCAAAAGAAAGTCAAGTTTGAATGGACGGAAGATTGTGAGAAATGCTTCGAAAAGTTGAAAGATAAGCTTACCTCCGCTCCGGTGTTGACCTTACTGGAGGGCATCGAACGGTTTGATTTGAATTGACACGCTTCTCGAGTTTGTTTGAGTTGTGTCCTCATGCAACATGGTAAGGTGACATCATATGCCTTTAGACAACTCAAGGTGCATGGGAATAATTATACAACTCATGATCTTGAATTAGAGACCGTAGTGTTTGCTTTGAAAATATGGATACATTATCTATATGGAGTGCATGTAGATGTGTTCACCGATCATAAGAGTCTCCAACATAGGTTCATTCAAAAAGAGTTACATCCCCGACAAAGAAGGTGGTTATAACTTTTGAAAGATTATGATATGAGTGTCCTTTACCACCCCGGGAATGCAAATGTCGTTGCGGATTCTTTGAGTGAAATGTCTATGGGTAGTGTAACCCATTGTCACAACTGGGGAGCACCCCTAGACGTAACCAGCGTCGTCGTCCTCTTTGAGGACTAAGACTATTATCTTAGCATACATCATTACATTCATAGGTTATAAATGAGGAAAATTTAAAACTTTTTATTCTACATTGAGGTTTACATAGACCACTACATACACATAATATATTTTTATAGAATATACATAGACCCTTTGTATAAGAAGATTACATAGTCTTCTACTTTTATTGCACATACATAGTATAAGATAATCTCATAAGAAGTCTATAACATTGTCTCATATTAAACCATCTAGACAAGAGTATCACAATTTGGGCATAGCCCTTACACCAACAATTATAGCCACATATAGGCTTTACAATTATAGTACCAAAATGAAAGAGAATGAACAAAGTGTCTTTAACACTAAACAACATCCAATAGCTAGATAATGGCATCGTTCTCGGAAAGTGAGGACCTACCGAACTTGGAAGATAACCATCCAAGTAGTCTTCAAAGCCTTCTCTAATATCAACGGACGGATCCTACATTTGTAGTAAACAACAAGCAGGGGTTAGTAAACACTTGTACTAAGTATGGGTATATGCATATAAAACAAGTGAAATCATGCTAAAGAGGACATTTGATCAAAACCATGCTAAAGTACTTTGAAAAGCCTTATGCACAATCAAAAACCCATATAAGCCAATAATCGAATAATCCATAAGTCAAACCCATGTACGACACAAGACCAACATCAACAAGTAATAGTCAAGTTAACACATACAAGAGTTCATAACATCATAATATAAGCAAGACCCTTACTCATAACCCACCATTTAGCCTACAAGTGCAATTTCCAAGCAAAGCCCGATAACCTTACTTAATCAAGTAAACCAAACAAAGGATCACAAATAATGTCTAACTCAACATAACATACCATCAATAATAACCATAATCATATTTAGCAATATAGACCAATAACATGTTCATAATGAAACTAACATCATATAGGATCATCAACATGTAAAGTCAACATAAGCATAACATTTAATTTATAAGATTATTATATCATAAGGACATCCTTCTAGGACTTACCTCAAAGCAACTAGTGCAATGCCTAGGTAGAGTCCCATACCCCTACCTAGACTAAGCCAACCTCTCAAGTCACCCTATCTAGATTTCACAACATTACTTCATTTTACTTTGGGAACATTTGCCTTAACCGACACAAAACACAAGAGCTAAGTGTGGAATCCGGTGTTGTAAAACCTTAATCGATGGAAGGTGGTCTACCGGCCAAAGTAGAACCAAACATAAACGTATCTTTCTAGGTGGATCCACTATCTAGTCTTCCTATGGAGGCAACATAGTTCTAGAACTAGGAGATATGTATTGAACCCTCTACATGCCTATGGCATTGGAGCCTCATCTCATGGGAATCCATTGGGTTAGTGTCCCTCATAAGGGAGTCAACACCTCATATTGAACTATAGGGTGAATCTTCCTCTATGAGAAGTCAACACCTCCCATTGTCAAGTTCACTCGGTGCTAAGCTAAGTCCCCTTTCAAAAGTCTTTCTTTAATAATCATTAATTAGTTTAGGTCATAGAGTCTATCCCTTGTATAATCATAGTCATTTAGTTCAATAGGTATTGCATAAGAATATCCTTTCATGGCAACCCTCACATGTGAGATTAGCATATCATCATCATCATTTCATAACAGGCACATAGGCAAGTCATCACCAACCTTATGTCATTTCATCTTAAGCATAATCTCACAATCACATAGTCAAAACATTTCAATTCAACATCATACCAACACCTATGTATGCTATTCACAAGGTTTACTTCAATTGAACTACATCACCAATCACAAGCCATCATACTTGAATTAAAGGTTAGGATCATGAAGACTTACCAAATCTCCTTCAAAATCCATTATCATGGTCTTACCATCAACCAACAAATTACATCCAATAATAGGGGTAGTAACATAAATCAATTGTAATTAACACAAGAACTAGGTCAATTGCATCATCACTATACCAATTAACATCCATTCATAACCTAGGGTTAGGGGAATTAGGTTTCTTAATTAATTCATCAAGAATGAGATCCAATCCCAACAATGCTTTACCCTAGTCAATCCATACATGAATTAGAATACATAAAACAAGTCTAATAATCAAATCATTCTTTAATTCCCATCAATTCATGACCAAGATCCATGATTTGGGGAATTTGGGGAAGGGAGCATGATCAACATGAAATTTCATCAATTAACATCAATTTATCAACAATATATACTTAATTAGTCATAGGAAATCACAACTTATCATCAATTTGAAGTTTAGAAGAAAACCCATAAGAATTGGAAAACCCCATGGAATTGGGTAATTTGAAAATCAACTTTGAGAGGACCTCTTGGGGAAAGGAATCCCAAGAGTGAATAGCCCATACCTTAATGAATATTAATCCATGAAATTGAAATGAAATCCTATATAAATGACCTTCTTTTTCAAGCTTTCTTCCTTCTTCAATGAAGGAATTGGGGAGAGAAAAGAGGTGAGAGCTTTTGGGTTTTGTTTTAGGAATTGGGTTTGGATGAGTGAATAATGACTTAAAATAACCCTTTGGATATATATAATCACCCCCTAAAATCCAAAAACACCCCTCACTTAAATGGGTCTTTTTGTGAAGTCAAAATGTCAAAAATACGATTTTATCAAATCTGAGAAGTGGCTCCGCGTCGCGGGGCCAACACACGTTTTATTTCCCAAAAATAAATTTTGGGACAGTGAGATGCATGTGGACTGCGCGTCGTGCAGCAACCCACTGATTCTTCACTTTCGCAGTCGTCTTTGGAAGCCTGCCCACCCATGTTGCGGTCCTCCTCCATGACCCTTCGTGTGGTCCTTGAGGTGTCGTTTCTGGACGTTTAGACCCTCTATACTACACTCTACCTTACCAAAGTCTTTTTAAAAGTTTTAGATTTCATTTGACCCTCCGAAACTATCCCCAAACATAGCGACGTCAACTAGTTCAATTAGGCTAGTTTCCGGACGTCATGGTCGTCCTTTGACGTCTTGGGTTTAAAACTTCTCGGATAACTTCTAAATTATTTTAGGCTCTAGGTTAGGTCTTGACTTTTGGGAGTGTTACGTTATTCCCCCCGAGGAACATTCGTCCCCGAATGACAGTTAAACGTTTTAAAAAGGGAAAGGATAGAATCAAGACTAGCAGCCCAACCAACAATATACAACATCATCACGAGTTACAACTCAATTCAACATAGCAATATGGAATTTACACAATGAATCAAACATTAATTTTAGCATATAAGACTCAAAGTCAGAACATGAGGAATTTGCTTCGCACAATAACAACATGAGCTCAACATATAATAGAGTCAATCATGCCAAAACTTATTTTTACAATACATACACATGCTCAATATTACATTATGAAGACAACAACATAACAAGAACACAAATAAGTGCAAGTCAAGCAAAAGAGCATTCTTCCGTGAAACTTATTTTAGCATAAAACCTTTTTACCATAAATATGCATATCTTTACAAAACAAGTCAAATTCAAAGCAACTCATTATTTTTATTATTAAAAAAAAAAACTAACCTTAATTAGCAAAGAGATGAGGATAACAGGACTTCATGTCGGCCTCGGCCTCCCATGTTGCTCCCTCAACTAGGTGGTTTCTCCATAACACTTTTATGGAGGCCACCTATTTGTTCCTCAACCTCTTCAGTTGACGATCAAGGATTTCAACCGGAACCTCCTAATAAGAGAGGTTCTCTTTCACACCAAGACCTTCAATAGGAAGAATGGACTCGGGATTACCAATGCACTTCTTAAGCATGGAAACATGAAAAACCGGATGAACCGAAGATAGTTCACTAGGAAGTTTTAACTTATATGCAACCTTACCAACCCTTTGCAAGAATTCATAGGGACCCACATAATGAGGACTTAACTTCCCTTTCTTGCCAAATTTAACCACCCCTTTCATGGGCGAAACTTTTAAATACACCTTATCACCCTCTTCAAATTCAAAGTCTCTTCTCCTATGATCTACATAGGACTTTTGCCGGCTATAGGCTGTTTGCAACCGGTTCCTTATGATATGAACTTTATCCAAAGTCTTATAGATCAAATTGGGATCAAGAAGCGAAGACACTCCAACCTCAAACCATCCAATAGGAAACCTACACCTCCTACCATACAAGGCTTCGTAAGGAGCCATAGAGATGGATGAATGAAATCTATTGTTATAAGAGAACTCCACCAAAGTCAAGTGCTCATACCAATTTCCCTTAAAGTCAATGATACAAGCTCTAAGCATATCCTCTAGATTTTGAATAGTCCGCTCCGCTTGACCATCCGTTTCAGGATGACAAGCGATACTTAACTTCACTAGATAACCCAAAAGCTTTTTGAAATGATCTCCAAAATATTGATGTAAATTGAGCACCTCTATCCGATATAATGGACAAAGGAACCCAATAAAGACTCACTATCTTGTCAATATAGATCCTTGCTATAACATTCCAGAAAATGTACTTGTCTAGTGAGAAGTCTATAGGTTTTAATAATACGTATTGGGGTACATAGGATCCCAATGCCCAATATTGAGTATTATTGGGCATGTTAGAGAATTTTGGCTTAAGGGTGTTAGCCAAATTTTATGTATTAACAAGTAAGTTAAAATCCAATCCAAGCTTGTTTAGGAATTGTTCCTGCAATGAAGACCCTAAGCTAAAATTTTTATTTTCATCGCTTACACACATTAAGGTTGAGGCATCCAAGTGTCAATCCTAAGTACCATAGCACGTGATCATTTAAAATGATCATGTAGATTAAGCAGTGCCCAAGGACATAGTTACGATCCTTGAGGCAAGAAGTGAACCATCCAAGTGCAAACAGAGTGCACAGTTAGGAAAGAGCACGGTAACACATGTGCAAGCACATGTGCTACCGGCCAAGAGACCAAGCCCAACTGATTCGGTTAGGGCGGTTAGGGGACATGCACGCGTCGGGTCAAGCCACGTGGGGCGGAACTTCCTAACCAGTCCTAGGATCTAACTAACTGTCACATCCCAAAACCATACCCTAGAAGTTAGAGTACAATCTTGGATTGTAACCGGCGTCGTCGAACTCTCGGAGTTCTAATACAAGCCTCTTACATATCATTCATTGCATATACATAGTGAAAAGTAGTGCGGAATTAAAACTTTTCGTAAAACAATAAAGTAGTCTTTAAACTCTTTCATATAAGTAGAAAATAGGAAAACCACTAAGTCTCGATCATCATCTTAAGACACAACAATACTTGGTACACGGCCCATACGAATTCAAAACATACTACTAGTAGTCTATTACAAAACTTTATAAAAGAAACATAAAATGACATATATGCCCTCGAGTCAAATGAGGACATACTTCAACTTCTCTTGAACGATCTTTTCTCCAAAGCTCCTCACCTACCAAGAACTATAGACAGAAAATAAAGCATGGAATTAGTACAACCACATGTACTAAGTATGGCTATATGCATAAAAATCTTGAAAACGGACTTTATTAGAAATATGCTTCTTTTCATTTGGAAATCATAATTTTAACATAAGAACATCATTTAGCAATTAGGAAACACATAGGATAACAATTAACCAAAAATAATATTTAAAGAACTCACTTTACAGTGAGCTATATTCACTATACAGTGAATTAATTCACTGTTACAGTGAAGCACTTCATCCCTCACTTTAAGTCTTCCTAGCATGTAATTCCCTCACTTAAAGTCATCCTAAGATTCACTTAAGTCACACAAAGAGACACCGCCCATACACCCTCTCTAGATGTGCCTAAACGACCCTTAATATTACCTACAATGAGTCACATACACACTTAGAAAACAATCATAAACATCTATGTAAGATTCTTCTACCAAAGGTTATTTCCAAGGTTCACTTGAGTGAGTGTGGAGCGACCGCCCATACAATCTCTATCACACACACACAAGAGATCCTATAGACTACCTCAAATAGAATCATTCTCTCTAAACACACCAACACTTAGATTATAAGACATTCTCCTTCCAAAGACTATCAAAAGACCAACTTAAGTAAATCGAGAAGATAATGTCCATAGTGCAGTGACCTCTTCAAGATTACATAAATAGTCCTTAAGACTTCCTAAGGTTTAGATCATGTCAACAAGATTAACCAACTTCCCTAACTAGAGTCATCCTTAAGACTTCCAAAGATAAAACATGAAGAGATCATCCTTCCATGCCCTCCTCACACTTTAGCTAAGGAATGCTTAAGCCACTTTAGATTAGGTACTCATTCATTTACATAGTTACTAACATAGGTCATTAGTTCATAGTTCATTAAGACTCATACATCACATAAGACACTCACATAATGCATCACATAAGACACTCACATAATGGTCTTGGACAAGACCTAGGAACTCCACATAACACCTTCAAAGTCTATTGTGCAATGTCTAGATAGCGTCCCATACCACCACCTAAACGTCATAAACTTATCTAATGCTAAAAGGTATTCCACATGATGAGAATAGGCAATAACTGACATAGACCATGGTAGCAAGACATGGAATCCGGAGTTCTATCCTACTCCGATGAGGTTGTTCTACTTGCCAATGGTAGAACTTGGACACATCCCATGTAGGCACATGGTTAAGGAATATGAAGGGCTTCTTTGTATTCTAGTCTCATACTTAAGTAGAACTACTTCCCTTGCCATACTCACTCGGTGATAGCCTTCTTTCTCATAGAATATTTCATACATTAGGTTTACATAAAAGGGTTCCATATCTAGTTCATAACCCAATTACATTTACCCTACCAAGGAAGGTCCACTAGGGCTACCTCACAATGGCGATAAGAAGTTCATGATGACTTTCCTGAGTGTTAATATGATGCCGTTCCAGACAACTAACTTTAAGTCCATCATTCCTTTACTTTGAAGGATACCATTACGGCTTACACTTCAATCAATCTTAACCTTACCCTTAAGTCAAGGTTTGCACATAAGAGACTCTCATAACATCATTTAAAGTCACATGTCATTCATACATTCAAGACTAAGAGTTATAACACCCTAAATCAATCACATATCCATAATCATATATACATCAAGCAAGAGATACAAGTCAACCAAGATAAGACATCACATACTTCACTTTTAAGACATAATACAAGTCATTCTAGAAACACCTCTAAAACAACCTAACATCTTCAAGTCACCCTATATATCATCATAACATCATTAATATACTCCACATATACTCATAAAGTCAAGTAGGAATAACCAAGACTTAACCTAACACTACACCCTTAATGTCAAGTCAAAGTCTAACATGATCACTTAAGGCAACATAACTAGAAGAATACATACATGACTATATAACTTCACATGTATATAGGTAATGTCATGCTTCACATAATAAAACTACACAAATAGCCACATAACTTCAAGTAGTTGCCAATAAGGCCATGCTCATAATATTGCATAAAGTAACGCCGACAAGGCCACGTCAATTGCAAGTAAAACGCATAACACCGCCACTATAAGTGTACCATACCAATCACAATAAAATCGAAGTATAATTAATATCAAATTAAAGAAAATGGGGCAGAATACCTTCATCCCCTCATCCACACTTCAATTCAATGCCAAATCAACCAATTCAACATCACAAGGCCCTTACCCATGGCCATGAACAATAATTCAAAGCAATAACCATAAAACTCAATGAATCTACATCAATTCATTCTAGGTTTAACAATCTAAGATCAATTAGGTATCAATTGAATACAATTCTTTTATCATTATAAAGCCCATAAGAAACTACACAACAATTCATCAATATTAGCTTAATATCATGTAACCCAATAAGTAGTCAAAACTAGGGTTCATCAATTCACATGGGTTCATAGATAATTTATGTTGAAATCATCAATACAATATCAATTAGATCATAATTCAATGTTTATAAATCATTTATGCAAGAACCCATGGTAGAATCCCGAAATTGGACAATTCACTTTAGAAAACTTTGTAAAACATTTTGAGGATTGGGCTCCTTGATGAAATAAGTTTCAAGGATAAAAAGCCATACCTCAAGGATGATAATTATTCACTTTGATGAAGAATTCCCCTTCAAAATGCCACACCAAGCTGATCCTTCAATTTGGACTTCAATGGAGTCTTTGGGATTTCTAAGGGACTTTGGGGTTTTGATTTTAGAAGAATAAATTATTCTAAGTGTTAAACACTTATATACTCATTTAAAATACCCAAAAGAACCTTAATAAACCGCCTAAACTCTTATTTGTAAGTGGGGTGAATTTACCAATTCACCCCTGACTTGGCAGAAAAATCTGCGCAGGAGACCAAGCTCACGACGCCTGCCTTTTGACGGGGTGTCATAGCCTCAACGGGCCGTCACAAGCCACCGTCGCTGGCTACGGTGGCTGCCCAAGGCTCCACTATTCACCCTTGGCCATCTCTCCCATGATGAGACCCCATGACGGGGAGTCACAGCCACTACTGGCCGTTGACTGCTCCGTCACCAAGGCTGCCTGGGACTGCCTGCACATCAGACTTTTGGGTCCTTCCTCAAGGACCCTTAGATGGTCCTTGGGGATAATTTCCCGGACGTTTCCAACCCAAATATGATCGTCTATAAGTTTAACACCTCTCACATGAATTTAATCCAAAACGAACACATAAAACTCGATGAAACTCGCCTAGACATACAAGGTCGACTCAAGGCATATCTTTCGAACGCGTTGGACGTTCTTGGTCGTTTGACCTCCAAACTTCACGAAACTTTAACCACAGCCTATACATGCTATATTAACTCTATTAAGAACCTTAAAACACCGTGAAACACACATAAACACATATAAGCACATAAAAGACATTTAGGTGACTTAGTCGTCGAACGTCTTAGTCGTCCCTTGACGTTTGACTCCCAACACACCTAATACCTTGGCTACTGCCTCTATACCATATATTAAACATATTTAGGACCTTAGAACATCAAGACCAACATTTTAGGCTCTAGTTAACCTATGTCGTTTTTGAGGTCTTACAATCTCCCCCACTTGGACAACATTCGTCCTCGAATGACACTTGCCACTCTCCGAACACTTCCAAGATTAGACATTCAACTAGCAGCACATAACCAAACCATAAAACACATATTTAAGAAGAAATCATCATCTTCACTTAGTCAAGATATTCGTAACACAACAAGAAACTATAAAACAATTCTATAACTCGTCAAGCTACAAAATTCACATGCTTCAATCCAAATAGAAAAAACTCATTTTATATTCAACATCATACTCATATACATCAGTTCTAACCACATTACCACAATTTTTGACCAAAGAATCAAATATTCATTTTTACAAAAATATTACAGTGAGCATTTTAACAAGCTACATTGATTTTTTTGGCAAATTTTCCGAAAATGCAATTTTTAGGCAATCCTTTATATAGACATGCTAAAATGCAAGATAACATCATGTAAACACATCACGCAACATGATCAAAGCTTCATAAAACACACAATGCAAGAAGTTAATGAAATTCAATTTCAACCAAACTCCTAAACACCATGCACATGCAACAACTTCTAAGACTTCTATCACATCTACTAACCATACTCCCCCACTTAAAAGGAACTCATACTATCAAAAGAGAAACAAGATCTTACCAACATCGTCATCACCATCACCCGGCTTCTCAATTCTAGTCCGGAGTGCATAGAAACGCCTCTTAGTTGGAGCATCTTCCTTTGGAACACTAGGCTCAACCCTCTTGCCCTCCTTCCTAGAAGCAATGTTTGGACAATCTTTCACTTTGTGCCCATACTTTCCACATCCATAGCAACTACCGGTACCCAACAAACACTCACCATAATGTCTCTTACCACAAGTGGCACATAAAGGTTTGTCATTGCTAGAACCACCTCTCTTCTCAAACTTCTTCTTAGGAACACTAGGTCCATCTTGAGTTTGAACCCTCTTTTTGAACCTAGGTTGCACTTGGTCACTAGCAACACTCCTTTTCAAGTTCCTTGACATCCTCCTAATTTTAGACACTTCAATTGATTTTGCATACACCATGAGTCTAGATAGGGTCATATCATCTTGAAGCATAGCGGTACGACATTCTTCATTCACCAAGTCGGCTACTCCGATACAAAAGTGACTCATTTCATCTCTTGGATTGGACACAAGAGAACGAGCATACCTAGACAATTTTGAGAATTTCAAAGAATACTCCTCCACCTTGACTTCTCTCCTCTCTCGGGGAAAGTACTTGCCAAGAAAAGCTCCCTTAAACTCTTCCCACTCAATAGGACCCGCATCCTCCGGCCTATTGTCCTTCCATTGAGTATACCAAATTTGGGAAACATCCCTCAATTGGTATGAAGCCAATTCCGCCTTCTCTCTAGATGTAACCCCCATAGCACTCAATACCTTGTACACTTCATCAAGAAACTCTTGGGGATCCTCATTTACCTTAGAGACAAGAAAGATAGGAGGATTCATCCTGACAAAGTCTCTCAACCTAGAAGTCATAGTGCTCTCCACAACCCTAGGCATCATACTCAAATTGATTTGAGTAGTTACGGCTTGAGCTAAAGACATCAAAGCCTCTCTAATCTCTTGAGTAGTCAACTCCGGATGAACCACCTGAACCTCATTACCTCCACCCACATTAGGAACATGATCACCTTGGGGAGGCACTTGATCACCTTGATCACCTTGAGGAACTTGCTCAACTTGCTCAACTTGAGGAGGAATCTCCTCATTCACCCTCTCCTCTTCCAACCTTCTAGCGGCCATCCTTCTAGTATTCATCTCCTAGAAACACAAGGAAACACATAAGAAGGATAATCATAACATTTACTCTACCGCACGACATATGAGTAGAAAAGAAGGAAAACTCTATCGTCCTATAGCCTCTTGCCCATAGATGTGTCGCGACTCACACCGATGGTCAAGACTCTACTAGACGTGACTTGATGAGACTTTTTGATTCCTAAGACCACTTTCACCAACCTATGCTCTGATACCAAGCTTGTGACATCCCAAAAATCATACCCTAGAAGTTAGAGTACAATCTTGGATTGTAACCGGCGTCGTCGAACTCTCGGAGTTCTAAGACAAGCCTCTTTCATATCATTCATTGCATATAATAGTGAAAAGTAGTGCGGAATTAAAACTTTTCGTAAAATAATATAGAAGTCTTTAAACTCTTTCATATAAGTAGAGAATAGGAAAACCACTATGTCACGACTGGAGTCTAGACCCCAGACGAGACCGGCGTCGTTGACCTCTCAGAGGTCGCAGACAAGCCTACTTACGTCATTCTTACTTTAGCTAGGTCAATTTTAGCGGAAAATTTGAACTTTTTGTTTATTAACATACTTACTAATCATTTTTAATACATTCATAATTTGTTCACCATCAACCATCTAACATTAAGATCATCAAATGAAAGAAATAGCTTAATATAGCAATAACTGTATACTTGCCAAAGTGGCACCAATACAATGTCTGAAATAATACGAGAAAGAAACGCTAGTGGAACATACTCCACTAGCTCAATACTAAGACTAAGCTAGAATATAAATGGGCAAGTATCCTTGAAAGCATGAGGGCCTACCAAGTCCGGATGAATGCTCGACGTTCGGATAACTTCAGCGTCAACTTGTAGCTCTAGCGTCCACCTGTGCCTGCACCTAAAATTGTAGAGTTGTATAGGGTTAGTACACACTTGTACTAAGTATGGGTATATGCAAGCACACACCAAGGACATGCATGAGAAAGGATAGCTCTTTCCTAACAACATGATTATGGAAAGTCAAGTCAGTGGACTTGCCAAATTGGGATTAGGAAAGTTAGTGAACTTTCCAAATTTGGATTAGGAAAGTCAGTGAGCTTTCCAAATTTGGATTAGGAAAGTCAGTGAACTTTCCAAATTTGGTTTAGGAAAGTCATGGCATGAGAGTAACATGCATCATCATACTTATCATATTGCATACAGCACATAACATCTTACTCATAGCACATATCATATAGCATACATCACATAACATCTTTTATAACATTCATTCATATGCCATGAGACCTTGGAATCATGGACTTGGCATTAAGACTTTCCAAAATGAGGGCTCAACATATGGGACATCAACTAGGGAGTCTTCATTAGCAAACACAGAGTCTGCTTCATTCATTCATACGTACTTCATTTCATTTCGTTCATAGGCCAGTGTGAACACCAGCTATACCTAGGGTGTAGTTTAAGACTTTCATCGGGTTTGCTGTGCAATGATCAAGAATAACCTAGTGTCATTACCTGAGTCTAGCTCACCTCTTGATTATCCTATCCTAACACATTTGGTATCGTTCATTTCATTATGTGCATCATTTGAGGCTGACCTCATTCATTCATTGGGAACTTTAACTTTAACCGACATAGATCATGTGAGCATCATGAAATCCAGTGTGTCCCCCACACTGAAAAGAGGTGGAATCACCTGCCAAAGTGACCCAAAACATGCTAGCGTACATGGGAATTTAACCCCGCCAGATCCCTATATTGGCAGTATAGGTTCGAAGACCAGGAGATATAAGGAGACCCATACCCGGCAAGCCAGACAGTCTCATCTCATGAGAGTTGCGTGAACCTCCGCCCTTCTCGAAAGAAGGCATCACCGCTCATAGCTAGTCTATCGGTGCTCAGTATAAAGTTCCATTACATTCAATTCATACGTCATGGAAGCTGGCTTCTAGTATGAGGACATCATAGCTCAACAGATGATTTCTCATCTCATTATTAGCATTAAGTGTGTTAATCTCAACACTTTCATTAGAGTGTTCATAGAGACTGGTCTCTTCATTAACTTTACACTCTCATAGGTGAGTACGTTTTGGTAACATTTACTTAGGCTCATTTGAGATTGTTCTCATCTTTTACATTAGCCTCATATCATGTTGTCACCACATTCATTAACATTAGCACATTTGCTCTTCATAATTACTCACCCCATTTTACGTGAATGTTCATTTCATCATATGCCAATATACTTGGCCATTTGTGTGTTTCACACTCTTACTTAACCCTTCTAGGGTTTCGTCATTTCATTACATAATAATAATTTCATCGTATGCCAATGCACTTGGCCATTAGTGTGTTTTACACTCGTACTTAACCCATTCTAGGGTTACTTCATTTCATTACATACATCTTAGGTTCACTTATTTAAACATATGCTAGACTTATGGGTCTATACATACAAGCCATGAGGCTTCATTCATAGTTCGTTAAGTGACTCATATATTCCTAAGATTATGTAGTACAAGAATCATGTATCTTGTATGTATGCCAAGATCTTGATTTTGATCTAAGTAGGTGGCAGTATTCTTGAACATTTAATTCATGTATGACTTATGTATCAATACGGAAATTTGGGCAAGGGAACCCAAGTTCGAACTACTTGGACAATACTTACATTTTTCCTTGACTTTATTTTTAGTCTTCATGACATTGGGACCCTATATCGAGCCCCAACATCAACATTCTATCTTTATTTTTCGCCTTGGATTCTCCTTTTATTTGGCCGAAGGGTTGTGGGATCGAACCCCCACAACCCCTTTTTATTTTTCATTTAAAATTTGCATTGACCAATTCGCCTAGACCAAGAGGTTGTGGGATCAAACCCTCACAGCCTCTTTTATTTTACTCTTTATTTCGCTGGGAATTGGGAGGTTGTGGGTTCGAACCCCCACAACCTCCTTATTTTATATTTAATTTTGCTAGGGGCTGTGAGGTTGTGGGTTCGAACCCCCACAGCCTCCTTATTTTTATTTTTAATTAAAATTTACTTAGCTAGGCGTTTGGGAGTGAGGTTGTGGGATCGAGCCCCCACAGCCTCACTTTATTTTCTTATTTAATTCACCCTTCTCCTTTCCAGCCTTGAGGTCGTGGGTTCGATTCCCACGCCTCACATTTTCTTTTCTTTAATTTTCGTCTTTCATTCGCTGCCTGGAGGTTGTGGGTTCGATTCCCATGCCTCCCATTTTATTTATTTAAATTGTTGCTCTCTCCTTTCCCAACCAGTAGACCAAATTTCGAATTCCCCCAGCCCCTTTCCTTTTTGCGAATTTAAATTGCCACACGGGTGAGGTCACAGGTTCGAATCTTGGTTGGCTCACCCCTTTAAAATTCATTAAATTTTCCAGATTTCTTCATTAAACTTTAGCCTAAACTAAAATTGTGTTTTTGGCTGGAACTTTATCATCTTATTAACTTATTTTCATCAATATTTTCACTTGAAAACTTAGGACAATTCATGGATCGTTTGTTACTTTTTGGGGGAGTATTTCATGGATTCGTTTAGCCAAAATGTTGACACTCAAATCAGACCCATCTCCATTTTAATGAACATCACGATTACATAGATTTATTCAAGTAAAATGACAACCAAAACAATATCAAACTTGAAACCATAAATCGAAACCTCATTCACAGTGCATTCACAGTAACATTTTCGCACATACACACACTTGCACAAACTTTCGAATACATGGTTGTCTTTCCTACGATTTCAAGTATACAATCAAAATCATGTTATCAAAAAATCATAACATACCTAAATCTACCAACAATCATACCCAACCTACGATTCATTGGGAGCTAGTGACAGGGGCATGCAAAAGGGGAAACAATCCTAGTTTTCGAATGAACAATATGAACCTTAAGGGGTCTCTTGGGAAAGGGACCAAGAGAGAAGAAAACCCATACCTTATTTTGACGTTCAAAACTTGAAGTTGTTGCCCAAAAACGCCACTCAAGAACTCGTCTAAGCCTCCTCAATATCAACTCCACTCGAATGACAAACTTCCTTAGCCTAGTGTGCGATTAACGTTTGTTTTCTTGTGATTTCGTCTGAGTTCTTCAAGTGTGAAGAACTTGTTTTATTTTTCTGCTTTTGTATCTTATTTTGGCAGAGAAATGTCGTGTGAAAGAATGGGAGAGATTGAGCGTGAGAGTTGAGAGGTAGACGTGAGAGAGTGGGAGTTATATTAAATTTAGGAGTCTAGTTTAGGACTTAGTCAAATAAGGTTTAGTTAATTATTAAAAATCTGATTTTTATTTTATTTTAAATCATCTAATGAATAATAATTATTAATTAATTACATTAATTCAATAGCTTAAATAAAAATCACATAAATTCATTGCTTCCACCTAGGTTCGAACCCGGGTGGAGCAAGACTTAACTTCAAGAGCTCAATTTCGGCTCTCTCTCCCCAATTTGCCCCTCCACCTTATTAAATAAATAATTAATTATATATTTAGGGTATTACGATATTACCCTTAGCCTAGTAAAAGACCATTTTACCTCTAGACCCTCAAAACTTAAGATTTCCTCTTTTTAAGTCCGGTAAAGAGTCCTTCGAGTAAATCTTCGTATTCGAGACCCCTACATGGTTGGTCCCAACCTTTCCAAGCTCAACTAACTCCCCAAGTTAGTTGGCTTGGCTGTAGCAACGGTTCTGAGGTCTGGTTCTACGCGCATCAATCCGTGTGAACCCTGGTCTAATCGTAGGCATTCTTGACACATTAAGCATTTCTTATCTTATTCATTTTTAGGGTTGTTACACACTAAGTCTCGATCATCATCTTAAGACACAACAATACTTGGGACACGGCCCATACGAATTCAAAACATACTACTAGTAGTCTATTACAAAACTTTATAAAAGAAACATAAAATGACATATATGCCCTCGAGTCAAATGAGGACATACTTCAACTTCTCTTGAACGATCTTTTCTCCAAAGCTCCTCACCTACCAAGAACTATAGACAGAAAATAAAGCATGGAATTAGTACAACCACATGTACTAAGTATGTCTATATGCATAAAAATCATGAAAACGGACTTTATTAGAAATATGCTTCTTTTCATTTGGAAATCATAATTTTAACATAAGAACATCATTTAGCAATTAGGAAACACATAGGACAACAATTAACCAAAAATACCATTTAAAAAACTCACTTTACAGTGAGCTATATTCACTGTACAGTGAATTAATTCACTGTTACAGTGAAGCATTTCATCCCTCACTTTAAGTCTCCCTAGCATGTAATTCCCTCACTTAAAGTCATCCTAAGATTCACTTAAGTCACACAAAGAGAGACCGCCCATACACCCTCTCTAGATGTGCCTATACGACCCTTAAGATTACCTACAATGAGTCACATACACACTTAGAAAACAATCATAAACATCTATGTAAGATTCTTCTACCAAAGGTTATTTCCAAGGTTCACTTGAGTGAGTGTGGAGCGACCGCCCATACAATATCTATCACACACACACAAGAGATCCTATAGACTACCTCAAATAGAATCTTTCTCACTAAACACACCAACACTTAGATTATAAGAAATTCTCCTTCCAAAGACTATCAAAAGACCTACTTAAGTAAATCGAGAAGATAATGTCCATAGTGCAGTGACCTCTTCAAGATTACCTAAATAGTCCTTAAGACTTCCTAAGGTTTAGATCATGTCAACAAGATTAACCAACTTCCCTAACTAGAGTCATCCTCAAGACTTCCAAAGATAAAACATGAAGAGATCATCCTTCCATGCCCTCCTCACACTTTAGCTAAGGAATGCTTAAGCCACTTTAGATTAGGTACTCATTCATTTACATAGTTACTAACATAGGTCATTAGTTCATTAGTTCATTAAGACTCATACATCACATAAGACACTCACATAATGCATCACATAAGACACTCACATAATGGTCTTGGACAAGACCTAGGAACTCCACATAACACCTTCAAAGTCTATTGTGCAATGTCTAGATAGCGTCCCATACCACCAACTAAACCTCATAAACTTATCTAATGATAAAAGGTATTCCACATGATGAGAATAGGAAATAACCGACATAGACCATGGTAGCAAGACATGGAATCTGGAGTTCTATCCTACTCCGATGAGGTTGTTCTACTTGCCAATGGTAGAACTTGGACACATCCCATGTAGGCACATGGTTAAGAAAAATAAAGGGCTTCTTTGTATTCTAGTCTCATACTTAACTAGAACTACTTCCCTTGCCATACTCACTCGGTGATAGCCTTCTTTCTCATAGAATATTTCATACATTAGGTTTACATAAAAGGGTTCCATATCTAGTTCATAACCCAATTACATTTACCCTACCAAGGAAGGTCCACTAGGGCTACCTCACAATGGCGATAAGAAGCTCATGATGACTTTCCTGAGTGTTAATATGATGCCGTTCCAGACAACTAACCTTAAGTCCATCATTCCTTTACTTTGAAGGATACCATTACGACTTACACTTCAATCAATCTTAACCTTACCCTTAAGTCAAGGTTTGCACATAAGAGACTCTCATAACATCATTTAAAGTCACATGTCATTCATACATTCAAGACTAAGAGTTATAACACCCTAATTAAAGACATCACATATCCATAATCATATATACATCAAGCAAGAGATACAAGTCAACCAAGACAAGACATCACATACTTCACTTTTAAGACATAATACAAGTCATTCTAGAAACACCTCTAAAACAACCTAACATCTTCAAGTTACCCTATATATCATCATAACATCATTAATATACTCGACATATACTCATAAAGTCAAGTAGGAATAACCAAGACTTAACCTAACACTACACTCATAATGTCAAGTCAAAGTCTAACATGATCACTTAAGGCAACATAACTAGAAGAATACATACATGACCATATAACTTCACATGTAGATAGGTAATGTCATGCTTCACATAATCAAACTACACAAATAGCCACATAACTTCAAGTAGTTGCCAATAAGGCCATGCTCATAATATTGCATAAAGTAACGCCGACAAGGCCACGTCAATTGCAAGTAAAACACATAACACCGCCACTATAAGTGGACCATACAAATCACAATAGAATCGAAGTATAATTAATATCAAATTAAAGAAAATGGGGCAGAATACCTTCATCCCCTCATCCACACTTCAATTTAATGCCAAATCAACCAATTCAACATCACAAGGCCCTTACCCATGGCCATGAACAATAATTCAAAGCAATAACCATAAAACTCAATGAATCTACATAAATTCATTCTAGGTTTAACAATCTAAGATCAATTAGATATCAATTGAATACAATTCTTATATCATTATAAAGCCCATAAGAAACTACACAACAATTCATCAATATTAGCTTAATATCAAGTAACCCAATAAGTAGTCAAAACTAGGGTTCATCAATTCACATGGGTTCATACATAATTTATGATGAAATCATCAATACAATATCAATTAGATCATATTTCAATGTTTATAAATCATTTATGCAAGAACCCATGGTAGAATCCCGAAATTGGACAATTCACTTTAGAAAACTTTATAAAACATCTTGAGGATTGGGATCCTTGATGAATAAGTTTCAAGGATCAAAAGCGATACCTCAAGATGATAATTATTATCTTTGATGAAGAATTCCCCTTCAAAACGCCACACCAAGCTGATCCTTCATGGACTTCAATGGAGTCTTTGGGATTTCTAAGGGACTTTGGGGTTTTGATTTTAAAAGAATAAATTAATCAAAGTGTTAGACACTTATATACTCATTTAAAATACCCAAAAGACCCTTAATAAACTGCCTAAACTCTTATTTGTAAGTGGGGTGAATTTACCAATTCACCCCTGACTTGGCAGAAAAATCTGCGTAGGAGACCAAGCTCACGACGCCTGCCTTTTGATGGGGCGTCACAGCCTCAACGGGCAGTCACAAGCCACCGTCGCTGGCTACAGTGGATGATCAAGGCTCCACTCTTCACCCTTGGCCATCTCTACCACGACGAGACCCCATGACGGGGCATCACAGCCACTACTGGCCGTTGACTGCTCCGTCACCAAGGCTGCCTGGGACTGCCTGCACATCAGACTTTTGGGTCCTTCCTCAAGGACCCTTAGATGGTCCTTGGTTATAATATACCGGACTTTTACAACCCAAATATGATATTCTATAAGTTTAACACCTCTCGCATGAATTTCATCCAAAACGAACACATAAAACTCGACAAAACTCGCCTAGACGTACAAGGTCGACTTAAGGCATATCTTCCGAACGCCTTGGACGTTCTTGGTCGTTTGACCTCCAAACTTCACGAAACTTTAACCACAGACTATACATGCTATATTAACTCTATTAATAACCTTAAAACACCGTGAAACACACATAAACACATATAACCACATAAGAGACATTTATGTGACTTAGTCGTCGAACGTCTTAGTCGTCCCTTGACGTTTGACTCCCAACACACCTAATACCTTGTATACTACCTCTATACCATATATTAAACACATTTAGGACCTTAGAACATCAAGATCAAAATTTTAGGCTCTAGTTAACCTTTGTCGTTTTTGAGGTCTTACACTAACTTACCTAACTAGCTAACTAACCTAGGACTAACTAAAATGAACTAACTAGTGGGCCCGACATCCTAAGAACTAACTGGGTGACACTAGCCGAGTAGCTAACTAAATAAACATCCTAGTACCTTACCTAGGATGGTCCAAAGGGGTTAGTTATGGTCCTAGCGACTTAGGGGTACTTTAGTAATTAACCTAGGTCACTAAATTAATTAAATTAGCAACTTAATTAATTAATTTAAATCCATGGTCAAAGCCGAGACCCTTAGCAAATTTTCAGAATTTGGCTAAGTCAAATGATCTCCTATTTTTAGTCAATTTAAGAGGGGCGTTTTGGTAATTATCTAATTGATTTATTTAATTAAGTTAATTAACCTAAGTTGAATTAGTCAATATTAAGTTCCTAAGACTTAGACTCACGTTTATCCAGTAGAAACCTACGACTGAAAAACAGCGAGAAAACGTAAGAAAAACCTTAGGCAGTTTCAAGGCAATTCTTCAAGATTTTCGTGCAAAGAACAAGATGATCTTCGTAGATTCAATTCTACAGTAAGGTATGGGTTTTATCTCTTGGATTCCTTTCCCCAGGAGTCTTTTCAAACGTTTTGAATTCAAGAAAACCAAAACTAGGGTTGTTCCCAATGAAATTGACGAATGTTCATCTCCCTAGTTCTCCCTATTTCTGATTCTAGTAGTATGTATAATGCAAATCTCGAGCATGTTGTTGGTATGTGGTGCTAACTAATCATTATGTGTAGGTTTCTATGATTTATAATTTCGAATGAGACCTATAGGTTATATCCATATGATTAGAGTATTATTTACATGAGATAAGATATGTTGTAATGCCTAATTGTGTTCGAGAAGATGAAATTGTTATAAGTCGTTTATGAAATTCAGTTTATTGTTGAAAGGAATGAAGGTTTTGATTACTGTGTGTGTTTACATTAGTTATGTTTGAAAGTGTTTGGAATGCAATATTTCCAAGAAGAAATAAGAATGACAATCAAAGCTAGTTAATGAATCTTCAATGCCAAATCAACATACTGAATTGTTCTTATAGGATAATCAAAGGCTAAAAGTTGGCTTGCTTAAAATGATAATATTACTATAGTATATACATGAAGTTAATTGACTTGGCTAGTGATAATATCAAAGTTTGATTTATGCCAATAAATTGGCCATCAATATTATTTCCAAAAATATGAACTCATAACCTAGGGTATGCCAATGATTGGGACAAGTCCCAACATACCTTATATAAATGAACATTGTGAACATAATAGCACATTGAATAAGTCCTTATAACTTTCATAAAGAATGGTAAAAGACTACCAAATAACATTGAACAAGATAAGGCGAGTAATGAAATGACTAAAAGCCTATAAGTTATGAAATTGACCGAGAATGGGGTGTTAAAGGAAGTGAGACAAGTCTCACTTACACCTAAGCAATTACGTCAAAAATACTCCCAGAAGAGGGTGTTAGAAATCGTGAGACAAGTATCACTCACACCATGATGATAATGTAAGATTTAAGTTCAGATTCATCAAGTAAAGAAAGGGATGACAAGTCATCCATTGAGCTAAGAATACCTCATACTAGAAGCAAGCTTCCATAATGTTTGAGTCAACTCTAAAAGTTGTAAAGTATAATAAATATGAGCTAAGCACCGATAGACTAGCAATGAGCTTGGCCATCACATGTAAGCCTCATGAGCCGAGACTACCACTAAGGTGGATAAGGGTCTCCAAGTTCTCCTAGTCTTTGAACTATGTCTCCAGCATAAGTTACTAGCTAGTGGATCCACCTAAGAAAGCTAGGGAGTATTCGGTTCACTTTGGCCGGTGAACCACCTCTTTTTTGTGTGGGGAAGACACTGGATTTCATGTTAGCTCACATGACCTATGTCATTAAAATGCTCAACAAAGTATTCGGTTTCACTTTAGCCGGTGAACCACCTCTTTTTGGTGTGGGGAAGACACTGGATTTCATGTTAGCTCACATGATTTATGTCGATTAAATGCTAAAGATTTCTTTAAGAAAGTAAGAAAGAAAGAAAGTAGCATGTTCAAAGTGAACATCAGCTCAAGGAAGAAGAAATGTAAGTTCAAAGTGAACTAAGTAAGCAAAAGCATAAGAATATCAAATCATCAGTGTTTGATAAGAATGAAGTTTTAACAGTTATTAGTTTATGCCAATAAAGGGAGGAAAACTTAATGACTCATCAACTGGAGTATGAATATATCCCCCAGTAACTATATATTATGCAAATAATAAAAAAATGGGCATAACCAATAAAGATTGGCTTATAAACACTTCATGCCCAATTTAACAAGAATGAAAAAAATAACTTGTGAGTATGGTAGCCACATCATTTCCTTAATATTTTGGATTAATTACTTGATTCATTGTAGGTATGGGACTACAATGAATCATTGCACTCGTAAGTAAAACATAGGATCAAAGGAGATAATTGAACTACACAACAGAAAGAAGAAAAGACTGAAAAATAAACTGAGGCTGGGAGAGGGAGCTCTCGGCCTAAGGGGAGAAAAATTATTAACTTTTGCTTGAGTTGTTCTAAATTTATGTTCATGATTCCAAGGTCTTATGTTCATATAGAAAATGATTTGTGTGCTTTAAATGCATGAAAATGTGTCATATTCATAGCATGATTCATAAATAACGATTTAGGAAAGTGAAGTGAAGTACTTTCCGAAAATGGCATGTTGCTATAGGAAGAGATTTCCTTGATCATACATAGTCCTTATGTGTTTATGTGCATACACCCATACTTAGTACAAGTGTTTACTAACCCATATACAATTACTATTTTTATAGGTGCAGATCCTTGAGAAGAAAAGATTCATTGAAGCTGTTTGGACTAGTACCTCCAAACTTTGGTAGGTCCTCTTGAGTTCGAGGATGCCTACGCTTTCTAGCTTTAGTAGATTAGACATAGCAAGTGGATGTTGTCCCTAGCGTTTCCTTTCAAAACATTTGTTCAAGCTTTTTTATTAATTTGGCAACTATTACTATGATTATGAATTCTTTATCTCAATTGTTTAATCTATTGATAGATTGTTTTTTAGTTTGAGCCGTTAGTATATCATTCTTATGCAGTTATATGAAGTCTAAGTACACTTCAGTAAAGTTTTAAATTTTCCGCTAAATTTAACTGTATGATTGTGATGAAAGCTAAGAGAAGGCTTGTCTGCGACCTCTGAGAGGTTAACGATGCCGGTATCATCTGGGGTCTAGGACCCGTGTGTGACACTTGCATAGTCTTACGCAAAATAAGTAGACTTAACGGGAATAAAATGAGCGGATTTGGTCAATATATCCACTACCTCCCATATAGAAGTCATAATGCTTTCGAGTTCGAGGCAAACCTAATACAAAATTCATATTAATATCTTCCCACATCCAAGTAGGAATTTGGATTTCTTGTTGTAGACCACTCGACTTTTGGTGTTCGTTCTTCACTTGTTGGCAATTTGGACACTTTGCAACAACTCCGCAATACCCCTTTTTCGGCCATCCCACCAAAACACTTCTATAAGGTCATGGTACGTGTTTGTAGAACCTGGATCAATAGAGTAACGGGATCCATGGGCTTCCTCAAGGATCCTATCTTCAAATCAACCACATTAGGAACACACAATATCCCTTGGTACGTAAGAACACCATCCCCCCCTCGGGAGAATGACTCATTCATCTTACCAAGAACCGATTCTTTCAACTCCATCAACAATGGATCAAGGTGTTTCTTAGACTTCACCTCAACTATGATACACAACCATACAACCATTTGGAGAACTTTCAATTCGAACCCCTAAACGAGCCAACCTATGAACATCTTTCAATAGGTTTCTCTTGGATTCTTCCACATGAGACACACTTCCCATGGAAAATCTACTTAGAGCATCCGCTACCACATTAGCCTTTCCGGTGTTATAGAGGACACTCATATCATAGTCTTTCAACAAATCTAACCATGTACGTTGCCGGATATTCAACTCCTTTAAAGTGAATACATATTGGAGACTTTTATGGTCCATATACACATCAACATGAACCCCACAGAGATAATTTCTCCATATTTTCAAGGAAAAAACCACGGACGCTAACTCAAGGTCATGAGTCGGATAATTCTTCTCATGAATTTTGAGTTGCCTAGATGCATAGGCTATAACCTTTACATGTTGCATAAGAACACACCCCAACCCAACTTGGGATGCATCACAATAGACCACAAAATGCTTAGTAACCTCTGGTAGAGTCAATACCAGAGAGGAAGTAAGCATATATTTACACATTTGGAAGCTCTTTTCACATTCTTCCGACCACTCAAATTTCACATTCTTCTTAGTCAAGGTTGTCAAAGGGAAAGCAATGGATGCGAACCGGTAGACAAACCTTGTATAGTAACCGGATAGGCCTAAGAAACTCCTAATATACGTACAAGACCAGGTCTAGGCCAATTTTTCATCGCTTCGGTCTTCCTTGGATCAACCCCCACACCTTCACTAGAGATAATATGACCAAGAAACTCTACCGATCTTAACCAAAACTCACATTTGCTATACTTGGCAAACAATTGGTGTTCCTTAAGCACTTGTAACACCACCCTCAAGTGATCCATGTGTTCACCCTCATTCTTCGAATATACCAAGATGTCGTCAATGAACACAATGACAAATAAATCTCTGTAACTTTGAAACACCCTATTCATTTAGGTCCATAAACGCCGCCGGAGCATTAGTGAGACCAAAGGACATTACTAAGAAATCATAGTGACCATATCTTGTTCAAAATGCCGTCTTAGGAATATCTTCACCTCTCACCCTAATTTGGTGATATCGTGATCTCAAGTCAATCTTGGAAAAGTAACTCGCACATTGAAGTTGATCAAATAAATCATCAATCCAGGGGAGAGGATACTTGTTCTTGATTGTGACTTTGTTGAGTTGACGGTAATCGATACACATTCTAAGGGACCCATCCTTCTTCTTCACAAACAATACCGGAGTACCCCATGGAGAAATACAAGGACGAATAAATCCGTTGTCTAGTAAATCTTTGAGTTGAGCCTTCAAATATTTCAATTCGGCTGGAGCCATCCGATAATGAGGAATTTAATTGGGATTTGTATCCGATAGCAAGTCGATACCAAAATAAATTTCCTGTTCGGGAGGAACACCGAGAAGATCTACGGGGACCGACTCAATGGGAGGAATTTTGGAGTGTAATCTTAGAATCTTACTATATAGTATAAACACCCTTTATAGATCATCCTACAAGCTTTCAAACAAGAAATGATACGACCTCTAGGAATAGAATTTCCCCCCTTCCACTCTTAAACGGGTTCAATTGGAAAGTTACACCACCCTTGTTCTACAATCTATGGAAGCAAAACAAGCATGCAACCAATCCTTACCAAATATATCATCAAAATCAACCATATTGAGTTCTACTAACTCCACATGAGTAACTCTATTGGGAAACATTATAGGATAATTTCTATATACTCTCTTAGCAATAACCGACTCACCCACCGGTGTAGTCACCATAAATGGTTCATTCAAGATATCGGGCAAAATGTCAAACTTTTTAGCTACTAGAGGAGTAATAAATGACAAAGTTGCACCAGGATCAAGTACAACATATACATCAATTGAAAAGTATTTCAACATACCGGTCACCACATCGGGAGAAGTCTTTTGCTTACCCCTAGAGTGGAGAGCATAAAAGTGATTCTTCTTAAGAGTATCATCATTTTAACCACTTGATTTTTCACTCCCCTAGTCTTTCCCCTTCAAATTAGGGCAATCTCTCACCTTGTGACCCCTTTTTCTACAACTAAAACAATTGCTCATCCCAACTAAGCATTCACCAAAGTGACCTTTCCCACACTTGGTACAAGTAGGCTTCTCATTAGGTGAGTTTCCACTCTTTTCCTTTTGGGACTTAGTTTTAGGCACCTTATCCTCACGAGCCTTAGGGAAATTAGAAAGAACTTTATTGGAGAACCTCTTCTTGAACTTAGACTTGTCATGGATATCAAGCCTACCCTTTGAAGAACCACCATCAAAAGACTTGGCCCTATTTTCTTCCCTACTCTTCCTCTTCACCTTATTCTCTTCCACTTGTTGAGCATGCACCTTGAGAGGAGAAATATTCATATTATCATGTATCATAGCCGAACAACATTCTTCTTTCAAGTCATCCAACACTCCCGTCACAAAGCGTCTTGTTTCATCTCCATGATCGGAAACCAAAGAAGGAGCATATCTTGAAAATTTGGTGAGTTTCAAAGAGTATTCAATTACACTCATACCTCATTGATGAAGGTTTATGAATTCTTATACATTGGCTTCCCTCTTCTCTTTAGGAAATAACCGATCAAGAAAAGCCTTCTTGAAAATCTCCCATGTCACCGGACCACCCCTTAGAGGCCTATTGTCCCTCCATTGGACGTACCAAGTTTGGGCCACATCTTTGAATTGGTAAGTGGCTAACTCGACTTTCTCACTAGTAGTCAACCCCATAGCATAGAGAATCTTGTATGTTTCATCAATGAACTCTTGGTGGTCTTCCTCAACTTTGGACCCTTAGAAAGAAGGAGGATTCATCCTAGTGAAATCCCTCAAACGAGAGGCCATGGTGATAACTTGTTGGTTTCCTCGGGGTACCCTCTCCCGTTATCTTGGGCCGTCATATATTGTGCTTGAGTAGTGATGGATTCTACTTGGGTTTTAATGGTTGGGTCCATTTGGAAAAAGGCTACCCTTATATCTCCATCCTCCATGGGAGGAGGAGGAATAGGAGCTTGATCACCCATAGCAACTTCTTCAAGTGGAGGCACTTGGTTGTCTTGTGCTCCCGCATTATCAATGCCTTCCTCGGTCCTTCTTGTGTCTGCTCTTTGGGTATTCATACCTAGAACCACTATACAAGGTTTAAGTGAAAGCAAAAATAAAGTAGACTCTAGAGGCACGACATAGTATTACAAGAAGATGAGAGTTTCCTAAGCATCACATAGTTCCTCATTCATAAGTGTGGCGCGTTTCACAATTATGAATAAAAATCTATGTAGACGTGGTTTAATGACACATCAATCCTAAAAGTATTCAACCTCATGTTCTGATACCAAGTTTGTCACAACCGGGGAGCACCCCTTAGACGTAATCAGTGGCGGTGTCCTCTTTGAGGACTAATACTATCCTCTTAGCATACATCATTACATTCATAGGTTAAAAATGCAGAAAATTTAAAACTTTTTATCCTACATTGAGGTTTACATAGACCTCTACATACACATAATATATGTTTATAGAGTATACATAGACCCTTCGTATAAGAAGATTACACAGTCTTCTACTTTTATTGCACATACATAGTATAAGATAGTCTCATAATAAGTCTATAACATTATTTCATATAATACCATCTAGACAAGAGTATCACAATTTGGGAATAGCCCATAAATCAACAATTATAGCCACATATAGGCTTTATAATTATAGTACCAAAATAAAAGAGAATGAACAAAGTGTCTTTAAGACTAAACAACATCTAATAGGTAGATAATGGCATCATCCATGGAAAGTGAGGACCTACCGAACTTTGAAGATAAGAATCCAAGTAGTCTTCAAATCCTTCTCAAATGGATCCTACATTTGTAGTAAACAACAAACATGGTTAGTACACACCTGTACTAAGTATTGGTATATGCATATAAAACAAGTAAAATTATGCTAAAGAGGACATTTGACCAGATATTCAACTCCTTTAAAGTGAATACATATTGGAGACTTTTATGGTCCAAATACACATCAACATGAACCCCATAGAGATAATTTCTCCATATTTTCAAGGCAAAAACCACGGACGCTAACTCAAGGTCATGAGTCGGATAATTCTTCTCATGAATTTTGAGTTGCCTAGAAGCATAGGCTATAACCTTTACATGTTACAGAAGAACACACCCCAACCCAACTCGGGATGCATCACAATAGACCACAAAATTCTTAGTACCCTCTGGTAGAGTCAATACCAGAGGTGAAGTAAGCATATATTTACACATTTGGAAGCTCTTTTCACATTCTTCTGACCACTCAAATTTCACATTCTTCTTAGTCAAGGTTGTCAAAGGGGAAGCAATGGATGCGAACCGGTAGACAAACCTTGTATAATAACCGGATAGGCCTAAGAAACTTCTAATATACGTAGAAGTCCAGGTATAGGCCAATTTTTCACCGCTTCGGTCTTCCTTGGATCAACCCTGTAACAACCCTAAAAATGAATAGGATCAAGACTTAGGTTTTTAAAGAATGCATGCGATTAGACCAAGGTCCACACGTATTGATACGCGAAGAACCAGACCTTAGAACCTTTACTACGACCAAGCCAACTAACTTGGGGAATTAATTGAGCTTGGAAAGGTTGGAACCAACCATGTGAGGCTCGCAAAAACGAAGATTTAATCGAAAGAGTTTTTACCGGACTCAAAAGAAGAAATTTTAAGTTTTGAGGGTCCAAGGGTAAAATGGTCTTTTCCAGGCCAAGGGTAATGTTGTAATTACCCTGAGAAATTAATTATTTAATTAATTAAGTTAAATAAGTAAGGGATTTTGGGTGAGGCAACCCGAAGTGACCAATTTTCGCAAATGGGGGTCACTCGGGTTCGAGCCCCACTAGAAGCAAGATTTAGCTTGCTTTTATTTTAATGTGTTAACTTAGTTTTTAATAAATAATTAATATTAGCTGATTTAGGAAAAAGAAATAAGATTTTTATTAATTTGATTTAATTATTAAGTTGACTAATTCATACCCACAAAGTCCTACTTCTACTAGACTTCTATCTCCCATTTCACCCACTCTCTCTTGCACGATTTCTCTCTCTCTTTCACTCTCTTTTTCTTGGCTGAAAACATGAGAAAACAATCAGCAAAAGAAAAATACAGTAAAGGCAAAAGTTCATCAAGAACTTGAAAGATAGAAACACAAAAGAGAAAGCAATCCGGTAACGTTAAGCAAAACGTACTACACTAGTCGGGTAAGGTGTGACTTTGGGTGTGTGGACTGATTTGTGGAGGAGTTCTTGGGCAGCATTCTGAACATTTAACAAGAAAACAAAGGTATGGGTTTTCTTACTCTTGGTCCCTTTCCCAAGAGACCCTTAAGACTCAGATAATTCTATTTCGAAACTAGGATTGTTCCCCATTTCATGCTCCCAGTCATTAGCTCCCAACGAATGTAGGTTGGTATGAATGCTGGTAGACTTAGGATTATGTGACGTTTGTGTTGAATGTTAATGTATTGGATGTACGTTAATTCATGAAAAGACAAACATGTGTGTGTTCGAATTAAGAAAAAAAAATGTGTATGGCATGTTTAGTCTCGGCCTAGAGGCTTGATTTTGTTAATGTTTTGTTTGTTGTTTTATGTACACTAATTGAAGTAAAATGTGATGTTCATGTGACATGAAGGGTGGCTGAATTGAGGAGTAAACATCTTGGTTAAGAATTCGTGAAAAAAAATGTATTAAAGAATGCACCAAATGAACTATGTATTGCGCTATAAATTCACGAACAAATGGAGATAAAAAAATGAGTAAAGAAGATGCCTTAAATTTCCAGCATTATGTCGATACATCTCTGCCAAATTAAGTTATTAAGAATGTTAAGAAAAATAAAGAAATATAGGTGAGGTCATTGAGGGTTGAACCCGAGACCTCACCCCTTTAAAATCCCCCAAAATTTGAGAAGAAACATTTGTATGGTGAGGGGGCTTCGAACCTGTCTTGGCTGGGAAATAAGTGTGAAGAAAAGAAAATAAGAAATGAGAGGGGTGGGATTCGAACCCACACCCTCTCGGTTAGAAACCAAGGAAAAGGAAAAAAATAAAGAAAAATTATGAGAGGCGTGGGAATCGAACCCACGACCTCTATGCGGATGGGGGAAGATAAAAATAAATTAAATGAGGCTGGGGGATTCGACCCCACAACCTCACATTCAACTCAAATAGTCAACTTTCAAAAAGGAGAATATAATAAAGAGGTTGTGGGGGTTCGATCCCACAACCTCTCGGCCTTAAGCTAATGGAAGGGAAGGGAAATTAAAGGATAATTTAGTGTGGCTGAGGGGACTCGACCTCGGGTCCCAAAGCCTCACATGAACCGAAATAAATTAAAGAAAAACGAAAATGGGGTTGTGGGGGCTTGAACCCACAACCCCTCGGCCAATACAAGAGAGATTTTAAGTAGAAAAGTAAACCTTCAATGTAAACATTGTGATTTGACTTAGAGCTAAAATGGTATGACTATTAGAATAAAATCAATTAATAATGTAAATGACATTCAATTGATTCAAGACTTGGGATTCCTTGCACAAACTTCCGTTTGATACATAAGTCATACGTGAACAAATCATCCAAGAATAATGCCACCTACTTAGATCAAATTCAAGATCTTGGCATAACTACAAGATACATAAGTCTTGTACTACATAATCTTAGGAATATAAGAATTACTTAACGAACTAAGAATGAAGCCTCATGGCTTGTGTGTTTAGACTCATAAGTCTAACATACGTTCAAAAGTAAGTGAACCTAAGATGTATGAAATGAAATGATGAACCCTAGAACGGTTAAGTATGAGTGTAAATACACTAAATGGCCAAGTGCATTAGCATATGATGAGATGAACAATGAAATGATGAAATGAACATTTACATAATAAAAGGTGAGTAACTATGAAATAGCAAAGGGGCTAATGATAATGAATGTGGTGACAACATGATATGCGGCTAATGTAAATGATGAGAGTAATCTCAAATGAGCTTAAGTAAATATTACCAACACGTACTCACCTATGAGGGTGTAAGATAATGAAGAGACAAGCTTCTATGAACACTCTAATGAGAGTATTGAGCTTAACACACTCAATACGAATGATGAGATGAGAAATCATCTAATGAGCTATGATGTCCTCATATTAGAAGCCAGCTTCCATGACGTATGAGATGAATGTAATGGAACTTTATACTGAGCACCGATAGACTAGCTATGAGCGGTTATGCCTTCTTTCGGGAAGGGCGGAGGTTCACGTAACTCTCATGAGATGAGACTGTCCGGCTTGCCGGGTATGGGTCTCCTTATATCTCCTAGTCTTCGAACCTATACTGCCAATATAGGGATCTGGCGGGGTTAAATTCCCATATACGCTAGCATGTTATTGGATCACTTTGGCCTGTGATTCCACCTCTTTTCGGTGTGGGGGAGACACTGGATTTCATGATACTCACATGATCTATGTCGGTTAAAGTTAAAGTTCCCAATGAATGAATGAGGCCAGCCTCAAATGATGCACATAATGAAATTAATGAATACCAAAGGTGTTAGGATAGGATAATCAAAAGGTGAGTTAGATTAAAGTAATGACATTAGGTCATTCTTGGTCCTTGCACAACTAACCTAATGAAAGTCTTAAACTACATCCTAGGTATAACTGGTTGTTACACTGGACTATGAACGAAATGAAATGAAGTACGTATGAATGAATGAAGCAGACTCTGTGTTTGCTAATGAAGACTCCCCAGTTGAGGTCCCATATGTTGAGCCTTCATTTCTGGGATGTCTTAATGTCAAGTCCATGATTCCAAGGTCTCATGGCATATGAATGAATGATATGAAAGAAGTTATGTGCTACATGCAAAATGTACTGTATGCTATATGATATGTGCTATGTGTAAATGTTATGTGCTGTGTGCAAATGTGAAAAGTAGGATGATGTATGTTATTCTCATGGTATCACTTTCCTAATCCAAATTTGGAAAGCTCACTTACTTTCCTAATCCAAATTTGGAAACTTTCCAAATCTCAATTTGGCAAGTCCACTGACTTGACTTCCAAAAATCATGTTGTTAGGAAAGAGCTATTCTTTCTCATGCATGTCCTTGGTGTGTGCTTGCATATACCCATACTTAGTACAAGTGTGTACTAACCCTATACAAACTCTACTATTTTAGGTGCAGGCACAGGTGGACGGTAGAGCTACAGGATCATCGCTGCAGTTATTCGGACGTCCAGCATTCATCCGGTTTTGGTAGGTCCTCATGCTTTCGAGGATGCTACTGTTTATGTTCTAGCTTAGTTTAGGAGTTGAGCTAGTGGAGCATGTTCCACTAGCGTTTCTTTCTTAGTTTATTCAGACTATGTATGGGTGCCATTTTGGCAATTATACGATTATGTTATTGAATTATTTCTTTCATTTGATTATCTCTTAATGTTTAGATGGTTGATGTTGAACAAATTACGAATGTATTAGAAATGTTTAGTAAGTAATGTTTAGAAACAAAAAAAAAAGTTTTTAATTTTCCACTAAAATTAACCTATGTAGAGTAAGGATGACGTAAGTAGGCTTGTCTGCGGCCTCTGAGAGGTCAACGATGCCGGTCTCGTCTAGGGTCTAGATTCCAGTCGTGACAAAGTTGATATCAGAGCACTAGGTTAAATTATGAAAATAATAAGTTCACATCAACCACATTGAGTAGTTTCTAAGTCATGGTAGTGAAGTGCACCACTATCTTGGATTAGAGACTGCATGATGCGTACGAATGTTTCCCTTCTTCTGATCTTATCGTGCTTTTCTAAATGTCTGAATTCTTGGTGTTATGAGCGTGTCTAACATCAATCCTTTTTGTTTTTCCAGAGAATGAACACTAGGAGAGGTTTTGGTCAGAGGAGAGGAGGAGCAGCTGCTAGGGATAATCAGGATCTACCCCAGGCTCCAGCCGAAGGAGTGGCCATACCAGTTAACCCAGCTGGGTTGACTGATGCTGAGGTGCGGGCATCTTTGGCCCAAATGTCACAGGCCATTACCATGCAGGCCCAGGCTATGACTGCCCAGGTCAACAGACAGGATGTTCAGAGGGAGAACCCACCGGTCCGTAGCATGGCTGACAGACTAAGGGATTTCACGAGGATGAATCCTCCCATTTTCACAGGGGTTAAGACATCGGAGGATCCTCAAGAGTTTGTAGATGAGGTGCATAAGATCCTGGTGGCTATGGGGGCCACTAACATTGAGAAGGCTGAGCTGGCTTCCTATCAGCTCAAGGATGTAGCACAGACTTGGTGCAAGATGTGGCAAGATAGCCGTGTCTTAGTTGCAGTACCAGTCACATGGGAGCTGTTCAAGACATCATTTCTGGAGAGATTCTTTCCCAGGGAGATGAGGGAGGCCAAGGTTGAGTAATTCATCAACCTCAAACAAGGCTCCATGACAGTCAGGGAGTATTCCCTGAAGTTTGTTAAGCTGTCAAGGTATGTTGTTTTTCCCTAAGTATTTAATAGCAAGAATAAGAATAATACTGAACCTTGTTGAAATCTCCCAGGTATGCTACTTCCCTGGTTTCTAACAGCAGGGATGAGATGAGCAGGTACCTCACAGGAATCAATGGAGACCTGGAGGAGGAGTGTCGATCTGCTATGCTCCATGACAATATGGATCTTTCCAGGTTGATGGTCCATGTCCAGCAGGTAGAGGACAGCCGCAGAAAAAGAGGTGTTCGTGATGCTAGGAGGCCCAGGCCTCAAGATCAGGCAGGACCCAGTCATGGAGGCCACAGGAATAACTTTGGTGTACGTGAGCAGCCAAGGTTCAAAAAGGGGCAACAAAGTTCTAGGAATTCTAATCCTCAGAGGAGTGCTACACCTAAAGGAGGCAGACCTGAGTCCAAGAAGGTAAATGGAGGTGAGATGCAGCGTACTAAGAAGAATTGTGCTAAGTGTGGCCGAGCTCACAGTGGAGAGTGCAGACAGGGCACTAATGCCTGCTTCGGTTGTGGTAAGAGTGGACACATGGTCAGAGACTGTCCACAGAACAGAGGTCAGGCTAGAGGTAATACTCAGCCTAGGCCTAATCCACAGGGTGCAGCAGCAGCCATGCCTCCTAAGAGAAACAGGTTCTATGCCCTGAAGGGTAGAGAAGAGCAGGAGAAGTCCGCTGATGTGGTCACAGGTATGCTGCAAGTGTTCTCAACTTCTTTTTATGCTTTACTTGATCCAGGGTCTACACTTTCCTTTGTAACTCCTCTGCTTGCTCTTACTTTTGATGTATTGCCTGAAGTTCTACATGATCCTATAGTGGTTAGTACACCTTTAGGAGAGAATGTAAGAACTGATAGAGTATACAAAGATTGCCCAATAGTTGTGAGTGGTAAAACTATGTGTGCAAATTTGGTTGAGTTACCCATGCATGATTTTGATGTTATTCTTGGCATGGATTGGCTTCACAGTTGTTATGCTTGCTTGGACTGTCGTAGTAGAGTGGTGAGATTTCGCTTTCCTAATGAAGAAGAGTTAGTCTGGGAGGGGTACAATTCGAGTCGTCCTAACCCCTTGATTTCTAACCTTAAGGCCAATAAAATGATGTCCAAGGGGTTATTGTGTCATCTTGTGAGTGTTAATGATTTAGACCATGACATTCCTTCCATAGACTCAGTACCTGTAGTGAACGAGTTCTTAGATGTATTTCCTGATGATTTATTTGGAGTCCCTCCCCTTCGAGAGATTGACTTTGGTATCGATTTAGAACCCGATACCAAACCAATCTCAATCCCTCCTTACAGAATGGCTCCAGCTGAACTCAAAGAGTTGAAGCTGCAGTTAAAAGATCTCACTGACAAGGGTTTCATTCAACCGAGCATATCCCCTTGGGGCGCTCCAGTGTTGTTTGTAAAGAAGAAGGATGGAACCCTTAGAATGTGTATCGATTATCGGCAGCTCAACAAAGTCACTATAAAGAATAAGTATCCACTCCCCAGAATAGATGATCTGTTTGACCAACTCCAAGGGTCTAGTTTCTTCTCTAAGATTGATCTTCGTTCAGGGTATCATCAGCTTAGGGTTAGGGATGGAGATATCCCAAAGACAGCCTTTCGTACCCGCTATGGTCACTATGAGTTTTTAGTCATGTCATTTGGTCTCATGAATGCACCTGCTGCATTTATGGACCTCATGAGCATGGTATTCCGTGAATACCTTGACTCTTTTGTCATAGTATTCATTGATGACATTCTCATCTACTCTAAGACCAAGGAAGAGCATGAACAACATTTGAGACTAACCTTGCAGGTACTTAGACAGCATCAGTTGTATGCCAAATTCAGCAAATGTGAATTCTGGCTGAGATCAGTGACTTTCCTGGGTCATGTTGTGTCCGATCAGGGCGTGGAGGTGGATCCCAGGAAGACTGAGGCTGTGAAGGACTGTCCAAAACCTCTTACTCCTACTGACATCCGTAGCTTTTTGGGATTGGCTGGTTACTATCGCAGGTTTGTGGAGGGCTTTTCTTCCATTGCTGCCCCATTGACAACTTTAACTAAGAAGAAAGCCAAGTTCGAATGGACGGAGACTTGTGAGAAGAGTTTCCAGGAGCTCAAGGACAGACTCACTTCAGCCCCGGTGCTTACCTTGCCTAAGTGTGGTGAGAACTACACTGTTTATTGTGATGCATCTAGGGTTGGTTTGGGTTGTGTTCTTATGCAGGTTGGTAAGTGATAGCTTATGCATCTATACAACTCAAGGTTCATGAGAAGAATTATCCCACTCATGACCTGGAGTTGGCAGCTGTGGTATTTGCACTGAAGCTGTGGAGGCATTATCTGTATGGAGTGCATGTGGATGTGTTCACAGACCATAAAAGTCTCCAGTACGTGTTCACACAGAGGGAGTTGAATCTACGTCAGCGGAGATGGTTGGAGCTGTTGAAGGATTATGACATGAATGTGCACTATCATCCAGGTAAGGCTAATGTTGTAGCTGATGCTTTGAGCAGGATGAGCATGGGAAGTACAACTCACGTTGAGGATGAGAAGAGGGAGCTGGTAAAAGATGTACACAGACTGTCCAGACTGGGTGTGCGTTTGGTTGACTCCACTAGCGGGGATGTTTCAGTTCATCCTAGTTCTGAATCATCCTTGGTAGTTGAAGTCAAGCAGGGTCAGCATCTAGATCCCGTGTTGATGGAGTTGAAGGACTCAGTGTTGCTGAAGATGAATGAGTCTTTCGCTTTGGGAGGTGATGGCATACTTAGATATCAGGACAGGCTGTGTGTGCCAGATATGGGTGATTTGCGGACCAGGATTATTGCAGAGGCCCATGGTTCCAGATATTCTATACATCCAGGTTCCACCAAGATGTATCATGATCTCAAGCAGATTTATTGGTGGGATGGCATGAAGAAGGACATTGCAGAATATGTGACCAAGTGTCCTAACTGTCAGCAGGTTAAGGCAGAGCATCTTAAGCCGGGTGTCTGACATAGATTATTGAGGTTCCGACTTGGAAATGGGAGGCCATTAATATGGATTTCGTGGTTGGACTTCCGAGGACTAGGACGCAACATGACTCTATATGGGTTATTGTGGACAGATTGACTAAATCTGCCCACTTTATCCCTGTGAAGTCTACTTACATAGCCGAGGATTATGCGAGGCTCTACATTGATGAGATTGTGAGATGGCATGGGATTCCCTTGTCTATTATTTCAGACAGAGGAGCTCAGTTTACTTCTCATTTCTGGAGATCTTTCCAGAAGAGCTTGGGCACGCAGGTGAAGCTTAGCACTGCCTTTCACCCTCAGACAGATGGGCAGGCAGATTATACCATTCAGACATTGGAGGATATGTTGAGGGCGTGTGTGATTGACTTCAGAGGTAACTGGGATGACCATCTGCCTTTGATAGAGTTCTCATATAATAATAGCTATCACTCCAGCATTGGGATGACACCGTTTGAGGCATTGTATGGTAGGATGTGTAGATCTCCAGTTGGGTGGTTCGAGGTTGGAGAGTCATCCATTTTGGGGCCGGAGATCATTCATGAGGCCTTAGAGAAGGTCAGAATGATTAGGGACAGGTTGGATACTACGTACAATCGGCAGAAGTCATATGCTGATAACAGAAAGCGACCCTTAGAGTTTGATGATGGTGACCAGGTTTACTTAAAAATATCACCTATGAAAGGGGTGATGAGATTTGGTAGGAAAGGGAAGCTGAGTCCGAGATATGTTGGGCCATATGAGATCCTACAGCGTGTGGGTGAGGTGGCCTATGAGTTGGCATTGCCCGCAGAGTTAGATTCTGTCTATCCAGTTTTTCATGTATCTATGTTGAAAAAGTGCCTTGGTGATCCAGCATCAATCTTACCTGTTGAAGGTTTGGGGGTTGATGAAGACTTGTCTTATGAGGAGGTACCGGTTGAGATCTTAGACAGACAGGTCAAGCGGCTGAGGAACAAGGAGATTCCCACAGTGAAAGTATTGTGGAGAAATCATCTTGTTGAGGGTGCTACGTGGGAAGCTGAGGCCGACATGAGGGCCCGCTACCCTCACCTGTTCAGCTCTTGAGGTTAGACTTTATACTTTTAAACCTATGCTTCCTTACCTCCCCGTACTTTGTTGCTATTGATTGACTGTGTATAGTGCTTTTATTACGACCTGACTGGCATTACAACATGAAGTAGTAGTGTCATTCGGGGAAGAATGTTCCTAAGGGGGGGGGGATAATGTAACAACCCTAAAAATGAATAGGATCAAGACTTAGGTTTTTAAAGAATGCATGCGATTAGACCAAGGTCCACACGTATTGATACGCAAAGAACCAGACCTCAGAACCCTTACTACGACCAAGCCAACTAACTTGGGGAGTTAATTCCGATTGGAAAGGTTGGAACCAACCATGTGAGGCTCGCGAAAACAAAGATTTAATCGAAAGAGTTTTTACCGGACTCAAAAGAAGAAATTTTAAGTTTTGAGGGTCCAAGGGTAAAATGGTCTTTTCTAGGCCAAGGGTAATATTGTAATTACCCTGAGAAATTAATTATATAATTAATTAAGTTAAATAAGTAAGGAATTTCGGGTGGGGCAACCCGAAGTGACCAATTTTCGCAAATGGGGGTCACTCGGGTTCGAGCCCCACCAGAAGCAAGATTTAACTTGCTTTTTTTTTAATGTGTTAACTTAGTTTTTAATAAATAATTAATATTAGCTGATTTAGGAAAAAGAAATCAGATTTTTATTAATTTGATTTAACTATTAAGTTGACTAATTCATACCCACAAAGTCCTACTTCTACTAGACTTCTATCTCCCATTTCCCCCACTCTCTCTTGCACGATTTATCTCTCTCTTTCACTCTCTTTTTCTTGGATGAAAACGTGAGAAAACAATCAGCAAAAGAAAAATACAGTAAAGGCAAAAGTTCATCAAGAACTTGAAAGATAGAAACACAAAAGAGAAAGCAATCCGGTAACGTTAAGCAAAACGTACTACACTAGTCGGGTAAGGTGTGACTTTGGGTGTGTGGACTGATTTGTGGAGGAGTTCTTGGGCAGCATTCTGAACATTTAACAAGAAAACAAAGGTATGGGTTTTCTTACTCTTGGTCCATTTCCCAAGAGACCCTTAAGACTCAGATAATTCTATTTCGAAACTAGGATTGTTCCCCATTTCATGCTCCCAGTCATTAGCTCCCAACGAATGTAGGTTGGTATGAATGCTGGTAGACTTAGGATTATGTGACGTTTGTGTTGAATGTTAATGTATTGGATGTACGTTAATTCATGAAAAGACAAACATGTGTGTGTTCGAATTAAGAAAAAAAAATGTGTATGGCATGTTTAGTCTCGGCCTAGAGGCTTGATTTTGTTAATGTTTTGTTTGTTGTTTTATGTACACTAATTGAAGTAAAATGTGATGTTCATGTGACATGAAGGGTGGCTGAATTGAGGAGTAAACATCTTGGTTAAGAATTCGTGAAAAAAAATGTATTAAAGAATGCACCAAATGAACTATGTATTGCGCTATAAATTCACGAACAAATGGAGATAAAAAAATGAGTAAAGAAGATGCCTTAAATTTCCAGCATTATGTCGATACATCTCTGCCAAATTAAGTTATTAAGAATGTTAAGAAAAATAAAGAAATATAGGTGAGGTCATTGAGGGTTGAACCCGAGACCTCACCCCTTTAAAATCCCCCAAAATTTGAGAAGAAACATTTGTATGGTGAGGGGGCTTCGAACCTGTCTTGGCTGGGAAATAAGTGTGAAGAAAAGAAAATAAGAAATGAGAGGGGTGGGATTCGAACCCACACCCTCTCGGTTAGAAACCAAGGAAAAGGAAAAAAATAAAGAAAAATTATGAGAGGCGTGGGAATCGAACCCACGACCTCTATGCGGATGGGGGAAGATAAAAATAAATTAAATGAGGCTGGGGGATTCGACCCCACAACCTCACATTCAACTCAAATAGTCAACTTTCAAAAAGGAGAATATAATAAAGAGGTTGTGGGGGTTCGATCCCACAACCTCTCGGCCTTAAGCTAATGGAAGGGAAGGGAAATTAAAGGATAATTTAGTGTGGCTGAGGGGACTCGACCTCGGGTCCCAAAGCCTCACATGAACCGAAATAAATTAAAGAAAAACGAAAATGGGGTTGTGGGGGCTTGAACCCACAACCCCTCGGCCAATACAAGAGAGATTTTAAGTAGAAAAGTAAACCTTCAATGTAAACATTGTGATTTGACTTAGAGTTAAAATGTTATGACTATTAGAATAAAATCAATTAATAATGTAAATGACATTCAATTGATTCAAGACTTGGGATTCCTTGCCCAAACTTCCATTTGATACATAAGTAATACGGAAACAAATCATCCAAGAATAAAATGCCACCGACTTAGATCAAATTCAAGAATCTTTTTGCATACTACAAGATACATAGTCTTGTACTACATAATCCTTAGAATGTAAGAATTTACTTAACGAAACTAACATGAAGCCTCATGCTTGTGTGTTTACTCATAAGTCTAACAGACGTGCAAAAGTAAGTGAACCTAAGATGTATGAAGTGGAATGATGAACCCTAGAGGGGTTAAGTAAAGGGTTGATACACACCAATGGCCAAGTGCATTGGCATCTGACGAAATGAACATACACTAATGAGAGGTGAAAACTAAGAAAAAACAAAAAAATGCACAGGCTGAATAATGGGTCACAACATGATATGAAAGCGAATGTTAAATGAGGAGAGGAATCTCAAATGAGCCCTAAGTAGGGTGACACATTTATTCACCTATGAGAATGTAAATAGAAGAGGATACAATCTCTAGAACACTCAATGAAGATATTGAGCTTTTAATCACACTTAATCGAATGATGAATGATAGATCATCTATGAGCTATGATGTCCTCATACGAGGATTAGCTTCCATGACGTATATGAGATGAATGAATGGAACTTTATACTGAGCACCGATAGACGTAGCGGAGCGGTGATTCCTTCTTCGGGAAGGGCGAAGGTTCACGTAACTCTCATGAGATGAGACTGTCCGGCTTGCCGGGTATGGGTCTCCTTATATCTCCTAGTCTTTGAAACTATACTGCCAATATAGGGATTTGGCGGGGTTAAATTCCCATGTATGCTAGCATGTTATTGGATCACTTTGGCTGGTGATTCCACCTTTTTTTGGTGTGGGGGAGACACTGGATTTCATGATGCTCACATGATCTATGTCGGTTAAAGTTAAAGTTCCCAATGAATGAATGAGGCCAGTCTCAAATGATGCACATAATGAAATGAATGAATACCAAAGGTGTTAGGATAGGATAATCAAAAGGTGAGTTAGATTCAAGTAATGACATTAGGTCATTCTTGGTCATTGCAGAACGAACCTAATGAAAGTCTTAAACTACATCCTAGGTATAACTGGTGGTTACACTGAACTATGAACCAAATGAAATGAAGTACGTATGAATGAATGAAGCAGACTCTGTGTTTGCTAATGAAGACTCCCTAGTTGAGGTCCCATATGTTGAGCCCTCATTTCTGGGATGTCTTAATGTAAAGTCCATGATTCCAAGGTCTCATGGCATATGAATGAATGATATGAACGAAGTTATGTACTACATGTAAAAGGTACTGTATGTTGTATAATATGTGCTATGTGTAAATGTTATGTGCTGTGAGTATATGTGATAAGTATGATGATGTATGTTATTTTCATGGCATGACTTTCCTAATCCATATTTGGAAAGCTCACTGACTTTCCTAATCCAAATTTGAAAAGTTCACTAACTTTCCTAATCTCAATTTGGCAAGTCCACTGACTTGACTCCCAAAAATCATGTTGTTAGGAAAGAGCTATTCTTTCTCATGCATGTCCTTGGTGTGTGCTTGCATATACCCATACTTAGTACAAGTGTGTACTAACCCTATACAAACTCTACTATTTTAGGTGCAGGCACAAGTGGACGGTAGAGCTACAGGATCATCGCTACAGTTATCCGGACGTCCAACATTCATCCGGTTTTTGGTAAGTCCTCATGCTTTCGAGGATGCTACTGTTTATGTTCTAGCTTAGTTTAGGAGTTGAGCTAGTGGAGCATGTTCCACTAGCGTTTCTTTCTTATTTTATTCAGACTATGTATGGGTGTCATTTTGGCAATTATACAATTATGTTATTGAACTATTTCTTTCATTTGATTATCTCTTAATGACTATATGGTTGATGTTGAACGAATTACGAATGTATTAGAAATGTTTAGTAAGTAATGTTTAGAAACAAAAAGTTTCAAATTTTCCGCTAACATTAACCTATGTAAAGTAAGAATGACGTAAGTAGGCTTGTCTGCGACCTCTGAGAGGTCAACGACGCCGGTCTCGTCTGGAGTCTAGATTCCAGTCGTGACAAAGTTGGTATCAGAGCACTAGGTTAAATTACGAAAATAATAAGTTCACATCAACCACATTGAGTAGTTTCTAAGTCATGGTAGTGAAGGGCACCACTATCCTGGATTAGAGACTGCATGATGTGTAGGAAAATTTCCATTCTTCTGATCTTATCGTGCTTTTCTGAATGCCTGAATTTTTTGTGTTATGAGCGTGTCTAACATCAGTACTTTTTGTTTTTCCAGAAGATGAACACTAGGGGAGGAAATGGCCAGAGGAGAGGAGGAGCAGCTGCTAGGGGTAATCAGGATCTACCCCAGGCTCCAGCTGAAGGAGTGGCCATGCTAGTTAACCCAGTTGGGTTGACTGATGCTGAGGTGCGGGCATCTTTGGCCCAAATGGCACATACCATAACTATGCAGGCCTAGGCTATGACTGCCCAGGTCAACAGACAGGATGTTCAGAGGGAGAACCCACCGGTTCGTAGCATGGCTGACAGGCTGAGGGATTTCACGAGGATGAATCCTCCCATTTTCACAAGAGCTAAGACATCGGAGGATCCTCAGGAGTTTTTAGATGAGGTGCATAAGATTCTGGTAGCTATGGGGGCCACTGATGTTGAGAAGGCTGAGCTGGCTTCCTATCAGCTAAAGGATGGTTCACAGACTTGGTGCAAGATGTGGCAAGATAGCCGTGTCTTAGTTGGAGTACCAGTTACATGGGAGCTGTTCAAGACAACATTTCTGGAGAGATTCTTTCCCAGGGAGATGAGGGAGGCCAAGGTTGAGGAATTCATCAACCTCAAACAAGGCTCCATGACAGTCAGGGAGTATTCCCTGAAGTTTGTTAAGCTGTCAAGGTATGTTGTTTTTCCCTAAGTATTTAATAGCAAGAATAAGAATAATACTGAACCTTGTTGAAATCTCCCAGGTATGCTACTTCCCTGGTTTCTAACAGCAGGGATGAGATGAGCAGGTTCCTCACAGGAATCAATGGAGACCTGGAGGAGGAGTGTCGATCTGCTATGCTCCATGATAATATGGATCTTTCCAGATTGATGGTGCATGTCCAGCAGGTAGAGGACAGCCGCAGAAAAAGAGGTGTTCGTGATGCTAGGAGGCCCAGGCCTCAATACCAGGCAGGACCCAGTCATGGAGGCCACAGGAATAACTTTGGCGTCCGTGAGCAGCCAAGGTTCAAAAAGGGGCAACAGAGTTCTGGGAATTCTAATCCTCAGAGGAGTACTACACCTAAAGGAGGCAGACCTGAGCCCAAGAAGGGAAATGGAGGTGAGATGCAGCGTACTAAGAAGAATTGTGCTAAGTGTGGCCGAGCTCACAGTGGAGAGTGCAGACAGGGCACTAATGCCTGCTTCGATTGTGGTAAGAGTGGACACATGGTCAGAGACTGCCCACAGAACAGAGGTCAGGCTGGAGGTAATATTCAGCCTAGGCCTAACCCACAGGGTGCAGCAGCAGCCGAGCCTCCTAAGAGGAATAGGTTCTATGCCCTGAAGGGCAGAGAAGAGCAGGAGAAGTCCGCTGATGTGGTCACAGGTATGCTGCAAGTATTCTCAACTTCTGTTTATGGTTTACTTGATCCAGGGTCTACACTTTCCTTTGTAACTCCTCTGCTTGCTCTTACTTTTGAGGTATTGCCTGAAGTTCTACATGATCCTATAGTGGTTAGTACACCTTTGGGAGAGAATGTAAGAACTGATAGAGTATACTAAGATTGCCCAATAGTTGTGAGTGGTAAACTATGTGTGCAAACCTGGTTGAGTTACCCATGCATGATTTTGATGTTATTCTTGGCATGGATTGGCTTCACAGTTGTTATGCTTGCTTAGACTGTCGTAGTAGAGTGGTGAGGTTTCGCTTTCCTAATGAAGAAGAGTTAGTCTGGGAGGGGTACAATTCGAGTCGCCCTAACCTCTTGATTTCTAACCTTAAGGCCAATAAAATGATGTCCAAGGGGTTATTGTGTCATCTTGTGAGTGTTAATGATTTAGATCATGACATTCCTTCCATAGACTCAGTACCTGTAGTGAATGAGTTCTTAGATGTGTTCCCTGATGATTTACCTGGAGTCCCTCCCTTTCGAGAGATTGAATTTGGTATCGATTTAGAACCCGATACTAAACCAATCTCAATTCCTCCTTACAGAATGGCTCCAGCGGAACTCAAAGAGTTGAAGCTGCAGTTAAAAGATCTCACTGACAAGGGTTTCATTCAACCGAACATATCCCCTTGGGGCGCTCCAGTGTTGTTTGTAAAGAAGAAGGATGGAACCCTTAGAATGTGTATCGATTATCGGCAGCTCAACAAAGTCACTATAAAGAATAAGTATCCACTCCCCAGAATTGATGATCTGTTTGATGAACTCCAAGGGTCTAGTTTCTTCTCTAAGATTGATCTTCGTTCAGGGTATCATCAGCTTAGGGTTAGGGATGGAGATATCCCAAAGACAGCCTTTCGTACCCGCTATGGTCACTATGAGTTTTTAGTTATGTCATTTGGTCTCACGAATGCACCTGCTGCATTTATGGACCTCATGAATAGGGTCTTCCGTGAATACCTTGACTCTTTCGTCATAGTATTCATTGATGACATTCTCATCTACTCTAAGACCAATGAAGAGCATGAACAGCATTTGAGACTAACCTTGCAGGTACTTAGACAGCATCAGTTGTATGCCAAATTCAGCAAATGTGAATTCTGGCTGAGATCAGTGACCTTTCTGGGGCATGTTGTGTCCGATCAGGGCGTGGAGGTGGATCCCAGGAAGACTGAGGCTGTGAAGAACTGGCCAAAACCTCTTACTCCTACTGATATCCATAGCTTTTTGGGATTGGCTGGTTACTATCGCAGGTTTGTGGAGGGCTTTTCTTCCATTGCTGCCCCATTGACAGCTTTGACTAAGAAGAAAGCCAAGTTCGAATGGACGGAGACTTGTGAGAAGAGTTTCCAGTAGCTCAAGGACAGACTCACTTCAGCCCCGGTGCTTACCTTGCCTAAGTGTGGTGAGAACTACACTGTTTATTATGATGCATCTAGGGTTGGTTTGGGTTGTGTTCTTATGCAGGTTGGTAAGGTGATAGCCTATGCATCTAGACAACTCAAGGTTCATGAAAAGAATTATCCCACTCATGACCTGGAGTTGGCAGCGGTGGTATTTTCACTGAAGCTGTGGAGGCATTATCTGTATGGGGTGCATGTAGATGTGTTCACAGACCATAAAAGTCTCCAGTACGTGTTCACACAGAGGGAGTTGAATCTACGTCAGCGGAGATGGTTGGAGCTGTTAAAAGATTATGACATGAATGTGCACTATCATCCAGGTAAGGCTAATGTTGTAGCTGATGCTTTGAGCAGGATGAGCATGGGAAGTACAGCTCACGTTGAGGATGAGAAGAAGGAGCTAGTCAAAGATGTACACAGACTGGCCAGACTGGGTGTGCGTTTGGTTGACTCCACCAGTGGGGATGTTTCAGTTCATCCTAGTTCTGAATCATCCTTGGTAGTTGAAGTCAAGCAGGGTCAGCATCTAGATCCCGTGTTCATGGAGCTGAAGGACTCAGTGCTGATGAAGATGAATGAGTCTTTCGCTTTGGGAGGTGATGGCATACTTAGGTATCAGGACAGGCTGTTTGTGCCAGATGTGGATGATTTGCGGACCAGGATTGTTGCAGAGGCCCATGGTTCCAGATATTCTATACATCCAGGTTCCACCAAGATGTATCATGATCTCAAGCAGAATTATTGGTGGGATGGCATGAAGAAAGACATTGCAGAAAATGTGGCCAAATGTCCTAATTGTCAGCAAGTTAAGGCAGAGCATCTTAAGCCTGGTGGTCTGACGCAGATTATTAAGGTTCCGACTTGGAAATGGGAGGCCATTAATATGGACTTCGTGGTTGGGATTCCGAGGACTAGGAGGCAGCATGACTCTATATGGGTTATTGTGGACAGATTGACTAAGTGTACCCACTTTATCCTTGCAAAGTCTACTTACAGAGCCGAGGATTATGTGAGGCTCTACATTGATGAGATTGTGAGATGGTATGGGATTCCCTTGTCTATTATTTCAGACAGAGGAGCTCTTTTTACTTCTCATTTCTGGAGATCTTTCCAGAAGAGCTTGGGCACGCAGGTGAAGCTTAGCACTGCCTTTCACCCTCAGACAGATGGGCAGGCAGAGTGCACCATTCAGACATTGGAGGATATGTTGAGGGCGTGTGTGATTGACTTCAGAGGTAACTGGGATGACCATCTGCCTTTGATAGAGTTCTCATATAATAATAGCTATCACTCCAGCATTGGGATGGCACCGTTTGAGGCATTGTATAGTAGGAGGTGTAGATCTCCAGTTGGGTGGTTCGAGGTTGGAGAGTCATCCATTTTGGGGACGAAGATCATTCATGAGGCCTTAGAGAAGGTCAGAATGATTAGGGATAGGTTGACTACTGCGTACAGTCGGCAGAAGTCATATGCTGATAACAGAAAGCGACCCTTAGAGTTTGATGTTGGTGAACAGGTTTACTTAAAAATATCACCTATGAAAGGGGTGATGAGATTTGGTAGGAAGGGGAAGCTGAGTCCGAGATATGTTTGGCCATATGAGATCCTACAGCGTGTGGGTGAGGTGGCCTATAAGTTGGCATTGCCCGCAGAGTTAGCTTCTGTCCATTCAGTTTTTCATGTATCTATGTTGAAGAAGTGCCTAGGTGATCCAGCATCAATCTTACCTATTGAAGGTTTGGGGGTTGATGAAGACTTGTCTTATGAGGAGGTACCGGTTGAGATCTTAGACATACAGGTCAAGCGGCTGAGGAACAAGGAGATTGCCACAGTGAAAGTATTGTGGAGAAATCATCTTGTTGAGGGTGCTACGTGGGAAGCTGAGGCCGACATGAGGGCCCGTTACCCTCACCTGTTCAGCTCTCGAGGTTAAACTTTATACTCTTAAACCTATGCTTCCTTACCTCCCCATAATTTGTTGCTATTGATTGACTGTGTATAGTGCTTTTATTACGACCTGACTGGCATTACAACATGAAGTAGTAGTGTCATTCGGGGACGAATGTTCCTAAGGGGGGGGATAATGTAACAACCCTAAAAATGAATAGGATCAAGACATAGGTTTTTCAAGAATGCTTGTGATTAGACCAAGGTCCACACATATTGATACGCGTAGAACCAGACCTCAGAACCCTTACTACGACCAAGCCAAGTAACTTGGGGAGTTAATTGAGCTTGGAAAGGTTGGAACCAACCATGTGAGGCTCGCGAAAACGAAGATTTAATTGAAAGAGTTTTTACCGGACTAAAAAGAAGAAATCTTAAGTTTTGAGGGTCCAAGGGTAAAATGGTCTTTTCCAAGCCAAGGGTAATATTGTAATTACCCTGAGGAACAAATTAGTTAATTTGTTTAAGGTATTTCGGGTGGGGCAACCCGAATTGACCCATTTCTCGCAAATGGGGTCACTCGGGTTCGAGCCCCACTAGAAGCAAGATTTAACTTGCTTTTATTTTAATGTGTTAACTTAGTTTTTAATAAATAATTAATATTAGCTGATTTAGGAAAAATAAATCAGATTTTTATTAAGTTGATTTAATTATAAAGTTGACTAATTCATACCCACAAAGTCCTACTTCTACTAGACTTCTATCTCTCATTTCCCCCACTCTCTCTTGCACGATTTCTCTCTCTCTTTCACTCTCTTTTTCTTGGCTTAAAACGTGAGAAAACAATCAGCAAAAGAAAAATAAAGTAAAGGCAAAAGTTCATCAAGAACTTGAAAGATAGAAACACAAAAGAGAAAGCAATCCGGTAACGTTAAGCAAAACATACTACACTAGTCGGGTAAGGTGTGACTTTGGGTGTGTGGACTGATTTGTGGAGGAGTTCTTGGGCAGCATTCTGAACATTTAACAAGAAAACAAAGGTATGGGTTTTCTTACTCTTGGTCCCTTTCCCAAGAGACCCTTAAGACTCAGATAATTCTATTTCGAAACTAGGATTGTTCCCCATTTCATGCTCCCTGTCATTAGCTCCCAACGAATGTAGGTTGGTATGAATGCTGGTAGACTTAGGATTATGTGACGTTTGTGTTGAATGTTAATGTATTGGATGTACGTTAATTCATGAAAAGACAAACATGTGTGTGTTCGAATTAAGAAAAAAAAAATGTGTATGGCATGTTGAGTCTCGGCCTAGAGGCTTGATTTTGTTAATGTTTTGTTTGTTGTTTTATGTACACTAATTGAAGTAAAATGTGATGTTCATGTGACATGAAGGGTGGCTGAATTGAGGAGTAAACATCTTGGTTAAGAATACGTGGAAAAATATATTAAAGAATGCACCAAATGAACTATGTATTGCTCTATAAATTCATGAACAAATGGAGATAAAAATGAGTAAAGAAGATGCCTTAAATTTCCAGCATTATGTTGATACATCTCTGCCAAATTAAGTTGTTTAGAATGTTAAGAAAAATAAAGAAAAATAGGTGAGGTCATTGAGGGTCGAACCCGAGACCTCACCCCTTTAAAATCCCCCAAAATTAAAGAAGAAAAATTTGTATGGTAAGGGGGATTCGAACCTGTCTTGGCTGGGAAATAAGTGTGAAGAAAAGAAAATAAGAAATGAGAGGGGTGGGATTCGAACCCACACCCTCTCGGTAAGAAACCAAGGAAAAGAAAAAATAAAGAAAAATTATGAGAGGCGTGGGAATCGAACCCACGACCTCTATGCGGATGAGGGAAGATAAAAATAAATGAAATGAGGCTGGGGGGATTCGACCCCACAACCTCACAGTAAACTCAAATAGTCAACTTTCAAAGAGGAGAATAAAATAAAGAGGTTGTGGAGGTTCGATCCCACAACCTCTCGGCCTTAAGCAAATGGAATGGAAGGGAAATTAAAGGATAATTTAGTGTGGCTGAGGGGACTCGACCTCGGGTCCCAAAGCCTCACATGAACCGAAATAAATTAAAGAAAAACGAAAATGGGGTTGTGGGGGCTTGAACCCACAACCCCTCGGCCAATACAAGAGAGATTTTAAGTAGAAAAGTAAACCTTCAATGTAAACATTGTGATTTGACTTAGAGTTAAAATGTTATGACTATTAGAATAAAATCAATTAATAATGTAAATGACATTTAATTGATTCAAGACTTGGGATTCCTTGCCCAAACTTCCGTTTGATACATAAGTCATACGTGAACAAATCATCCAAGAATAATGCCACCTACTTAGATCAAATTCAAGATCTTGGCATAACTACAAGATACATAAGTCTTGTACTACATAATCTTAGGAATGTAAGAATTACTTAACGAACTACGAATGAAGCCTCATGGCTTGTGTGTTTAGACTCATAAGTCTAACATACGTTCAAAAGTAAGTGAACCTAAGATGTATGAAGTGGAATGATGAACCCTAGAGGGGTTAAGTAAGAGTGTGAGACACACCAAATGGCCAAGTGCATTGGCATATGACGAAATGAACATACACGTAATGAGAGGTGAATAACTAAGAAAAACAAAGATGTAAATAATGATGAATGTGGTGATAACATGATATGAGGCTAATGTAAATGAGGAGAGTAATCTCAAATGAGCCTAAGTAAATGTTACCAACATGTATTCACCTATGAGAGTGTAAGATAATGAAGAGACCAGTCTCTATGAACACTCTAATGAGAGTATTGAGCTTAACACACTTAATACGAATGATGAGATGAGAGATCATCTAATGAGCTATGATTTCCTCATACTAGAAGTTAGCTTCCATGACGTATGAGATGAATGAAATGGAACTTTATACTGAGCACCGATAGACTAGCTATGAGCGGTGATGCCTTCTTTCGGGAAGGGCAGAGGTTCACGTAACTCTCATGAGATGAGACTGTCCGGCTTTCCGGGTATGGGTATCCTTATATCTCCTAGTCTTTGAACCTATACTGCCAATATAGGGATCTGGCGGGGTTAAATTCCCATGTACGCTAGCATGTTATTGGATCACTTTGGCCGGTGATTCCACCTTTTTTCGGTGTGGGGGAGACACTGGATTTCATGATGCTCACATGATCTATGTCGGTTAAAGTTAAAGTTCCCAATGAATGAATGAGGCCAGCCTCAAATGATGCACATAATGAAATGAATGAATACCAAAGGTGTTAGGATAGGATAATCAAAAGGTGAGTTAGATTCAAGTAATGACATTAGGTCATTCTTGGTCATTGCACAACGAACCTAATGAAAGTCTTAAACTACATCCTAGGTATAACTGGTGGTTACACTGGACTATGAACGAAATGAAATGAAGTACGTATGAATGAATGAAGCAGACTCTGTGTTTGCTAATGAAGACTCCCTAGTTGAGGTCCCATATGTTGAGCCCTCATTTCTGGGATGTCTTAATGTCAAGTCCATGATTCCAAGGTCTCATGGCATATGAATGAATGATATGAACGAAGTTATGTGCTACATGTAAAAGGTACTGTATGTTGTATGATATGTGCTATGTGTAAATGTTATGTGCTGTGAGTATATGTGATAAGTATGATGATGTATGTTATTTTCATGGCATGACTTTCCTAATCCATATTTGGAAAGCTCACTGACTTTCCTAATCCAAATTTGGAAAGTTCACTAACTTTCCTAATCTCAATTTGGCAAGTCCACTGACTTGACTCCCAAAAATCATGTTGTTAGGAAAGAGCTATTCTTTCTCATGCATGTCCTTGGTGTGTGCTTGCATATACCCATACTTAGTACAAGTGTGTACTAACCCTATACAAACTCTACTATTTTAGGTGCAGGCACAGGTGGACGGTAGAGCTACAGGATCATCGCTACAGTTATCCGGATGTCCAGCATTCATCCGGTTTTTGGTAGGTCCTCATGCTTTCGAGGATGCTACTGTTTATGTTCTAGCTTAGTTTATGAGTTGAGCTAGTGGAGCATGTTCCACTAGCATTTCTTTCTTATTTTATTCAGACTATGTATGGGTGCCATTTTGGCAATTATACAATTATGTTATTGAACTATTTCTTTCATTTGATTATCTCTTAATGACTAGATGGTTGATGTTGAACGAATTACGAATGTATTAGAAATGCTTAGTAAGTAATGTTTAGAAACAAAATGTTTCAAATTTTCCGCTAAAATTAACCAATGTAAAGTAAGAATAACGTAAGTAGGCTTGTCTGCGACCTTTGAGAGGTCAACGACGCCGGTCTCGTTTGGGGTCTAGATTCCAGTCGTGACAAATCTTTTCATCAAATGTTGGCTTAAGAAATGTGTTAAATGAGCTTAGTTTTGTAGTCTTTGAACTTTACTTTACTTATGTTGTTATTGATGTTTAGCTACTGCCCTAAGGGCTAAATTATGATGAATTGTTGAGAAAAATGATATAGGTGATGGAATCTTTGATTTAAGGGTAAGTTGGTTATGTTGATTAAGCTTTGGTTATAAAATACTCTTGAGTGGTATGGTCCACCTTCTTGGTGGCGGTGTTTACTTGACTTATATGAATATGAAGTTACTTATTAAATGTGAATGAGGCCATGAAGGCTTGTTATGTGAAGTAAGTTTGAAAATGATGTTATTCTTGTTAAATGTGTTTTATGAGACTATTATGTGAAGTAGGCTAGAGAGTATGCCTAAATGACTTATATGATTACGTAAAGTATGTTAAAGTGTGTGATGTGATGAAAGAAGGTCTAAGCATGTATAGAATGAACTGTGAATGAAATGATGCTTATGTTCAAGGTGTGCTCACATGTAAAGACACACACACTTAAGTGAATGTATGAAGCTAAGTTGAGTAAAAAGGGGAGTCTTGGGGTGGACACTCTTCGTGACTTGAGATGAAGTGTCTAGTAGCAACCTCACTATTCCTAATGAGCTTTACAAGATAGGTCGGAGGATGAATGCCCTTCGTGAGTTGAGATGTGTTATTCACTAGATATCCTTAACCTATAGTTTATAATGTTGATAATTCATGGTTAGTTATGCCTAGCACTGAGAGGATATGAAGAAGAGGTGGATTACACTTCGTGAGTTGAGATGTTGTATTCCAATGTACCTCTTGAGATGAGTACTCCTCGTTAGTAGAGAATGCGTTACTTAGTAGCAATCTCCTTATCCATTAACTATGTGCCCACATAGGTGTAGCTATTGGGCAAGCCATGTAAAAGCTAAGTAGTATGACCTTACTCTAGGCAATTAAGGATCCCTCATCCGATAGGGGTTAATATCGGGATTCCATGTATAGATCTCATGGTTTATGTCGGTTAAGATAACCCCACACAAAAAGAAAGTCTTATAAAATAATGAGATACCTATCTGAATTGGGTGAACTAAGTCTTCAAAAAGAACGTGCTACTTAGGGTAGGTGGTGGTATGGAACGCTATCTATCCATTGAACTAAGTATGACTTCCGAAAGGGAAGACTTGGTGCCAAACCTTCTAAAAGAGTGTACTACTTAGGGTAGGTGGTGGTATGGGATGTTATCTACTCATTGCACTAAGTAGGCATTCCGAAAGGGAAGTCTTTGGTGTTTTGTTGGGTGTTCTTTTAATGTGTTGTGATTGAATGGTGACTTGTTCTCCCGAGGTGAGTAAGCTGAACGGGGCAGTCTTGAGGATCGCTTGGGTGTGCATTGAAGAAGTGTTTAGACATTTTCTTCATGTCTTACCTTGGAGAGTCTTAGGATTATCCTTAGGTAGGGAAACTCCTACGGAAATGAGTTCACTTCCTCATTGGCAATACCTTGGGAGTTCACCATTGTTGGAGTCTTTAGTTCATTATAAAGCTTTTAAACTTATTGTAATGTTTTTCTATGGTTCACTGTGATGTTGATTATTTTATTGTAAAGTGCTAAAATCCATGGGAATCCACTAGGAGCGCTTAGTGGGAGTGGTAGTATGGGATGATACTCTCACATTGCACTTAGTGTGAACTAAGTGTCCTCATGGAGAAGAGTACTTATGTGAAGTCCGTATGCATGATTAGTTCACTGTAAAGGTTGGGTAACTTACTGTAAAGTGTATCTTTGGTTCAAAATGATGGAAATCCTTCTTTAAGTGTTAAATGATGTTTCTTATGTTGTTTTACTTCTAAATTCATTAATGTTATAATTATTTGGCATGAAAGCTTATTTTACTAAAATGTCACATTTTACATGATTTTGCATATGCCATACTTAGTACATTGTTTGTACTAACCCCATACTTTTCTATACCTTATAAGTATAGGTTGGAAGCTTTTGAAGGTTGAAGGTGAAGCTTGGGAAATCTACTCTCTCAAGATTTGGTATGTCCTCATATATTCGAGGACATAGTCTATGTTTCCTAGTTTTATTATTAAGACTTATTATGTATTTCTCTTTTAATGTAAAGGGCCGTGTTCCTAAGATTCTATGTCGTGTCTTTAAGTTGGCTTGTGACGATGAGATTTTTCTAGTATTTATGAAAGACTGCTTTTATTTAATTATTCATGAAAAGTTTTAAATTCTGCACTACTTTTCATGTCTTATGTAATAAATGATAGTTGAAGGGCTTGTATGAGACCCCAAAGGGTCAAGTACACCCGATCCCGGTCCGAGGTTATCCCTAGCTTCTAGGGGGTTCTTTTGGGTTGTGACAGACTTGGTATTAGAGCATAAGGTTTTGGAAAATAGTTTAAGGTCTAAAAGTCTCACAAGCCACGTCTAGTGGTATCTTTGTCATTGGTGTGAATCGCGACACATCAAAGGACAAGAGGCTATAGGATGATAGAGTTTCACTTTCTTCATTACTCTTGTATCATGCCATAGAACTTAACTCTATAAGGTCTCTATCTTCTCTCTTTTGTTTGGTGGTTTTCTAGGTGTGATTGCTTGGAAAGGGAGATGTTTCTAAGTTTGAGTGAGAGAAAAGGGTGAGTTTTGATGTTATGATGGTTTTGTGGCTAGAAGAGTAAATGTGAAGCTTAGTTTTGAGAATTGAGATGTAAATCCATTTATGGCTATGTGTATGAGATTGAAAGTGTTGTGATGAGAAACTTTAAGGTAATGTAGTTCTAAGCATGATAAGAGTTATAGTGATGGGATAAAGTGCCTTTGAGAACAAATGAGTTATCTTGAGAATATGTTCAATGGTGGTAAAAAGCTTTAAGGTGTAAATTTGAGGAGTGTTGAGAGGATGCGGAGATTTTGTGGAAGTTGAAGGCAACACTCTTGTGTGGTTAATGTTCTATAGTTGTTCTTGTGATGAGTTGAAGTTCTTGTGTAGGTTTACCCTAAGGGAGAAATGTGGTATGAATACAAGTAAGGGAGTTTAATTTCATGAGTTTGAGTTAAGGGGTGCCTAAGAGTTGAATGAGGTGGTGTTTAAGAAAGTTTGTCTAGGCTTGAATCCTAAGAGGAGAGTTTTGCTTTACTAGTAGAGTTGATGTTTAGTCTTGATGTGCATGAGTTGAGGGTAGTGTGAGTTCCTACCTTGTGAGAGGCCTATTGGTGCTTTGAAGTATGAGACCTTGAATATGGTTTTACCCTAAGTGGGGGAGAATGAGTTGAGTAGAATTGCATGTAGTGTACTTAGTCCAAGAGAATCCTCAAGGGTCACTAAGTGGGAGTGGTAGTATGGGATGCTACTCTCACATTGCACTTAGTGTAACTTACCAAGTCTCTTTGGATTAAGTTAGAATGGTATTGTCTCTCATATTGTCATGCCATCTTGTTAAAGTTGCTTAAAGGGTGCATTATAGAAATTTTAAGCATGTGACACAGTGAAGCTTTGTGTTCACTGTAAAGAAGTTCAAATTTTGAGAAAATTGCATTTTTCATGAGCAATGGTTTCAATGTGTTCAGAAATGACGTTTATGAGCATGTTTAATGTTGGAGAAGGTAGTTCCTCCATAAGTAAAGAAATGAAAGTGAGATTGAATTTGTGAAGTTTTGTAAAGTTGTGTATGTACAGTGATGCTCACTGTAAAGTTCTCATTTTTGAAGAAAATTGTTTTGTCTTGAATTGAAGTTGAAATGTGTGCAAAAGTGTTGTATATGAGCATACCTAATGTTGGAGAAGGTATTTCCTCCATAAGAGAAGGTTAGGAATGAATTTTGACTTTGTGAAGTTTGGCAAAGTTGCCTATGTTGCTAAGTGTTTGAAAGTGTGAAATGATGCTCCTTGTTAGTGATGCTTTGGTTTTTGAAGTTTTGACCATGATTGTAATGTGTTATGTGAGTTTAAGTGAGTCCTTGTTGTTCTTGATGTTTTAGTGTCATTCGAGGACGAATGTTATCCCAAGTGGGGGAGAATGTAAGCCCTACTACGAACTAAGGTGAACTAGAGCTTCGTGGTTGTTGTTTGAGTTATATTTAAGTTAAAATAAGTTACTTTAGTGTTCTTAGGCAGTGTGTGAAGTTTGGAAGTCAAACGACCAAGAACGTCCATGACGTTCGGAAGGTGTGCCCTAGAAAGTACTTATGTGCCTTGAAGTCTTTGAGTGATTTTTACGTGTTCCTTTTGCTTGAAACTTGTATCAGATGTTCCTAAGACCTAGAATACCATGTTTAGGGGTTTAACATTCGGGCACTACCCCACATAGGACCCACAATAAGGCCCTAGAGAAGGGCCCAAGACTTGGAACAAAACTGCCAAATCAGTGTCCAATCAACGAGCCAGTCGACCAGGAGACGGCCCGTCGACCTGGAACGTCGTTTGGAGAAGATTTCCCTTCAGCTTTAGGAGTTGCAGTCCCAACCAACGAGACCCCGCCGACGGTCCGTCCTTTGACAAATGGTCCGTCGGTTGGTCCGTCGATGGTGACTGTCCCAAAAGCGGCCTTTTCCTGTTAAGTCTTGGGGTGTTTGGGAAATTCACCCCAAGTATTTTATGACCCTAGGACGTTTATTTTAGGGTTTATTAGGTATATTAAAGTGTTCTAAACCCTAAGACCTAATTTTAGACTTCACTTTCCCAAACCCAAAACCCCTCTCCCTTAGAAGACTATCTCAAGTCACCATGAAAACTAGAAGTCAAGAAGGATCTAGGAGGGCTGTTGGTGGGCTTTTCTTCATCAAAAATCGTTGGGGTTTCTTCCATGTGAGGATGGTATCCATCCTTGAACCCTCTTCCATTCAAGGAGTCCCTTCTAATGAATTTTCAAAAAGGGGTTTTCAACCCTAGTTTCTTCTATCTTCAAATCTAAATATGGGTCTTGCATTAAAACGTTTCTAATGATTCAAAAATGATGTTTCTAATGTTCGTTGATGATTTTAATGCTAAAACCTCAATGAAATCATGTTAAAGGTTTTCATCAAATGTTGGCTTAAGAAATGGGTTAAATGAGCTTAGTTTTGTAGTCTTTGAACTTTACTTTACTTATGTTGTTATTGATGTTTAGCTACTGCCCTAAGGTCTAATTTATGATGAATTGTTGAGAAAAATGATATAGGTGATGGATGCTTTGATTGAAGGGTAAGTTGGTTATGTTGATTAAGCTTTGGTTATGAAATGCTCTTGAGTTGTATGGTCCACCTTGTTGGTGGCTGTGTTTACTTGACTTATATGAATGTGAGGTTACTTATTAAATGTGAATGAGACCATGAAGGCTTGTTATGTGAAATAAGTATGAAAATGATGTTATTCTTGTTAAATGTGTTTTATGAGACTGTTATGTGAAGTAGGCTAGAGAGTATGCCTAAATGACTTATATGATTACGTAAAGTATGTTAAAGTGTATGATGTGATGAAAGAAGGTCTAAGCATGTATATAATGAAATGATACTTATATGCAAGGTGTGCTCACATGTACACACAAACACTTAAGTGAATGTATGAAGCTAAGTTTAGTAAAAAGGGGAGTCTTGGGGTGGATAATCTTCGTGAGTTGAGATGAAGTGTCTAGTAGCAACCTCACTATTCCTAATGAGCTTTACAAGATAGGTCGGAGGATGAATTCCCTTCGTGAGTTAAGATGTGGTATTCACTAGCTATACTTAACCTATAGTTTATAATGTTGAGAATCTATGGGGAGTTACGCCTAGCACTGAGAGGATATGAAGAAGAGGTGGATTACACTTCGTGAGTTGAGATGTTGTATTCCAATGTACCTCTTGAGATGAGTACTCCTCGTTAGTAGAGAATGATGTACTTAGTAGCAATCTCCTTATCCCTTAACTATGTTCCCACATAAGGGTAGCTATTGGGAAAGCCATGTAAAAGCTAAGAAGTATGACCTTACTCTAAGCAACTAAGGATCCCTCATCCGATAGGGGTTAATATCAAGATTCCATGTCTAGCTCTCATGGTCTATGTCGATTAAGCTAACCCCACACAAAAGAAAGTCTTATAAAAGAATGAGATACCTATGTGAATTGAGTGAAATAAGTCTTCTAAAAGAACGTGCTACTTAGGGTAGGCGGTGGTATGGGACGCTATCTATCCATTGCACTAAGTAGGACCTTCTGAAAGGGAATACTTGGTGACAAACCTTCTAAAAGAGTGTACTACTTAGGGTAGGTGGTGGTATGAGACGCTATTTACTGATTGCACTAAGTAGGCATTCCGAAAGGGAAGTCTTTGGTGTTTTGTTGGGTGTTCTTCTAATGTGTTGTGGTGACTTGTTCTCCCGAGGTGAGTAAGCCGAATGGGGTAGTCTTGAGGATCGCTTGGGTGTGCATTGAAGAAGTGTTTAGACATTTTCTTTATGTCTCGCCTTGGAGAGTCATAGGATTATCCTTAGGTGAGGAAACTTCTACGGATATGAGTTCACTTCCTCATGTGGCAATACCTTGGGAGTTCACCATTTTTGGAGTCTTTAGTTCACTGTAAAGCTTTTAAACTTACTGTAATGTTTTTCTATGGTTCACTGTGATGTTGATTAATTTATTGTAAAGTGCTCAAATCCTTGGGAATCCATTAGGAGCGCTAAGTGGGAGTGGTAGTATGGGGTGCTACTCTCACATTGCACTTAGTGTGACCTAAGATTCCTATTTGAGAAAATTGCTTACGTGAAGTCCGTATGCATGATTAGTTCACTGTAAAGGTTGGGTAACTTACTGTAAAGTGTATCTTTGGTTCAAAATGATGGAAATACTTCTTTAAGTGTTAAATGATTTGGCTTCTAAATTCATGAATGTTATAATTATTTTGCATGAAAGCTTATTTTACTAAAATGTCACTTTTTACATGATTTTGCATATGCCATATTTAGTACATTGTTTGTACTAACCCCATACATTTCTATACCTTATAAGTATAGGTTGGAAGCTTTTGAAGGTTGAAGGTGAAGCTTGGGAAATCTACTCTCTCAAGATTTGGTATGTCCTCATATATTTGAGGACATAGTCTATGTTTCCTAGTTTTATTATTAAGACTTATTATGTATTTCTCTTTTAATGTAAAGGGCCGTGTCCCTAAGATTCTATGTCGTGTCTTTAAGTTGGCTTGTGACGATGAGATTTTTCTAGTATTTATGAAAGACTTCTGTTATTTAATTATTCATGAAAAGTTTTAAATTCCGCACTACTTTTCATGTCTTATGTAATGAACGATATTTGAAGGGCTTGTATGAGACCCCAAAGGGTCAACTATGCCCGGTCACGGTCCGAGGGTTATCCCTAGCTTCTAGGGGGTACTTTTGGGTTGTGACAATTTAAGGAAGCTTTTCTTGGTAAGTACTTTCCCCGTGAAAGGAGGGAAGTGAAAGTAGAGGAGTTTATCAATCTCAAGCAAGGCAATTTGAGTGTTGAGGAGTACTCTTTGAAGTTCTCAACACTGTCAAGATATGCACCATCCATAGTGTCTAATCCAATGGATGAAATGAGTCATTTTGTGATCGGGGTCACCGACTTAGTGAGGGAAGAATGCCGTACGGTTACGCTACATGATGATATGAACTTAGCTAGACTCATGGTGTATGCACAATCAATTGAAGAGTCTAAACTTAGGAGGATGTCAAGAAACTTGAAAAGAAGTGGTGCTAGTGATCAAGTGCAACCTAGATCCAAAAATAGGGCTCAAACTCAAGATGGACCTAGTGCTCCTAAGGTGAAGTTTGAAAAAGGAGGTGGTTCTCAAAATGGCAAACCTACATGTGCCACTTGTGGTAAGAAACATTATGGTGAGTGTCTAGTGGGTACCGGGATTTGTTTTGGATGTGGAAAAGATGGACACAAGGTTAGAGATTGTCCTAATAGAGATGGTAAGAAGGCTGCTCCTAGTGTTCCAAAAGATGATGTTCCAACAAAAGGCGTTTCTATGCACTCCGGAATAGAGGAGAGAAGCCAGATGAGGATGATGATGATGTTGGTAAGTCCTTGGTTTCTCTTGTTGTGATATGAGTTCCTTCTAAGTGGGGGAATGTGGTTATAGATGGGCTAGAATTGTCGTAGAAGTTGTTGCATGTGCATGATGTTTAGGAGTTTGGTTGAAATTAAATTTCATTAACTTCTTGAATTGTGTGTTTTATGAAGCTATGATCATGCAGAAAAAGGTGTTTATATGATGTTACCCTGCATATTAGCATGTCTATATCACGAATTGCCTAAAATTGCATTTTTAGAAAACTGGCCTAAATCACTGTAGTTTGGCAGGTTCACTGTAAAATTTTTGAAAATTTGACTAATTGATTCTTTGGTCTAAAATTGTTGTTATGTGGTTAGAAATATGTGTATGACTAGAATAATGAATATAAAATGAGTTTTTGCTATTTGGAATGAAGAATGTGAGTTTTGTAGCATGATGAGTCATAGAATCTTATTCTAGTTTCTTGTTGTGTTGTGAATCTCTTGACTATGTGAAATTGATGTTTCTCCTTTATTGTGAGTTATATGGTTTGGTTATGTGCTGCTAGTTTATTCTCTATTCTTGGAAGTGTTCGGAGAGTGGCAAGTGTCATTCGAGGACGAATGTTGTCCAAGTGGGGGAGAATGTAAGATCCCCAAAATGACATCGGTGAAGTAGAGCCTAACATTGTGGTCATGATGGTCTAAGGTCCTAAATAAGTCTATTATGTGGTATTGAGGCAGTATCTAAGAGTTTAGGTGCATTGGAAATCAATCATCAAGGGACGACCAAGATGTTCGACGACTAAGTCACCTAAGTGCCTCATATGTGGTTCTATGTGTTTATGTGTGATTCATGAGGTTTTATGGTCCTTAAATGAGTTAATATGATATATATAATTAGTGTGTCAAGTTTCGAGAAGTTTTGAGATCAAACGTTCAAGAACGTTCTTGACGTTCGAAAGATGTGCCTAGAAATGACCTTTTGTGTCTAGGCATGTTTCATTGAGTTTTACGTGTTCATTTTGGGTGAAATTCATCTGAGAGGTCCTAAACTCGTATACGGTCATGTTTGGGTTGGAAACATCCATGAATGTATCCCCAAGGACCATCCAAGGGTCCTTGAGGAAGGACCCAAAGTTGGTGCCTAGGCTGCCCAAGACAGCCCAAACCACGGAAGGAAGTCGACGCCCTGTGGGTGGTGATCCGTAGATTGGGACTTAGCCTAGGGAAGGAGGGACCAAGGACAAGCCTCAGTCCTAGACCACGGACCAAGGGATGGTACGTTGGTCAAGGGACGGCCCGTCGGTGGCATTCTCGTCATTTGGGACTTAGCATGGGGAGCTAAGCTTCCATTTTACAGTCTCAGAACCCATCGAAGGAGGACAGGACGGTCTGTGTGTGGACTGACGTCCCTCGATGGGCAACCGTCGATTGGTCTATGTCCTTGCGTGCAGTTCACTACCAAGTGAGGGGTGAACTTGTAATTTCACCCTACTTCCAAATAGAAGGTTTGGCGGTTCCCTAAGGGTCTTTTGGGTATTGTAAATGTGTTTATAAGTCTTTAAAACTTAGAGAATTTCATTCTTCGAAATCAAAACCCAAAATCCCTTAGAAATTCCCTAAGACTCCATTAAAGCTAAAACTCGAGGAAGAGCTTGGATTGGTGATTTGAGTGAAGATTCTTTATCAAATTGGAGGATTAGCTTCATTGAGGTATGACTTTTGATCCTTGAAACTCGTTTCATAAAGAAGCCCAACTTTCAAAGATGTTTTCTAAAGTTTTCAAAAGATGAATTGACCTATTTCATGATCTACCATGGGTTCTTGCATTAATGGTTTTTAATCATTGTTTAGTGATTGAATTGTTGTTATTAAGATGATTTTAACTTAATTAACCTATGAACTCATGTAATTGATGAACCCTGGTTTTGACTAATTTATGGGTTACTTGATATTGGTCTAATGTTTATGAATTAATGTGTAGTTTCTTATGGGCTTTCTAATGATGTAAGAATTGTATTCAGTTGTTATCTAATTGGTCTTGGATTGATAAGTCTATATTGAATTGGCTTAGGTTTCATTGAGTATTATAGTTTATGTATTGAATTTATGTTCATGGCCATGGGTAAGGGCCTTATGATATTGAATTGAATGATTTGACATTGGCTTGAAGTGTTGAGGATGAACTAGTGGTACGCTGCCCTATTCTCCTTTATTTAATGTTAATTAGACTTCAATTATGTTGTGATTGGTTTGGTCCACTTATGGTGTCGGTGTTATGTGAATTGATGTGGCCTTGTCAGCGTTATTTAAGTATATTGATGATCATTGCCTTGTCGGCACTACTTGAAGTATTATGTTGATTTGTGTAGTTGATTATGTGAAGTATGATCATATCTACCTATATGTGAAGTAATCTAAAAGTATGTGTTATTCTATGAATATTACTTAGGTGATCATGTTATGCTATGACTATGTTTAAAGTGTATAGTCTTAGAGTTGATACATGGTTGTTCCTAACTTGGCGATATTAGTATATATGATTATGTTGATGATGATTAAAGTAATGAATAGGTTGAAATAATGTTGATAAGGGTAATTCCTAAGTGTCTAAAGAATGATATGCTATATGTGCTAAAGTGAAGTATGTTGTGTCTTGTTTAGGTAGACTTGAGTCCGTTACTTGATGCATGTATGAATATGAATATGTGATGTCTTGACTTAGGAAGCTAAAGCGTCTTAGTCTTGAATGAATGAATGTTAGGTGAGACCTTGAATGATGATAAGAGGGTCCTTTATGTGAAACCTTGAACCTAGTGGTAAGGTTATGAAACTTGAAATCGAAAGTCGTAATGGTATCCTTCATGTAATGTAATGATGGACTTAAGGTTTATCGGATTGAACGACATCATATCAATCCTTAGGAAATTCATGATGAGCTTCTTATCACCATAGTAAGGTAGCCCTAGTGGACCTTTCTTTGGTAGGGTAAATGTAATTGGGTTATGAACTTGATATGGAACCCCTTTGTACGAACCTTAATGTGAATTAATCTATGAGAACTAAGGCTAGCACCGAGTGAGTATGGCAAGGGAAGTAGTTATAGTTAAAGAATGAGGCTAGAATACAAAGAAGCCCTTCATATTCCTTAACCATGTGCCTACATGGGATGCGTCCAAGTTCTACCATTGGCAAGTAGAACAACCTCATCGGAGTAGGATAGAACTCCGGATTCCATGTTTTGCTACCATGGTCTATGTCGGTTATTGCCTATTCTTATCATGTGGGATACCTATTAGCATTACAGAAGTTCTATGAGGTTTAGGTAGTGGTATAGGACGCTATCTAGACATTGCACAATTGGCTTTGAAGGTGTTAGTAAGAGTCCCTAGGTCTTCTCCAAGACCATTATTTAAATGTCCTTTATGCGATGAATGTCTCTTAAATGAACTAAGTAAAGTAATGACTTAATGATAATGAGTATGTGAATGGATGAGTACCTAATCTAGAGTGACTTAAGGATTCCTTAGTTAAAGTGTGAAGAGGGCATAAAAGATGATCTCTTCATGTCTTATCTATGGAAGTCTTGAGAATGACTATAGTTAGGGATGTTGGTTTTTATGTTTTACATGATCTAATCTTAGGAAATATTAAGGATTATTTAGGTAACCTTGAAGAGGGTGTATGGGCGTTCTCTTCTAGGAGTACTTAAGTAAGTCTTTTGATAGCCTTTGTAGGGGAGATTGTCATAGTATGTATGTTATATATGGTGGTGTATTGTAGGTGTGTATGTGTCTCATTATGAGTAGCCTTGAGGATTGTTTAGGAACATTTAGAGAGGGTGTATGGGCGGTCTCTCTTTGTGTGACTTAAGTGAGCCTTTGGATAGCTTTAGTGAGAAGACTACATGCTAGGAAGTGTTAAAAAGGGAAGGCAAAGTACTTCACTGTTACAGTGAAGCAATTCACTGTACACTGAATATAGCTTACTGGAAAGTGAGTTCTAAAAATACGATATTTGGTTTAGAGGTTTTCTTATGTGTTTCTAAGTTGATAAATGTTGTTCTTATGATGATATTATGACATTTAAATGAAAAGATGCATATTTCCAATAAATGTACGTTTTCATGATTTTTATGCATAATGTCATACTTAGTACATGTGGTTGTACTAATTCCATGCTTTTATCTATCTATGTAGTTCTTGGTAGGTGAGGAGCATTTGGGAAGAAGACTTGGATTTAGAAGATCGTTCAAGTGAATTTGGAGTATGTCCTCATTTGACTCGAGGGCGTATATGTCTTTTATGTTTCTTATTGAAGTATTGTAATAGACTTAATAGTACTATATTTTTCTATTTCATATGGGCCGTGTCCCAAATACTCTTGTGTCTTAAGATGATGAGATTGAGACTTAGTATTTCCTATTACTTTTATATGAAAGAGTTTTTAAAGACTATGATATGTTTTGTGAAAAGTTTTAATTCCGCACTACTTTTCATTATGTATATGCGATAAATGATATGAAGGTCTTGTATGAGACCTCCGAGAGGTCGAGTAAACCGGTTGCAATCCAAGATTGTGCCCTAACTTCTAGGGTGTGCTCTTGGGATGTGACATGATTGGTAGTCTTTGGTCCCTCTTCTTGATACAAGGAAGTTATGTTAATATGTGATCTCTTGACTTGTTAGGCTTAGTCACCCTTGTCATGTATGTGTATGAATGAACGTAAGAATGTATGAAAGTCTAGGATCAGTAGACCAAAGTTGGTGCCCTTCTATGAAAGACTTATATGGAACCTTGAATAATAAAAGAAGGTTAAGAATGTAAAGCCTTGAATAAGAAAAGAAGGTTAAGAATTTGAAACCTTGAATATGAAAAGAAGGTTAATAAGAAGGCTTGAAGTGAAAGACCATAATGGTGTCCTTCTTGAGTGGAATCATGGACTTAGGGGTAGGTCGGATAGAATAAAATTAACCCATATCTAAGGCATTCATAAGAGGTTTCCTAATTCTCTTTGGTTGGCAACCCTAGTGGACCCATCCTCGAAAGAAAAAGTATTATGAGTTGGTAGGACTTAGAAATGGTATCTTCTCTAATATACCTAGGGAATTATTTACTTTATGAGAACAAAGGCAAAACACCGAGTGGATAGGCTTGTGGTAGTATCTACTTTAGATGAGACTAGAGTACAAAGAAACCCTTGATATCCTTGAACCATGTGCCAACATGAGATGAGTCTTAGTTCTACTTTGGCAAGTAGAACACCTTCCACGGTGTGGGGTCTTATGATACAAGATTTCATACCTAGCTAGTGTGGTCTATGTTAGTTAATTCCTATTCTCATAATATGGGATGTACACTCTAGTTATTGGATAGGTTCTACAACGTGTAGTAGTGGAATGAGACGCTACCTATACATTACACGAGGAGGCTTTGAAGATGCGAGGTGAGTTCCCTAGGTCCTTCAAGACCATTATATGAAGTCCTATGATGATTACTTGTCTATTAAATGGTTCTAATGAATAATGTTGAATTATTAGAAGCATGTTGAATAGAAAGGTAGCTTTGAGGACTGCTTAGGTGTGCTTGAAGAGGGTGTATGGGCGGTCTCTTCATGTCTTACTCAAGTGAGTCTTAGAGTAACGTTAGGGTAGAGTGGCTAAATGATGTAAAAGCTTAATTCATGAATATGGAACTAAGTGTTATTTGAGGAAAAGGAATATCTTTACTTTAGGTAGTCTTGAGGATCATCTAGGTGTGTGTGAATGAGTTGTATGGGTGGTCACTTCATATCTTACATAGGTGGGTCTTAGGATAACCTTTAGTAGGGGATATTAATGGTTAAATGGAATCTATGTGATTATGTTCATGTCTTGCGGATTATATGGGTATTGTCTTATATGTGATTGTCGACTAGTATTATGTCCCTTAAACTTTTATAATGAAGTTTTTTTAATCAAAATGTCATGAAAACATGTTTCTATACTAAATGTCCCTTTTTCATGGCTTCCATACTAAACCCCTTCTTTTCGTTTTTTATTGAAGTGAAGGGGTTGGGAAGTCTTGACATGCCATGGAGGATGGATAGGTTTCTAAGGGTTGAAGATGAAGCTTTGGTGAGTCCTCATAGATTCGAGGACAAGACCCACATGTTCCTTTTATATCTGCTAGTCTTTATTTCAAGTCTTGTATAGGCTTAGTCCCAAATGTTGTATTCTAAAGTATAGATGGTTTAATGAGACATTGTAAAGGTAGAATGTTTTTAAAAAGTCTTCAGCTTGCTAGTTAATGAAAGTATTCTTCGTGTGTGATAAAATTTTTAAATTGTTACTTATTTTGAGTAGTTTATACAATGAATGATATGTGGGGCATGTATATGAGACCTTCGAGAGGTCGATTACTCCTTGTAACTTCTAGGGGGTGCTTCTCGGTCGTTACACCTTGGCATGGCTTACTTGCTCAGCACAAAACTTATACATAAGAATCATAACTCATGCAATACTTAACAAATAATAACATAGCGAAAATGGCAACTCAAGTCTTAAATTTATACAAATGAAATAAATGAGACTAAAGAACTATAGTTACTCGTCTATGAAGCCTCTAAAACAAATAGGGATGTCGGGACAAGACCGTCGATCATCCTAACGACTGAAAAAGTAGAAAGGAATGTAAAAAGGAGCCCTCTGTAAAGCGGAGAGGCTCCCCAACTAAATCTAAGTGCTCAACTAGATCAAGGAGGCGCTGAATGTTGTTCCAAATTACCTTTGTCTCCATCATGAAACAATGCAGGCAAAATGGCATCAGTGCATTTAATGTATGAGTCTACGAGGGAATGCTAAAACATAACGTATGCTTGAAAAGAATCTAAAAGGAGCACTTAATTTTTCTTTACTCGACTCATGAATTACATAACTCAAATGCAGTATAAAACAACACTAATTTCGCAATTTATACAAAGAATTTTAAACAATAAATAACCACTCAACTTGTTAATGAAATGCAATAAAAAAACTCAACTTTACTCATATAATAAAGTAATATAGTTTCTCTAACCGACAACCACCACTATGATTCTAAGTGGTGATACATCGTCTTACACATGATGCCAGAACTGTCCTATACTTTCTCATCAGATAGTACGCCTTAACTAAGTGGATCCACTAGTTTATGCTAAACAACACTTAAGGAGTCATCTAAAAAGTATGATCCTTTACTAACCATGATTTATACTTGGTTTATGGAGAATTGAGTTAATATTAACTAACATCTCCATATTGGTTCTCAATACTACTCCCAAAAATATACTTAGCTCATATGCTTTTAAAATAAAACTCTTTTTTTGGTTTGAGATAATTACTCAAAACTTAGCTAAACAACTATATTGGAAATCAGTGTTTCCCCTTCTTGTTTAAATGTGAAAATATTTTAAACTCTTAGAAATACGTAGTTTTCTTAACTTTTGAAGAAATGAACTCAACTCTTTACTTTCTGCTTAACTCAAAACTTATGACTTAAAACAAAGTTATATTGTTTGTGAAAGACTTGTGAAAATATTATGAATGTATCTTGACTTGGTTCTTAACATCTATACTTGACTCTTAACTTTACTTGAATCTAATATTGATTCAAGAATTGTTATTTGTGATAGGAAAGATCTCATGATGTTTAGGAATGTTTTTAGATAGTTAAACGTGAGAAAACATCAAGAAATCATTGTCTAGAAACAAGTCCGCAACTTGGTGATGTATTTATATATTTGATCAAAAAATTTAATTTTGAAAGAGAGGACTCTATGTCCTAACTATGCCGCAGAGGTGATTTTTGTACACTAGGGAAGCAAGTCCACAATGTGGACCTGCGTTCCCAAACCCACTTAACTTTTTCCTTCTCCAATTTCTTACCCCGATTAACCTAAATCCGATTCTTTTTCTCAATCACTCTTTAGATTAAAATACCCTGTATATATACATAAAATTCTAATTCAAAACAACCCTTGTATAGAAAAAATTTCTTGAAGAACTCCACAATCCTATTAAATCTTAGGAACTAAAGCAAACTTCAACAACATAATTCAAGAACATCATACTTTCAACATTGTAGAAACAAATTTCACTGAAACAAACATGATTGGCGCTTGGGAGAACGAAGCCAACTCTATGAACGTCTCACATACCTCGTAGGGATCACCCAATGACGAAATACACAATCTACTCTTGAAGTATGTGACAATTTCCTAGCTTCTCCTTCTTTTTTATCCTCTTCGTTTCTCTCGTCTAAAACTCTAACTCAATTTTAAAAACTGTAAACATATAAATTTCAGTTTAGACCCTAAGTAAATACCAAAAACGATTTAAAATAATAGGGTAATTAAAATACTAAAACACCCTTGTAACATTTGCCTTTGACTTTCCTTATTTGAAAAATAGAACTTCAAATGGGCATATCTCACTCATATAAACTCGGAATTGCGCAAAACAAGGTGGTGTTGGAAAGATTATTCCAAGATATTTTATACAATATCTGGAAACACACCTAACTTATATTGAGCTATGAGTTATGGTCGTTTGAATTTGAACCAAAGATCAACTTCGACATACTTAACAAATTTTCTAGATTTCAATTCTTTCCTAAAATGACTATTTCCAATTCTTAACTTTTTCCTAGTTCTTTCAATTAGTGAAATATTACAATATATACCCCTTGGGAACATTCGCCCTCGAATGAGATTACTCTTAGTAGGATAAGCGTTTAAAATCTAAAATTTGGCTCAAACACCCAACAAGTAATGCAAATACAACATGCCAACTCATAAATTAAAGAGTACTAAGAAGAGAATTAGTACCTTGGTGTGGAAGTTCTCCGACTTAAACGATATACGGATATCTCTTCTTCATATTTCCATAAGCTTCCCAAGTAGCTTGCTCAAAAAATTGGTTCCTCCAATGAACTTTGACTGATGCTACCTCTTTAGTCCTTAACTTGCGAACTTGGCGATCTAAAATCTGAACCAGAATTGCTTCATAAGATAAGCTATCCTTGATTCGAATATATTTGGTTGGTATGATCAATGAAGGATCTGCCATAAACTTCTTGACTGGGGAAATATAAAATACCATATGAACCGCTTTTAACTCTAGTGATAGCTCCAACTCATAAGCTACATTACCAATCCTCTTGGATATTCTGTAAGAGCCAAAATACCAGGGACTAAGCTTACCCTTCTTACAAAACCTCATAACACCCTTTATGGTTGAAAGTTTAAAGTATACCTAGTCATATACTTCAAACTCTAACTCCCTTCTCCTAACATCATTGTAGGAGTTTTGACGACTCTGTGTTATTTTCAACCTCTCTTGAATAACTTTCACCTTTTCTATAGCTTGAGGAACTAAATTTGGTCCTATCAACCCAATTTCACAAACTTCAAACCATCCAATTGGAGATCTGTATCTTCTCCCATAAATAGCTTCAAAAGGATCCATTTGGATGCTAGAGTGGTAACTATTGTTGAAGGAAAATTCAACAAGCGGTAGGTGACCATCCCAATTACCTTTTAAATCAATCCAACAATACCTCAACATATCCTGTAAGGTATGAATAGTACGCTCTTCTTGCCCATCAGTCTGAGGATGAAATCCAGTACTCAAGTTCACCTTAAACCTAAACCTTTTTGGAATGTCTTCCAAAACTGTGTAGTAAATTGCTCACCTCTTTTTAAAATAATAGAGACCGGAACCCCATGAAGTCTTACCACCTATTGAATATACAACTTTGCATAATTTTTTGTTGAATGGGTAGTCATTACTAGAAAAAAGTGGGATGACTTTATCATTCTATCAACAATCACCCAAATAGAATTCTGCTATCTGCGAGACCTTGGTAAACATGTGATGAAGTCCATATTGATCATCTCCTAGTTCCATTCCGGAATTTCTATATTTTGAGCCAAATCACCGTTCCTTTGATGCTCTACCTTTACTTGTTTGAAATTTGGACACTTAGCAACAAACTATGCAATGCCCTTCTTCATACCACTCCACCAATAAACCTCTATCAAATCTCCATATATCATTATGGAACCTGTATTGATAGAATATCTTGATCTATGATCTTTCTCCACGATCCTCTCTTGGAGGTCATCCACCCTTGGTACACCCAATCTACCTTGACACCTCAATACTCCATCTCCCTCTTATTCCAAAGGCAATACATTTTGCTTATGAACATTTTCCTTCAATTAAAGCAATATAGAGTCTTGGTCTTGCTTCTATTTTACTTCTGACAATAATAATTATTCGGCCTCATTCATCAGCACTACTCCTCCTTATGTGGAATCCATTAGGCAAACTCCAAATCATGCAAGTCTTTGCCTATCATTTGCCAGTTATTTCTTATTTTTCTCAAAATGGGCGGTATTATCCATAGACACCATGCTTAAAGAATCATCAACAACATTAGCCTTGCCTATATGGTAGAGAATACTCATGTCAAAATCCTTGAGTAACCTAACCACCTTGTTTGTTTAAGATTAAGATCTTTCTGAGTAAACACATACTGACGACTCTTGTGATTAGAGAATACATCTATATGAAGACCATACAAATAATGACGCCATATCTTCAAAGAAAATATTATAACAGTCAATGCTAAGTCATGGGTTGGGTAATTCTTCTCATAAACTTTTAACATTATAACGGCATAAGCTATAACATTTCCATTTTGCATTAGTACGCAACACAAACAATCTCTAGATGCTTGACAATACACCAAAAAACCTTGAGTAACTTATGGTAAGGTCAAAATTGGGCAGCAGTCAACCTCTTCTTCAATTCATGAAAGATTTTCTCACAAGCTTCAGACCATTGAAACTTCACAATTTTCTGAGTTGACTTGGTCAAAGGGGATGAAATAAATGAGAACCCCTCTATGAACATTCTAGAATATCCAGCCAAACCAATGAAACTCCTAATATTAGTTGGAGATTTGGGTCTAGGCCTATTCTTCACTGCCTCTATTTTCTGGGTATCAATTTTAATTCCCTCTCTAGACACAATGTGGCCTTAGAATGTCACATATTCAACCCAAAACTCACACTTAGAGAACTTGTAATATAATTCTCTATCCTTTAGAGTTTGGAGAACTATTCTGTCAAGACCCAGGGTTACCCCCTAGAAGTAACACATTGTTCTTTACCCCGAAGGGGTGTCGTACAAACCCTTAGCATAATCTTTATCAGATAAGACATAGAAAAATATGGAAAAATATAATCTTTTACGATCGTAGTCAAATTTATTTTCCTAAGCGAACATAGGAAGCTAGACTTGTAACATTCGCCATCTAAAACCATAAAGACTACAAAAAGGGTCATAACCCCTTTACATTAATAAAGACTAAAAATTGGAAGTATAATGGAAAGTCTATCAAAATCCTATAACAATCAAAGACAAGATATGACATAAAAGTAGTTGACGTAAGATCTTGAGGACATACCACAAGTCTTGAAGAAAACCTATTCCAAGCTTACACTATGTGGCTCAATCAATTTCCATAACCTACACTCATAGTAAATGTAGAAGAAATGGGTTAACACATAAAGTACTAAGTATGGAAGCATGCATAAAACCATTAAAATATTCATAAAATGGACATTTAGTTGAAATCATGCATTTATAAAGTTTAAAAACCTCTATGCACATATAAGGAGAAACATAAGGTAAACCAATCATATAAGCAACCCAAGGTTGCACTAGTGCAATGCAAAGGTAAGATACCATAACCCTACCAATTGATAATTATTACCTTTAGTCACCAACATCATACATATATTGCTCTTACCTCATCCATAACCATCATACATAAGGAAAGAGTAATTCATGCTCATAATTTCTAACAAATGAAACCAACCTTTACATTGATACATATTATTCATACATAATTCCTAAGTCTTCATAACATAGAAGAACCTCACCACAACCCCTCTTAAGGCCCACTTGTGCAATGCATAGATGAAGTTCCATACACCCATCCACAACAAGTTGTACCCCTTAAGAGGTCATAGTTAAAGTCCTAATTATTGACATAATTCACATTCTTACCAAATAGGGAAAAGTAGACTAACCATGTTGAGCTACATTCAATCCGATGTTCTATCCCCACACTCAAAAGAGGTGTCCTACTTGCCTATGGTAGAACTAACATTTTAGCTTCTAGGTGGATCCACTAACTAAGACCTATGTGGGAACATAGTTATGGGATATGAAGATTGCTTCTACAAACCATAATTACTAACATGGGGGCTTCCATCTCATGAGAGACATTATTGGGAACCTAACCATTAGCGTGAAGGAACCCATCTCATATTCATATCCACTCGGTGCTAAGAATAATTCCCTTTAAAAGTCATATTAAGTATTTACTTAAGTTCAAGTTCATAAAAGAATTTACTCAGCACTAGAGACTCAATCAACATATTATCATAATAGCTCATCAATGTGTGAGTTGACCTTTCACATCATGTTCATGGTGTGTCCATCATAATAACCTTTAAATTAATACAACGAACTTATCAGAATCAAATTCATTCGTACATACTCAAATGTGATGGGAGAGGAAGAAGAATCTTTCAATCGAAACCATCAATATACAATAGACATAAGATCATCACCATCTATGTGAATCATGAATTCATATACAACTTTCATCCATAAGTGTAAACCCTAGAAATTTACCCCCTTATGGGTCAGAAATCATGTATAACAATTAAACCAAGAATACCTACACTTGGTATGAATAAAGCAAGATTCAAATACTAAATTATCATTGAAACAATTCATAGTAATCATCTTGCATCAATACACCCATCACAATTCATGAAATTGGGATCATGGGGGAGTACATGGGTTCATAGGAGAGATTTACCAAAGCAATCAACATTAAACAACAAATCATCCATAATATAAGACAATTAACTCATAGAAAATCGTTTTAGGAAGAACCCATGGCTAGAATTAAAACCCTAGTTTATTGAAGAATCTACAAAATTCGAAATTAAAAAGTTGAAGGGCTCGATGGAGAAACGTTTTCCATGGATCAAAGCTCTAATACCTTAATTGATGTTTTCTAGAAGAAATTGGTGAAGAAGTACTTTTTCTAGAAATCCTAGTTTGAGTTTGTTGAAGGTCTTTAGGGAAAAATATCCTGTGAGAGTTTTAATTTCTTTTAGGGTCTTGTGAATTACGAAGAGTTAAAGTTTTGTTTAATAGTTAAAAGTACTCAAATATACCTAAAAACTAATAATAATCATCCCTACTTTTATTTTATTAATTAGGAATTTATTGAAATGTTTGATCCTTAGCCGTTTTGAACACCCTTGCCAACATGTCATTTTATCGCAATATAACTAAGCATGCTCATCAATTCACCTCATTAAGTCAAATACGCAATCATCATACTAAAATAAAATCAAACGAGGACAACATAAATCATGAAAACCCAATTTATACAATATATATATTCTCACGAGGACAAGCACAACATAAGAAAATCGTGGAAAAAGAATTTAAATAATACACATATCTCCCAAAACACTAAATCATTAGATGATCTTCTTACCTCAAGATTGAGTAGGAGTAGAAGGAAAAAGATGAGGACAACAGTACTTTATATCGGCCTCGGCCTCCCATGTAGGACCCTCAACTAAGTAATTCGTCCATAAAACCTTATCAGAAGCTACTTCTTTGTTCCTAAACTTTTTAACTTGCAAGTCTTAAATCACTACCGAAACCTCTTCATATAAATACTCTTATCAACTCCTAAACCCTTTAAAGGAAGGATGAATAATAGATCACCGATTCATTTCTTGAGAATGGAAACATGAAACACAGGGTGAACCAGAGCAAACTTACCTGGAATGTCTAATTCATATGCGACCTTCCCCACATGTTTCAAGATTTGAATGGGCCCACAAACTGGTGACTAAAATTCCCATTCTTACCAAACCTCATTACACCTTTCATAGGTGAGATTTTCAAGTAGACCCAATCACCAAATTCAAAATCTAGATCGTTTTTTCTATTATCGACATATGAATTTTGTCGACTTTGAGCCGTTTTAAATCTCTCTCAAATAAGTCAAACTTTTTCAATGGCCTCATGGACTAATTCAAATCCAATTAGGGATAATCCCCTTATTTCAAACCTACCCAATGGATGCCTACACCTTCTACTATATAGTGCTTCAAACGGATCCATGGCAATACTTGAGTGATAACTATTGTTGTAGGCAAACTCTATCAAGGGTAGACGGTCATCCCTATTACCTTTGGAATCAATAACACACACCCTCAACATGTACTCTAGGGTTTGGATGGTGTGTTTCTCTTGGCCATCTGTTTGAGGGTGAAAAGTTGTACTAAGATTAACTTTGTTACCCAGCCATATTTAGAATACCTTCCAAAAGTTAGAAGTAAATTGAGTACCCCAATCCAAAATAATAGACAAAGTTACCACATGTAACCTCACTATTTCTTTGATGTACAACTTGATATAGTCTTCCGCCAAAAAAGAAACCTTGATGGAAATGAAACGGGTTGATTTAGTCATTCTATCAATAATGACCCAAATAGAATCATGTTGCCTTCGAGTACAACAAAAACCCACCATAATATCCATATCCATATACTCCCACTTTCAAGTGGGAATATTTATATCATGAGACAAACCTCCCGTCTTTTGATGTTTAGTCTTAATTTGTAGGCTATTAGGACATATGGTTACAAACCCGGCTATATCTTTTTTCATTCCATTCAACTAATAGACTTCTCGTAAGTCATAGTACATCTTAATGGCTCTCGGATGAATAGAATACTGCGAACCATTAGCCTCTTCTAAAATTTGCTCTCTTAGGTTATCAACATCTGGAACACATAATCTACCTTGGTACCTAAGCACCTTATCTCCTCCTTGGGGGAAAGCCTCCACGGATTTCCCAAGTACGGTTTCTTTCAACTCCTTCAAGATAGGCTCAAGGTGCTGCTTAGGCTTCACATCAACAACAAGTGATGATTCGGAACTGTGACAGACCATGAACCCACCTTTGGGAGACTATACTAGTTGGACACCCAACTGTGAGAACTTATGCACATCACAGACTAACTTCTTTTCTCATTTTCTACATGAGCCACACTATCCATGGACATTCATCTTAGGGAATTTGCAACCACATTGGCTTTGTCGGGGTGATAAAGGATACTTATGTCATAGTCTTTTAGAAGATCTAACCACCTTCTTTGTCAGAGATTCTAATCTTTTTGGGTAAACAAATATTGAAGACTATTGTAATCGGCAAACACATCAATATGGACCTCGTAAAGGTAATGTCTCAATATTTTCAAAGCAAACACTACAACCGCTATTTAAAATCATATGTCGGATAGTTCATTTCATAGACCTTCAGTTTCCTTGAAGAATACGCAATAACTTTACCCCTTTGTATGAGGAAACAACCCGAACCTACTCGAGAAGTGTCACAATATACCACAAACCATCGGTACCCTCCGGTAAAGTCAACACCGAAGAGGATGTAAGTTTATTCTTCAATTTTTGGAAGCTCTTCTCACAAGCCTACGACCACACAAACGTAGATTTCTTTTGGTGGGAGTTAGACGCCTAGGACAACCCGTGAATGCCTCCGTCCTCTTCTAATCTACCTCAATACACTTTCCTGACACTATATGACCAAGGAAACAAACCAACTTTAGCAGAAACTCACATTTACTAAACTTAGTATATAATTGGCGGTCTTTAAGGACTTGTATAACAATTCTAAACTACTTCATGTGATCATCCTTAATCCTCATATAGATCTAAATTTCATTGATAAAGAATATCACAAATGAATCAAGATATTGTCTAAATATTGTATTCTTGAGGTCCATGAATGTCACTGGGGCATTTGTTAGACCAAAAGACATCACAAGGAAGTCATAGTGACCATATCTAGTTTGGAAGACCATTTAAGGAATGACAAACCCCTCTCATCCTAAGTTGATGGTAACCTGAAAAAAATCTATCTTGGAGAAATAGTTAGCCCCTTGAAGTTGATCAAACAAATTATCAATTCTAGGAAAGGGATACTTATTCTTTATAGTAACTTTATTCAATTGGCGGTAGTCAATACACATCTTAAGGACCCATCATTGTAACATTCAAGAAAATGTACTTGTCTGGTGAAGAGTCTATTAGATTTTAAGAATATAAATTGGGGTACATAGGCATCCTTATGCCCAATATTGAGTAATATTGGGCATGTAGAGAATATTGGCTTAAGGGTGTTAGCCAAATTTTATGTATTAATAAGTAACTTAAAATACAATCCAAGCTTGTTTAGGAATTTTACCTGCAATGAATACCCTAAGCTTAAATTCTTATTTTCATCGCTCATACACATTAGGTACTAGGAATCGAAGTGTCAAGCCTAAGTACCACATCACATGATCATTTAAAATGATCATATAGATTAAGCAGTGCCCAAGTACATAGTTAGGATCCTTAGGACAAGAAGTGAACTTTTCAAGTGCACGGTTAGGAAAGTGCACGGCAACACATGTGAAAGAACATGTGCAAGCACATGTGCTACCGGCCAAGGGACCAAGCGACAAGCCCAACCGATTCGGTTAGGGCGGTTAAGGAGAAGGCGCGCATCGGGTCAAGCCACGTGGGGCCAGGCTTCCTAACCTATACTAGGCTCTAATTAACTTAACTAACTAGCTAACTAACCTAGGACTAACTAATATGAACTAACTAGTGTGCCCGACATCCTAAGACCTAACCGGGTGAAACTAGCCGAGTAGTTAACTAAAGAAACATCCTAGTACCTCACCTAGGATGGTCCAAAGGGTTAGTTATGGTCCTAATAAACTTAGGGGTACTTTAATAATTACCCTAGGTCACTTAATTAATTAAATTATCAACTTAATTAATTAATTTAAATGGTCAAACCGAGAGCCTTAACAATCTTTCAGATTTTGGCTAAGTCAAATGCTCTCCTATTTTTGGTCAATTTAAGAGGGGCGTTTTGGTAATTAGCTAATTGATTTATTTAATTACGTTAATTAATCTAAGGTGAATTATTCAATATTCAGTTCCTAAGACTTAGACTCACATTTAACCATTAGAAAACCTACGACTGAAAAACAGTGAACAACGTAAGAAAAAGCTTAGGCGATTTCAAGGTAGTTCTTCAAAGTTTTCGTACAAAGAACAGGGTGATCGTCGTAGATTCAATTCTACAGTAAGGTATGGGTTTTATCTCTTGGATTCCTTTCCCCAGGAGGCTTTTCAATCATATTGACTTCAAGAAAACCGAAACTAGGGTTGTTCCCAATGAAATTGTCGAATGTTAATCTCCCTAGTTCTCCCTATTTCCAATTCTAGTAGTATGTATAATTCAAATATCGAGCATATTGTTGGTATGTGGTGCTAACTGATCATTAAGTGTATGTTTCTGTGATTGATAATCTAGAATGAGACCTATATGTTAGATACGTATGATTAGGGTATTATTTACATGAGCTAATAAATGTTGTAATGCCTAATTGTGTTCGAAAAGAAGGAATTGCTCTTAAAGGCTAATCAAAGGTCAAAAGTTGGCTTGCTTAACATGATGAGATTACTATAGTATATACATGAAGTTAATTGACTTGGCTAGTGATAATATAAAAGTTGGATATATGCCAATAAATTGGCTAGCAATACTATGCCCAAAATATTATTAGAATTGGCCAATACTAAATCATACCAATCTTATATGGACAATGTATTGTAATGCCAAATACATGTTTGATAAGTTAACTTGACAAGATTTAACTCAATGAACTCATAACCAAGGGTATGCCACCGATTGGGACAAGTCCCAACATACCCTATCTAAATGAACATTGTGAACATAATAGCACATTGAATAAGTCCTTATAACTTTCATAAAAAATGGTACAAGACTATCAATTAACGTTGAACAAGATAAGGTGAGTAATGAAATAACTAAAAGCTTATGAGTTATGAAATTGACCTAATATAGGGTGTTAAAGGAAGTGAGACAAGTCTCACTTACACCTAAACGATTACGACAAGATATTCACATAAGAGGGTGTTAGAAACCGTGAGACAAGTCTCACTCACACAATGATAATAATGTAAGATTTAAATTCACATTTATTAAGTAAAGAAAGGGATGACCAGTCATCCATTGAGCTAAGTATACCTCATAGTAGAAGTGAGATTCCATAATGTTTGAGTCAACTCTAAAAGTTGTAAAGTATAATAAATCTGAGCTAAGCACCGATAGACTAGCAATGAGCTTGTGCCAACACATATAAGCCTCATGAGACGAGACTACCACCAAGGTAGATCAGGGTCTCCAAGGTGTCCTAGTGTTTGAACTATGTTGCCAGCATAGGTTACTAGCTAGTGGATCCACATAAGAAAGCTAGGGAGTATTTGGTTTCACTTTGGCTGGTGAACCACCTCTTTTCGATGTGGAGAAGACACTGGATTTCATGTTAGCTCACGTGATCTATGTCGGTTAAATGCTCAAGAAAGTATTCGGTTTCACTTTAGCCGGTGAACCACCTCTTTTCGGTTTGGGGAAGACTCTAGATTCGGTTTTACTTTATGCGATGAACCACCTTTTTTCGATGTGGGGAAGACACTGGATTCCGTTTCACTTTAGCCGGTGAACCACCTATTTTTGGTGTGGGGAAGACACTGAATTGCATGTTAGATCACATGATCTATATCAGTTAATGATAAAGATTTCTTTAAGAAAGTAAGAAAGAAAGAAAGTAGCATGTTCAAAGTGAACAGCAGATCAAAGAAGAAGAAATGCAAGTTCAAAGTGAACTAAGTAAGCAAAACATGAGAATGTCAAATCATCAATGTATGATAAGAATGAAGTTTTAATAGTTATTGGTTTATGCCAATATTGGATTATGAATATATGCCCCAACATCTATATATTATGCAAATAATCAAAGAATGGACATAGCCAATAAAGATTGGCCTGTGAAGACTTCATTCCCAATTTAACAAGAATGAAAAATATAACTCATGAGTAGGGTAGCCAAATCATTTCCTTAGTCTTTTGTATTACTTACTTGATTCATTGTAGGTATGGGAATACAATGAATCATTGCACTCGTAAGTAAAACATAGGATCAAAGGAGATCATTGGACTACACAACAAGAAAAAAGAAAAGACTAAAAAATAAACTAAGTCCGGGAGAGGGTGCTCCCTGGGAGAACCCACATGCTAGCACCATGGCTAGCAGACTGAGATATTTCACCAGAATGAATCCTCCAGTCTACTTCGGGTCTAGAACCAATGAGGATCCCCAGGAGTTTGTGGAAGAGGTCCACAAGATTCTTTGTGCTATGGGTGTTAATGAAGAGGAGAAGGCTGAGTTGACTGCATACCAGCTCAAGGATGTAGCTCAGGTGTGGTACAAGATGTGGGGAGATGGCCGAGCACCAGGAGAAGTCCCCATCACTTGGGACATTCTCAAGACTGCATTCCTGGAGAGGTTCTTTCCAAGAGAGCCGAGAGAGGCTAAGGTTGAGGAGTTCATCAACCTACGTCATGGAGGTATGTCAGTCAAGGAATACTCCTTGAAGTTTGTTAAACTTTACAAATATGCTTCTTCCCTGGTGTCCAGTAGCAGGGATGAGATGAGCAGGTTTGTGATTGGTGTATTGGAGGATCTGGATGAGGATTGTCAGGGAGCCATGTTGCATGATAACATCGACCTTGATAGGTTGATGGTACATGCAGAGCAGGTGGAGGAGAGTCATCGGAGGAAGAGAGAACGAGAAGGGAAGAAGCCTAGGCCCTCGGATCAGGCTGGTTCTAGCACTGGTAGGAGTTTGTTTGAAGTCCAGGACAGGCCCAAGATCAAGAAGGGGCACCAGCACTCAGGTAATCCTACTCCTTCAAGGAACACTAGTGCCAAAGGGGACAAGTCTGGCCCCAAGAAGGGCAATGATAGAAATGCCCAGCGTGACAGAAAGCCGTGTGGTAAGTTTGGCCGTTCGCATGGAGGTGAGTGCATGGTAGGTTCTAATTCCTGCTATGGGTGCGGCAAGAGTGGGCATATGATTAGGGACTGCCCACATGTGAAGAATCAGGCCAAGGCGGATACTCAGCCTCAGCCTAATCCTACTGCTGCAGCCGAGCCTCCTAAGAGGAACATGTTCTATGCTTTAAAAGGTAGAGAGGAGCAGGAGAAGTCAGTTTTAGTGGTCACTGGTAACTTGCTTGTCTTTTCTTTTCCGGTGTATGCATTGTTAGATCCAGGATCCACCTTGTATTTTGTTACTACTTTAGTAGCTAGTAAATTTGACTTGCTTCCTGAGATCTTGCATGAACCTTTTCTGGTTAGTACTACCATAGGAGACAACATTAGGGCCGAAAGAGTATATAGAGATTGACCAATAACTGTTCTTGATAGAGTTGCCTATGCGGACCTAATAAAATTAACCATACTTGATTTTGATATAATTTTGGGTATGGATTAGCTCCATAAATGCTATGCTACCATAGACTGTCAAAACATGGTAGTAATGTTTCAGTTTCCTAATGATTTAGAGCTGGAATGGGAAGGGCGTAGTTCAAATCCAACAGGCCAAATAGTTTCCCATCTTAAAGCCAATAAGATGTTATCTAAGGTGTATTTATACAACTTAGTCAGAGTCAATGACTTAGAACATGAAGTTCCTTCCGTAGACTCTGTGTCCATAGTGAATGAGTTTCAAGATGTCTTTTCGGAGGATTTACCAGGAATACCTCCTGAACGCGAAATTGACTTTAGTGTTGACTTAGATACCAACACCAAACCAATTTCCGTTCCTCCCTATAGAATGGCTCCAGCTGAACTCAAAGAGTTGAAGTTGTAGTTAAAAGATCTACTTGATAAGGGCTTTATCCAGCCGAACATATCCCCATGGGGTGCTCCAGTGTTGTTCGTTAACAAAAAGGATGGAACCCTTATAATGTGTATCGATTATCGGCAACTCAACAAAGTCACTATAAAGAACAAATACCCTCTTCCCAGAATAGATGATCTATTTGATCAGCTCCAAGGTTCAAGTTTCTTTTCTAAAATTGATCTCTGGTCAGGGTAACACCATCTTAGAGTGATACAAGAGGACGTTACTAAGACTGCCTTCCATACTAGGTATGGTCATTATGAGTTTCTTGTCATGTCATTTGGTCTCACTAATGCACCAGCCGCGTTTATGGACCTTATGAATAGGGTTTTCCGTGAATACCTTGATTCTTCTGTCATAGTATTCATAGATGACATCCTTATATACTCTAAGACCAGAGAAGAGCATGAACAACATTTGAGAATGACATTGCAAGTACTCAGGGAACATTAGTTGTATGCAAAATTCAGACAATGTGAGTTTTGGCTGAGATCAGTGACCTTCCTTTGTCACGTTATGTCCGACCAGGGTGTAGAGGTCGATTCGAAAAAGATTAAGGCAGTAAAAAACTAGCCGAGACCCCTCACTCCTACAGATATTCGAATTTTCTTGGGTTTGGATAATTATTATCGCAGGTTTGTTGAGGGCTTTTCCGCAATTGCTGCTCCATTGACAAATTTAACAAAGAAGAAGATGAAGTTTGAGTGGTCTGAAACTTATGAAAAGAGCTTCTAAGAGCTCAAAGACCGACTCACTTCAGCCCCAGTTCTCACATTTCTGAGGAGTGGTGAAGGGTATGTGGTGTAGTGTGATGCTTCCTGAGTAGGTTTGGGATGTGTTCTTATGCAGGATGGCAAGGTGATTGCATATGCATCAAGACAGTTGAAAATCCACGAGAAGAATTACCCTACCAATGATCTTGAGTTAGCTGCTGTGGTGTTTGCGTTAAAACTTTGGAGGCATTACTTATACGGTGTACATGTTGATGTATATACTGACTATAAAAGTCTTCAGTATGTTTTACACAGAGAGAATTGACTCTTCATTAGAGAAGATGGCTAGAGCTGCTCAAGGATTATGACATGAGTGTCCACTATCACCCAGGTAAGGCCAATGTAGTGGCCTATGCTTTGAGCCGATTGATCATGGACAATGTGTCTCATATCGATGATGAGAAGAACTAGTTAGTTAAAGAGGTACACCAATTGGCTAGGTTAGGTGTACGACTGGTAGATGCACCAAGTGGGGGTGTTTCAGTTCATTCCAGTTCTGAATCCTCATTTGTTAGAGATGTTAAAGCTAAGAAGCATCTCGACCCAGTACTCATGGAGTTGAAAGATTCGGTGTTGAGTAAGATGAATGAATCATTCTCCCTAGGGGGATGGTGTGCTTAGATACCAGGGCAGATTGTGCGTGCCAAATATTGATTATCGAGACGCAGAGGCTCATGGCTCCAGGTATTCCATTCATCCAGGTTCCACCAAGATGTATCATGATCTCAAGCAGATCTATTGGTGGGAAGGTATGAAGCGAGATATTTCTATGTTTGTGGAGGAGTGTCCCAATTGCCAACAGGTTAAGTCTGAACACCTTAAACCTGGAGGTCTTAACGAGTCGATTGAGATCCGAACATGGAAGTGGGAGCCTATTAATATGACTTTGTGGTTGGTCTGCCCAGGACCAGGAAACTGCATGATTCCATTTGGGTCATTGTTGACAGGATGACTAAGTCTACTCACTTCATTCCTGTGAAGTCTACTTACAGGGCCAAAGATTATGCCAAACTGTATATTGATGAGATAATGAGCTGACATGGGATCCCTTTATCTATCATTTCGGATCGGGGAGCCCAGTTCACTTCTCGCTTTTGGAGAACTTTCCAAAAGAGCTTGGGTACACAGGTCAAACTCAGCACTGCTTTTCACCCTCAGACGGAAGGACAAGCAGAGCGTACCATTCAGACCCTTGAAGACATGCTGAGAGCATGTGTTATTGACTTCAAGGGGAGTTGGGATGATCACTTGCCACTGATTGAGTTCTCTTATAATAATAGCTACCATTCCAGTATAGGGATGGTGCCTTTTGAAGTACTGTATGGTAGGAGATGTAGGTCCCCAGTTGGGTGGTTTGAGGTAGGAGAGTCTGCCATCCTTGGCCCTGAGATCATACATGAAGCAGTCGAAAAGGTGAGAATGATCAGGTATAGATTGGCTAATACTTACAGTCGTCAAAAATCCTATGCTGATAACAGGAAGAGAGCTCTTGAATTCGAGGTAGGTGATCAAGTCTACCTGAAGATATTACCCATGAAAGGGGTGATGAGGTTTGGTAAGAAAGAGAAGTTGAGTCCGAGGTATATAGGTCCTTATGAGATCTTACAGCGAGTAGGGAATGTTGCCTATGAACAGAAGTTACCAAATGACTTGGCTTTTGTTCATCCAGTGTTTCATGTTTCGACGCTTAAAAAATGTCTAGGTGATCCAGCATCCATCCTACCTGTTGCGGGGTTAGGAGTCGATGAGAACCTTTCTTACGAAGAGGTTCCAGTTGAAATTTTAGATCATCAAGTGAAGCGGCTGAGAAATAAGGAGGTTGCCACACGTAAAGGTGTTATGGAGGAACCATCTTGTAGAGGGAGCAACATGGGAGGCCGAGGCCGATATGAGATCCTGTTACCCTCACTTGTTCAGTTCTGGTGGTTAGATATACTCTTCCTAAGTCTGATGTTGTTTATGAAACTCTAAATTTTAGTGTATTAGTCGATTTTGGTGTTTTAAGTCCATAACTGTGTGTTTTATACTTGCACTATATGAGTTAATATGAGTTCATGCTTGCACTCATGTTGCTGTTTTTGTATAGTGTTGACATGATTTTTGTGTTGCATGAGTTGTGATGTGCATTTAAATAAAGTAAGATTGAGAAGGAAGATCCTCAATCTCAGATATGAAGCTTCAAATAAGCTTTGAGTGATGTTCATCATCCAGAGTAAGTTGTGAATCAGATATTCACAAAGAGTAAAGTTTCAAGTATGTTGATGTGTTTTTCGAAAATACCCTCTTTGATTCAAATGATGTGTAGTGTCATTCGGGGACAAATGTTCCTAAGGGGCGGGGGGATAATGTAACATTCAAGAAAATGTACTTGTCTAGTGAAGAGTCTATTAGATTTGAAGAATATATATTGGGGTACATAGGCATCCCAATGCCCAATATTGAGTAATATTGGGCATGTTAGAGAATATTGGCTTAAGGGTGTTAGCCAAATTTTATGTATTAACAAGTAACTTAAAATACAATCCAAGCTTGTTTAGGAATTGTTCTTGCAATGAAGACCCTAAGCTAAAATTCTTATTTTCATCACTCATACACATTAGGTACTACGCATCCAAGTGTCAAGTCTAAGTACCATAGCACATGATCATTTAAAATGATCATGTATATAAAGTAGTGCCCAAGGACATAGTGAGGATCCTTGGGACAAGAAGTGAACTTTCCAAGTGAAACTACAGAGTGAACGGTTATGAAAGTGCACGGCAACACATGTGCTACCGGCCAAGGGACCAAGCGACAAGCCCAACCGATTCGGTTAGGGCGGTTAGGGAGCAGGCGCGCGTCGGGTCAAGCCACTTGGGGCCAAGCTTCCTAACCAATCCTAGGCTCTAACTAACTTAACTAACTTGCTAACTAAACTAGGATTTACTAAAATGAACTAACTAGTGTGCCCGACATCCTAAGACCTAACCGGTGACACTAGCTGAGTAGTTAACTAAAGAAACATCCTAGTACCTAACCTAGGATGGTCCAAAGCGTTAGTTATGGTCCTAACGACTTAGGCGTACTTTACTAATAACCCTAGGTAACTTAATTAATTAAAGTATCAACTTAATTATTAATTTAAATGGTCAAACCGAGACCCTTAACAAATTTTCAAATTTTGGCTAAGTCAAATGCTCTCCTATTTTTAGTCAATTTAGGAGGGGCATTTTGGTAATTATCTAATTGATTTATTTAATTAAGTTAATTAAACTAAGTTGAATTAGTCAATATTCAGTTCCTAAGACTTAGACTCACGTTTAACCATTAGAAAACCTATGACTGAAAAACAGTGAACAACGTAAGAAAAACCTTAGGCGATTTCAAGGCAGTTCTTCAAGGTTTTCGTTCAAAGAACAGGGTGATCGTCATATATTCAATTCTACAGTATGGTATGGGTTTTCTCTCTTGTATTCCTTTCTTCAGGAGGCTTTTCAATCGTATTGACTTCAAGATAACCGAAACTAGGGTTGTTCCCAATGAAATTGTCGAATGTTAATCTCCCTAGTTCTCCCTATTTCTGATTCTAGTAATATGTATAATGCAAATCTCGAGCATGTTGTTGGCATGTGGTGCTAAATGATCATTATGTATATGTTTCTGTGATTGATAATCTAGAATGAGACCTATATGTTAGATCCGTATGATTAGGGTATTATTTACATGAGATAATAAATGTTGTAATGCCTAATTGTGTTCGAGAAGAAGGAATTGTTCTTAAAGGCTAATAAAAGGTTAAAAGTTGGCTTGCTTAACATGATGAGATTACTATAGTATATACATGAAGTTAATTGACTTCGCTAGTGATAATATTAAAGTTTGATTTATGCCAAAAAATTGGCTAGCAATACTATGTCCAAAATATTATTAGAGTTGGCCAATACTAAATCATACCAATCTTATATGGCCAATGTATTGTAATGCCAAATACATGTTTGATAAGTTAACTTGACAAGATGTAACTCAATGAACTCATAACCAAGGGTATGCCAACGATTGGGACAAGTCCCAATATACCCTATCTAAATGAACATTGTGAACATAATAGCACATTGAATAAGTCCTTATAACTTTCATAAAGAATGATACAAGACTATCAATTAACGTTAAACAAGATAAGGTGAGTAATGAAATAACTAAAAGCTTATGAGTTATGAAATTGACCTAATATAGGGTGTTAAAAGAAGTGAGATAAGTCTCACTTACACTTAAACGATTACGTCAAAGATACTCACATAAGAGGGTGTTAGAAACCGTGAGACAAGTCTCACTCACACCATGATGATAATGTAAGATTTAAATTCACATTCATCAAGTAAAGAAAGGATGACCAGTCATCCATTGAGCTAAGTATACCTCATACTAGAAGCGACCTTCCATAATGTTTGAGTCGACTCTAAAAGTTGTAAAGTATAATAAATCTGAGCTAAGCATCGATAGACTAGCAATGAGCTTGTATCAGCACATGTAAGCCTCACGAGACGAGTCTACCACCAAGGTGGATCAGGGTCTCCAAGGTCTCCTAGTCTTTGAAATATGTTGCCAGCATATGTTACTAGCTAGTGGATCCACATAAGAAAGCTAGGGAGTATTCGTTTTCACTTTGGCTGGTGAACCACCTCTTTTCGGTGTGGGGAAGACACTGGATTTCATATTAACTCACATGATCTATGTCGGTTAAATGCTCAAGAAAGTATTCTGTTTCACATTAAGCGGTTAACCAACTCTTTTTGGTGTGGGGAAGACACTGGATTCGGTTTCACTTTAGCCGGTGAACCACCTCTTTTCAATGTGTGGAAGACACTGGATTCGGTTTCACTTTAGCCGTTGAGCCACCTCTTTTCGGTGTGGGTAAGACACTGGATTTCATGTTAGATCACATGATCTATATCAGTTAATGCTAAAGATTTCTTTAATAAAATAAGAAAGAAAGAAAGTAGCATGTTCAAAGTGAACAGCAGATCAAAGAAGAAGAAATGTAAGTTCAAAGTGAACTAAGAAAGCAAAGCATGAGAATGTCAAATCATCAATGTTTGATAAGAATAAAGTTTTAACAGTTATTGGTTTATGCCAATATTCTAGTATGAATATATTCCCCAACATCTATATATTATACAAATAATCAAAGAATGGGCATAGCCAATAAAGATTGGCCTATGAAGACTTCATGCCCAATTTAACAAGAATGAAAAGTATAACTCATGAGTAGGGTAGCCAAATCATTTCCTTAGTGTTTTGGATTACTTACTTGATTCATTGTAGGTATGGGACTACAATGAATCATTGCACTCGTAAGTAAAACATAGGATCAAAGGAGATCATTGAACTACACAACAAGAAAGAAGAAGAGACTGAAAAATAAACTAAGTCTGGGAGAGGGAGCTCTCGGCCTAAGGGAGCAAAAATATTAACTTTTGCTTGAGTTGTTCTAAAATTATTTTCATGATTCCAAGGTCTTATGTTCATATAGAAAATGAGTTGTGCACTTTAAATGCATGAAAATATGTCATATTCATAGCATTAATCACAAATAATGGATTAGGAAAGTGAAGTGACTTCACTTTCCAGAAATGACATGTTGCTATAGGAAGAACTTTCCTTGATCATGCATAGTCCTTATGTGTTTATGTGCATACACCCATACTTAGTACAAGTGTGTAGTAACCCATATACTATTACTATTTTTATAGGTGTAGGTCCTTGAGAAGATTGAAGAATCATTGAAGTTGTTTGGACTAGTACCTCTAGACTTTGGTAGGTCCTCTTGAGTTTGAGGATGTCTACACTTTATATTCTAGATTTAGTACGTTAGACATAGCTAGTGGATGTTGTCCCTAGCGTTTCATTTCAAACATTTGTTCAAGCATTTGTATTAAGGCCGGTTTGGCAATCTATTACTATTAATATGAATTCTTCATTTCAATTGTTCAATCTATTGGTATATTGTTTAGTTTGAGCCATTAGTATATCACTCTTATGCAAAAATTATATGGAGTCTAAGTATACTTCAGTAAGTTTAAAAAGTTTTAAATTTTCCTCTAAATTTAACTGTATGATTGTGACGAAAGCTAAGAAGAGGCTTGTCTGCGACCTCTGAGAGGTTAACGACGCCGGTCTTATCTGGGATCTAGGATCCGGGTGTGAAAATCATTCTTTGTCACTCACATTTCCAGAGAACCCCATGGAGATATGTTTGGTTAGATAAAACCCTTGTCTTGCAAATCCTTGAGTTGCTCATTCAACTCTTTCAATTTGGGAGCAGCCATTCTATAAGGAGGGATGGATATGAGTTGTGTATCTGGCAAAATATTAATAACAAAGTATATTTCCCGCTCAGGAGAAATTCTGGGCAAGCCATTAGGAAAGACTCCTGGAAACTCACTTACTACAGGGACCAACTCTAACGAAGGTATCTTGGATTAAACATCCTTTACCATAAAAATATAATACATGCACCCCTTGGAGATCATTTTTCTTACAATAATTCAAAAGTCTTAGACCTAATCGAGAGCCTAACATGAGTTTATAAGGGTTAGAAAATTGTTTGAAGTCCTAAAATAATGTGCATAAAACATTTAGGAGGTGTTGGAGTAAAAAACGTCAAGGAACGTCCACGACGTCCAGTGAATTTATTACTTGGATTAGTGGGGTGTTTTGATGGTTTTAAAGAGGTTTCTGAAGGGTTTTATGCTTGTGATATGATGTGGATGAACTTAGGTGCCAATGAGGGACTTAAGGAAGACAGGCCAAGTGAGGAGTGTCAACCTTCAAGAACAAGCCAAAGCCAAGAGGCCAAGGCTGTCCAAGAAGGGAGGCTACTGCCTCAATCTTCACGAGCATGACCACAACCAAGGTGGGGAGCTCGTGAATAAGAGTTGTCCATGGGGGATAAGAAGTCATTGTACCTAGCTACTTTCAAAGACACCACGAGTCACTTCATGACTCGTGGTGAAGTTTGACGGAGGGAAAAGGTCTTCCGTTAAAATGCCTTATCCAAAATTGGTGAGCTTGGTGCGGCTTTGGGGGAGCTACTGCCAATGAGAACCACAAGCCACTTTACGGGTCGTGGTGCATCTTCATGGAAGGGGCCTAGGGTGCTCGTGAAAATGACTTGGTGGGAGAAATGGAGGGGGCTCCTTGGGAGGAGCTACTGCCTCACTAATTTTTGGCCACCACCACGGTCCATCATGCATTTCACGTACCTTGAAGTGGGGCGTGAAGATGGACGGGGGTTCACAGTGAAGTTAAGTTGGACTTCACTTTTGGAAGTCCAACTTAATGAGGGTAGTTTAGGTATTTGGGGTGTGGACTATATATTGACTTTAGGCCAATTTCATTTATTTCCCACTCCAAAACACAAACCCAAATTAAAACTGAAATTGCTCTCATCTCTCTCTACTTTCTCTCTCTCCATTCATCCTCCATTGAAGAACAAGAATCTTGAGGAAGAAGACAAAGTCTCCAAGGTTTTCACACAATTTTCGTGGGCAAAGTTTCATTAAGGTATGGGTTCTTCACTCTTGGGATTCCTTTCCCCAAGAGGTCCTCTCAAAGATGAATTTCAATTACCCCAATTCTTAGGTTTTTTCTCTACAAATGGGTTTTCTCCTAAAGTCGAAATTGATGATTGATTGTGTTGAATAATGATTTCCTATGACTATTCTAGTGTAGATTATTGTGTAACTGATGTTAATTGTGGGAGTTTTGTATAGATCATGTTGAAGGGGAGTTGTGAATGTGTTGATTGTTGTATCTATCTTATTCAATCTATGGATGGCCTAGGGACATGTATTGTTGGGATTAGACCTAATTCTTGAAGAATTCATGATGAACCAGTTTCCCTTAAACCCTAGGTTATGAATTGAAGTTGATTGGGATGGTGATGATACAATTGGCTTAGTATTGTATAGATTACTATTGTATAATGTTTTTACTCCTATTGTTGGGTGGAATTGATCGGTTGATGTTAAACCATGGATGATGGCTTGTGAAGGAAATTTGGATAAGTCTTGTGATCTCAATTCCTTACTTCAATTATGATTACTTGTGATTAAGTGATAATGTTGTATTGAAGTATACCTTATTTGAAGATTGATAGAGTTGGTATGCGGTTGAATTTAAATGTCTTAAACTATGGTTTGTGAGTTGTTTGTTAAGATGTAAAAGTTATAAAGATGGTGATAACTTACCAATGTACCTTATCATGATATGATTATGTAAATGTGCTAGTCTCACATGTATGAGTTGTAATGAAAGGACACTATTCATCCAATTCTTATTGAGCTATGATGATAATTATATAAGGGATAGACCTTATGACCTACATTAAGCTATCATGATTAATAAAGGCATTAAAGACATTTCAAAAATGGACTCTAGCTTAGCACCGAGTGAACTAGAGTGAGGAGTGTCCATTCCCACATAGGGAAGGTAGGATCACTAATGTACTCATGATATTGGAGACTATAATGTGTGTAGAATAAATAGGGTCCCAACTACATCTCCTAGTTCCAAAATTATGTTTCTCTCATAGGAATACTAGCTGTTGGATCCACAATAGAAGCTATGTTAATGTTTTGGTACTACCTTGTCAAGTAGTTTGCCTTCTTTCGGTGTAGGGTTCCATGACGCCGGATTTCACATTAGCTCATGTGGTCTATGTCGGTTAAGGCAAGATGTTCCAAAAAGGTAAAATGATGTAATGGAATGAACTCTAACTAGAATGACCTAAGGGGTTTAGCTTAGTCTAGGTAGGGGTATGGGACTCTACCTATACATTGTAATAATTATCCTTGATAGAAGTATTAGTAGGATGTTCTTATGTATGTATATGCTTATAAATGTAAATGATGTGTATATGATGATATTACATGTTGTTGACACTATATGATATTGGCTTCACTTATGAACATGTGGTTGTTCTCTATCGCTAAAGTATAATGATGATGATGATTCTAGATGATGTAGTATGTGGAGTTGGACATTGCTTATGGTTCTTATTAGGTTACTTGATTGAGTAAGGTTATGGGGATTTGCTTGGTAATTGCACTAGTGGACTTAATTAGGGTTCATGAGTAATGGTCTTGCTTTGGTTATGGTGTTATGAACTCTTATCCATGCTTGTTGATGTTATAACTTGATGATAGAGTTGTCTTGATTATGTGCTCAATTAGGTGGATGTGCATGTTGACTTGACTAGACTTAGTATTGTTGGTCTTGTGATGTACGTGGTCTTGACTTAATGAATATGTACTATTGACTTGTATTGGTTCTTGAATGTGCATAAGGCTTTTCAAGGTAAATTGCATGTTTTAATGAAATATTCCTTTTTAGCATGATTTCTATGTTGTGTGCATATGGTCCTATACTTAGTACAAGTGATGTGCTAACCCCATTTTCTCCATTTTCCCCAACATTTTAGGTTCCGGTCGTTGAAGGGCTTGTGACGACATTTGAAGAAGACTTGGATCCTCATTATCCCAGTTGGGTAGGTCCTTACCACTTCGAGGACAATGCCATTTTCTATCTTCGGATATTGCTTAGTCATAAAGACAATATGTTCATTTCCTTTCATTTTAGTACTAAAGATTGTGTAGCCTATATGTAGTTCTTATTGTATTGATGTATGGGTTATGCCCAATTGTTAAACTCTTGTTAGATGGTTATGATATGAGACATCCTGTTCTAAGACTATGTTATACCTTATATATATATATATATATATATATATATATATATAGATATATATTTATATATATATATATATATATATATATATATATATATATGTGTGTGTGTGTGTGTGTGTGTGTGTGTGTGCAATAAAAGTAGAAGACTATGTAATCTTCTTATACGAAGGGTCTATGTGTACTCAATATAAATATATATTATGTGTATGTGAGAGGTCTATGTAAACCTCATGATAGATAGAAGAAAAGTTCTAAACTTTTCTTCATTTTAACCTATGCATGTAATGATGTAAGCTAAGAGGCTAGTCATAGTCCTCTTCGAGGACGACGGTGCCGCTTACGTCCGGAGGGTGCTCCCCGGATGTGAAATTTCTATCTTTTAGACATGACACAAATTCACCTCTAAGAATAGAATTTCCCCCCTCCACTCTAGCATGGACTCATTTAGAAATTGAAAATTTACTACCCAAAATGACATCAAAATAAAAAAATGTCAAATCTTACTTAATCAACCAAATAGACTTTATGAGACAAAGAAATACGACAACTCCTATAGAATCTTTTTACAACTACCGTGTCACCAACTAGGGTAGACACAAAAAAAAGGTTCTTGTAAAGGTGTACCAAAAGACAAAGGGGCACCGAGGTCTAACAATGCCTAAATATCAATAGGGAAAACTTGTAACATGCCGATCACCACATCCGGGGAGCTCTCTTGGTCACCCCTTGATTTAAGAGTATAGAAGTGGTTCATCTTTGGAGCATCAGAATTTGAACCACTTGCAAGGGCTTTCTTTCCATACCTTTCTTGAGATCTTAACATGGGAATATGTCTCTTCATATGACCACTCTTCCCATAACTAAAGCAACCATATGTGCCAACTAGGCATTTGCCATCATGCTTTTTACCACACTTGGACAATTAGGTCTTTCAACATAAGCACCACCACTATTTCTTCCTTGAGTCTTAGGGTTATACAACCTATATTTGTTGACTCTTTGAGTGCTATTGGAGCCTAGGCTGGAAAAGCTTCTCTTGAATCTTGGTTTACCTTGAACCTCTAATTTACCCTTGGAAGAATTTCCATCGTCAGTCCTTGCCCTCTTCACCTCTCTACTCAGTTTCTTGAGCATTTCTTCCTCAATTTGTTCGCCATGAAACATAAGACGTGAAATATTCATACATGTAATAAGCATTGTCGAATGACGTTCATTGACTACCATGTCGGATATCCCCAAAACATGCAAATTTATTCATATTAGGCTTAGAGTCCTCAACCAACGTAGGAGCATACTTAGACAATTAGATAAACTTAAGGCTATAGTCCTTTACACTCATACCTCCTTGTAAAAGGTTGATAAATTCTTGCATCATCTTTTCCTTAAACTCTAAGGGAAAGAAACTATCAAGGAAAGCCGACTTGGAAAATCCGCAATCAAACGGAGCCACTCTTAAAGGTCTCTCCTCCTTCCATTGCTCATACAAAAATTGAGCCGTATCTTTTAGTTATAGGCGGCTAGTTTCGCCTTTTCTTTGCAGAGACACTCCCATATAAGCTAAAAACCTTTATGCACATATAAGAAGAAACATAAGCTAAACTAATCCATATAAGAAACCCAAGGCCACACTAGTGCAATGCAAATATAAGATCCAATAATCCTACCAAATTCTAAGTATCACTTTTAGTCACCAACATCATACATATATTGCTCTTACCTCATCCATAAACATCATACATAAGGAAGAGTAATTCATGTTTATAACTTGCAGCAAATTCAAACAACCTTTACATTCATACATATTATTCATACATAGTTCATAAGTCTTCATAACCTAAAAGAACCTAACCACAACCCTCTCAAGGCCCACTTGTGTACTGCATAGATTAAGTCTCATACCCACATCCACACCAAGTAGTACCTCTTACGAGGTCATATTTAAAGTCTATATTCTTAACATAATTCACATTCTTACCATATAGGGAAAAGTAGCCTTAAATGATATAGACCGTGTTGAGCTACATGGAAATGTTGTTCTATCCCTACACCGAAAAGAGGTGTCCTACTTGCCTATGGTAGAACTAACATTTAGCTTCTAGGTGGATCCACTAGATAATACCTATGTAGGCAGATAGTTATGGGATATGGAGATTGCATCTACAAACCCTAACTACTAAAGTAGAGGCTTCCATATCACGAGACACTATATTGAGAACCCAACTACTAGCATTGATGAACCCATCTCATATTCATATCCACTCAATCCTAAGCATAATTCCTTTTAAAAGGCATAATAAGTCTTTATTTAAGTTCATGTTCATAAAGGAATGCACTAGATACTCAATCAACACATTATTATAACAACTCATTGATTCATTAGGTGAGAATGTACTGTAATCTCAAGACTCGTCAATATGCGAGTAGACCTTTCAAATCATTTTCATAGTGTGTCTATGAGAATAGCCTTTCAATCAACAAAAAAAACATACCATAATCACATTCATTCATAAATAGCCAAATGTAATGGTAGAGGAAGAATCTTTCAATCTAAATCATGAATACACAATAAACATAAGATCATCACAATCTAAGTGAATCATGAATTTATACACAACTTTCATCCATAAGAGCAAACTCTAGAAATTTACCCCCTCATGGGTCATGAATCACGTCTCACAAATAACCCTAGAATTACAACACTAGGCATGAATAAAACAACATAAAGTACTAAATTATCATAGACACATTTCGTAGTTATCATCTTGAATGAATACACCCATCACAATTCATTAAACTGGGGCCATGGGGAAGTACGTGGGTTCATGGGGAGTTTTATTTAAAAATCACCATTAAATGAAAAATCATCCTAATATAAGACAACTAACTCATAGATAATTATTTTAGAAAGAAGTCATGGCTAAAATAAAAACCATATTTTCTTGATGAATCTACAAAATTCAAAATTAAAGAGTTGAAAGAGCTCCATGGAGAAAAGTGTTCCATGGATCAAATATCTCATACCTTAGTTAATGTTTTCCTCAAGAAATTGGTGAAGAAAGACTTGTTCTTGAACTCCTAGTTTGAGTTTTTTGAACATCTTCAATGGAGTCTAGAGAGAAATATCAAGGTAAAGTTTTGATTTCCTTTTTAGTCTTGTGAATTATGAAGAGTTACAGAGTTGTTTAATAGTTAAAATTACATAAATATACCTAAAATATCTAATAATAATCATCCCTACTCTAATTCAATTAATTATAAATTTATCAGAATGTTTGACCCTTAGTCGTGTTGAACAACCTTGAAAGACCCCACCCACGAAACCCCCACCTACGAGGTGTGGGTAGAACCACGGACCGTAATGGTCTTTCGTCGTTTGGGTCAGATAAGGGGAAATCATGAGGGCTGGAGAAAAATCTAAGTGTTGACTCACGACCCCCACCTACGGGGCGTGAGTTATCCTACAACTCATAGGTGTCCTTTTGTGGGTCAGGCTATTTTTTACAGGTTTTGGACAGCCTCTTGGCCCTCCTGAAGGACCCTTAGGGGGCCATGCCTTGACTTTTAGGGACTAAGACATTAGTACTAGGTTAGGATGGTCATTTTAGTATTTATTCATTAAGTTTAACGCATTTATGATACTAGAATACATGTTAGGCTCTAGCTTAGGTCATTAGATTTCCGGGGTGTTACATATTTTGAGATGACTAGCATTATATTCTTCATTCCTAGAATAGATTAGTATGTCATCAATGAAGATGATAAAATACATATCTAAATAAGGTTTGAATACTATATCTATAAGGTCCATGAATATTGCAGGTGCATTGGTCAAACCAAAGGACATAACTAGGAACTCATAATGACCATAGCGACACTTGAATGTTGCCTTTGGGATGTCACATCCCCTTACCCTTAGCTTATGGTAGCCTGATCGGAGGTCTATCTTGGAGAAACAAGTAGCACCCTGAAGTTAATTGAAAAGATCATCAATCCTTGAAAGAGGATACTTATGCTTGATGATAACCTTTTTCAATTGATGGTAATCTATACACATCCTAAGGGAACCATCATTCTTCCTCACAAATAAGACTGGAGTGCCCAAAGGTGAGACACTTTGTCAAATAAATCCCTTATCAAGGACATCTTTCAACTATTCCTTAAGTTCTTTTAACTCTGGTGGTGCCATTCTATATGGCAGAGTAGATATAGGACGAGTATCTTGAAGAATGTCTATACCAAAGTTTATTTCTCTCATAGGATGGACTCCGGGTAGGTCATCTGGAAAGACTTCTAGAAAGTCTTTTACTACTGAAAACTTATAGAATATGAGGTATATCAACACCAGAGTCATTAAATTGGACTAACTGATTGACACATCCCTTGGAAACTAACTTTCTTGACTTATGGTACAAAACAAAAATACCCTTAGACCCTGCTGAACTACTTTTCCTCTCTAAGACTGGCTCATTTGGAAACTAAAATTGGTACTTGAGTTCTACCATCAATGGAGGCATAACAGGCATGAAGCTAGTTCATACTAAGAATAACATCAAAATCTACCATGTCTAATTCGACTAAATCATCCATGGTGTCCTTGTGATTGATAGAAATAACACAATCATGATATACTCGCTCAGCTAGAATAGGTTCCCCAACAGGTGTAGAAACACAAAAGGGTTCACAGAGTTTCTCACGAAGAACATCAAAATTATTTGCAACATAAGGATTCACAAAATATAAACTCGCTCCTGGGCATAGAAATGCATAAACATAAAGGGTAAAGACTTTGATCATACCAATGACAATGTTTGGAGAATTCTCTTGCTCTTGACAAATTGTGATTGCATAAAGGCGGTTTGCTGCTTTACCATTACCGAAAATAGGATATATTGCTCTGATTCCCATTACCCTTATGAATCTTAGGACACTCTTTCATGAAGTCAGCTTCTTGTCCACACTTGAAACAACCTGTAGAGCTATTGGTACACTTACCTTGGTGGGTTCTACCATACTTAGCATATGCAGGAGCCTAGTTCCCTCCTTGTGCCAGAGTACCCTGAGATTGTGTAGGTCTAACTCTGAAGTGTTGCGAATTCTGGCTATTAAACTCACCTTTTTTCTGGGTGCAGGCACACTAGCAAATGATGGAGCATATCTATTTTTCTTTTGTTGAAAGGACGAACATTTTACATTACTTATTTGCTGCCCTGATTCACTCCATGCCTTATCCTTTTTGTTTCTAAACTCGTCCCTATACCTCAGCTTCTCTTCCTCAACCTGTTGCACATAAAACATTAACCTTGCTATACACATGTCCCCAATTTTCATAGCTTCAACGCCGTCTTTGCTTGACACACGGAACAACCCCGCAACAAAAGACTCATCCTTCTCCTTATTTCTGTGACCATATCTGGAGCATATCGGATAGTTAGGTGAACTTTAAACCATACTCATGAACACTTAATGTATCCTGCGTAAGAGTGAGAAAATCTCCTACCTTAGTCTTTCTCAGTTGTCAGGGAAAGAAATGCCCCAACAAGGCTTCCTCAAAACATGTCCAACTCACAAGCGGTGCTCCCTCAACTCTACCCTCCTTCCACTAGTCAAAATATGTCCAAGCAACATTCCTCAATTGATATGTCGGTACTTCAACTTGCTCAGTATCGGCAATGTGCATAACATCAAATACTTTTTAGAGTTCCTCCATAGAGTTCTTTGGATCTTGACAAGTGCTTGAACCAGTGAAACTTGAAGGATTCATCCTAAAGAACTCAAAGATCTCTGAAGTATCAGCCTCACCCCTATTTGTTTCCAACTTGATTGGTCACAACTTGTCCTAACATCATTATCGCTTCCCTCAACTCAGCATTGGTAACTTCTCCGTGGGTTTGCACTTCATGTGCATTGGGTACTCCATGATCCTCAACATTGCGCCTATAAGGAAAATGTCTGACAGCTTCGCGCAAGTACGAATGAGAATGGACTTTATAGAGATGAAATGTATCATAAAAAATCAGTATGAAACAAGTGAGAATATTTCTTAAGTGTCGCAGTCTCCTAATTATAGATATGGTGCGCATCACACCGATAATTAGAATTCTTCACACACGGCTTCATGGACTCCCTGGGACTCTTGAACTTAGTGCTTTGAATACCAAGTTTGTCACGCCTCGAGCCTATACCCTGGGCGAGACTGTGACTCGAGAACCCTTGTTGTTCCAAGCAAACCATTAGCCTGAATTACTTGCTCAGCGGAAAACTTAAACATAAGAAACATAACTTATGCAATAACTTAAGGGAAAATAATATAGCAAAAAATGGAAACTCAAGTCTTAAACGTATACAACTAAAATGAATAAGACTAAAGATTTGTAGCTACTCGTCTATGAAGCCTCTAAAATAAAGAGGGTTGTCATGACAAGACCCCGATTATTCTTACAACTGAAAAATTGGAAAGCAATGTAAAAAAGAGCCCACTACAAATCAAGGAAGCTCACCATGTGAATCTGAGTGCTCAACTGGATCAACCAGTGTAACAAACCAGAATTTAGTAGACTAAATTAGAGACAAGAGCTAGAGTTGTAGAGTGTGTTGTTGAGAATTTGAGTCATAGATAAGACTTTTTTTGTTTAGAACAAGGGGTATATTGGTAGAACGCCAAGGCACGTGTTAGACCTCTTAGTTTAGAAGGTCATCTATGGCATGGCTTAGAGTTTCAAGGGCAAATGCGAAGGCCAAGGGGGTAAAGCCTTTACCAAGGGCCAAGTCTGCCTAGGGTACACGACCACTTTCATTGAAAGTTGTTAGATTACGGACCGTGAATTGGTCCGTGAAGGTCCCTTAGTCACTTGGAAGGCAAAGCCTTGAGGCCAAGATATTGCCCCAAGTCAATGACCACTGCCACAACCATTGGTCTTTACCACGGTACATAGAAGTGGCCGTAAAGATGCCTTAGGATTTTTGGTGTTTGGCTCACTAAGGAGGGTCACTGGTCAAGGGACCACGGGCCGTGGATGTAATACCCCAAAAATATAATTACTTAAGCTAGAGCCTCATATAATTTATAATGACTTAAAAAGGATGAAAATGATGTTTTTAGACCTAATATAATGTAACTAACTTATCATGAAAGTGTTAGTGCATAAACGTCAAGAAATGACCATGACGTCCTAAAACTAGTAAGTTGGACTAGTGTTGGCTTAGGTCATCTAATGAGGTGTTCAAGTGTCGTATGAGGACTAACTTTTGTAGTAGGGATATATATATATATATATATATATATATATATATATGTATAAATACATTTTTAGGGTCCAAACGTCTGTGTACAACCCCACAAGGACCACCCTAGGTGTCCTTGAGGAGGACACAAACTAGGACCCAAAAACCTATCAAAAGACAAAATCATGAACGAGACCCATCTACAACCAGTAGACTGGTCTACAGACCGTAGGTCATGGTCTTAGGTGGGGAAAAGGTTTCCTCTACACTAAATGATGGAGGGTTTAGACGGCCAGTAACTCCACCTACGGTCCGTAGATGGAGGGTTGTAGGTGCTGCCACATTTTAAGTATTTCGTTTTTAGTTAGGGGTCTGAGGTTTAGTTTGATTTTAAATTAGGGTTAAGAGGGGTGGTTAGTTAACTAATTAACTTTATAAAACCGCCTATAACACCCTAACCCCAATACTTTAAGTCATTCAACTAAACTCACAAACTAAAACAAAAACTCAACTTCCCTATCTCAAAATCTTCTCTCTAAGAATACCATTGAACAAGAAGACCAAGGTTCAACTAGGGCTTAAATAATTATAATTTTCTCCATAAATTCCCAACTAATTTATCAAGGTATGGAATCTCTTCACTGTTGGGATATTTTCCCCAAGAGGCTGTCCAAAAATTGGATGTCAAAGTGCCCCAATTTCTAAGTTTACACTCAATTTCATGGGTCTCTCTATAAACTATTTTCCATTGATCTGAAGTGATTATTTATGATTATATATGAAGATTTATTGATGAATTCAAGTAATGTTTGTGTTTTTTGGAATAAATCCCAACAAGACCCACGAATCTCCGCTTTTTCTCAACCCTAAATCCCAATATGATTTGATTGATGAATGAATGATGAGAATCTAGTATGTTTCTATGTAATTCAATATTTTATTATGATTTTATCCTATATGATGAATGAATATCGTTAAATTAGGGTTGACCTTGAAGAATTCCTTCAAAGCTATGAATGAAGGTTTTCAATTTGATTATAGCTTAATGTTGAACTATTGGTCCACTTATGGTGGAGGTGCTTACTTGAATTATGAATTGTGGTGTAGAGTCTTTTTCCTCTTCCCTACCACCCTAATTATTTACAAGTATGCTTTGATATGATATGAACATGAATATTATATTATGTTATGATATGAATGTTATGTTATGAGATTAATATTAATGTTGTGATCATGACTATGGATGTGTTGTTATGATGAATAAGAGACAATTCTCATGAACACTATATGACTATAATATGAAAGATATATTCTCACATATTATTGGTTCTATGGTGAAAAGTCATTCTCATCATTGAAACCCTTGATCTATATGAAATAATGAGGGATTGAATCCCGAAGGTATTCTTTATGAACACGACTTAAGTAAATACTAAAGATTATTTAAGAAGGGATTTTGTGCTTAGAACTGAGTGAACATAAGTATGAGATGGAGGCTTTTACGTTTAGCCAGTCTAGCCTCTCACATTGGTTCCATTTGCGTTTAGCAAGTCCGGGTTCCTAATATATGTGTTGTCTCATGAGATGGAAACCTTTTACGTTAGCAAGTCTAGATTTGTTGTAGCAATCCCTTTGTTCCTTAACTATGTGCCAACACAGGTCTTAGATAGTGGACCCACCTAGATGCTATTATGACTAGTTTAATCGTAGGAAAGTGAAACACCTTCTTTTTCTGTGTGGACGTAGAACATCGGATTTTATGTAGCTCACATGGTCTATGTCGGTTATGGTAAAATCTCATGAATGCTATAGAATATGAAATAATATAAGAACATGAACTCTAACTAGGTCTTCTTGGGGAATACTACATAGTATAGGCGAGGGTATGGGACTTTACTGATGCATTGCACAAGTGGGTCTTAAGAGGAGTTCTTGTGTGAGTCCTTTATGTATGGGAACTTATGAATGATGTTAAGGTTGATTTAACTTATTATGATGGTAATGATGTATGTGAATTCACTTATGATATCTTGATGGTTTTGCTTAGGCTATATGTTGTATGAGACTTCATATGTACATTGCACAAATGAACTTGAAAAGGGTTTGTGGGTGGTTTGTTCACGATGTTATGTTACATGAACTCAAGCATGTACGATATAAATTGTGGCATGGTATAATTTTACTTATGATCATGAATGTATCTTTATGTTATAGTATTGATTGGTTGTGTGTTCCTTTGATGTGCACTATGTTTTTTTCTTACTTCAAAATAGCATTTTTTCAACTAAAGGTCCCTTTGTGCATGTTTTAAATGGTTTTAATTGCAAGATTTCCATACTGAGTACACATGGAATGTACTAAACCATATTTCTCTTATTCTTCTAGCAAGTGTAGGTTCGGTCTATTAGGTTGATATTGTGAAGAATGAAGGCTTGTATTGCATTCTCCAATATCATTTGGTATGTCCTCGAGTTCCGAGGACAACATGATACCACCATGTTCTTTCTATGTTGTAATAGACCACTATTGTACTTAGTATTATGATACATTATATTGTAAAGAGCTAAGATGCCTAATTTGAGATTCTTATGTTGTAGTTTAAAAGGTTAAATGAGACGACGTCTAGATACTCTTTTTTCTTATATGAAAGTGTTGACATCGATTGTTAAAAAGGTTTTGAATTTTCTACTTTATTCAATGTCATATGCTATTTTTACTTCAAATATCATGTTTTCAACTCAAGGTCCCTTTGTGCATGTTTTCAATGGTTTTAATTGCAAGGTTTGCATACTTAGTGCACATGGAATGTACTAAACCATATTTCTCTTATTTTTATTGCAAGTGTAGGTTCGGGCTATTAGGTTGTTATTGTGAAGAAGGAAGACTTGGATTGCATTCTCCAATACTATTTGGTATGTCCTTGAGTTTCGAGGACAACATGATACCACCATGTTCTTTCTATTTTGTAATAGACCAATATTGTACTTAGTATATGATACATTATATTGTAAAGACCTAAGATGCCTAATTTGAGATTCTTATGTTGTACTTTTAAGGTTAAATGAGACGACGTCTAGATACTCTATTTTCTTATATGAAAGAGTTGGCAATAATTGTTAAAAAGGTTTTGAATTTTCCACTTTATTCAATGTCATATGCAAGGATGATATGCTAAGGACTTGTATGAGACCCCTTAGGGGTCAAGTACGTTGTGTTACAAATTGAGGGTGCTCTCAGGTCATAAAAAACTTGGTATCAGAAAATAAGATTTTAGGATAATTTCTAGTATTGATGTCTCATGAACCACGTCTAGTAGATTGTTGTTCATGGGTGTGAAGCGCGCCAAGCTTATGAATGAGAGTCTGTGTGATGCTTACAAACTTTAACTTCCTTTGATATTCTTGAGTCGTGCCTAAGAGTCTTCACTCTATGAGTCATTTCCTCTAATCCTTTTCTTGTGGATATAGGATATGAATACTAGAAGACCAACCAAAATAAGGGTTGAAGGAGATTGAAAATGAGGGAGTTCCTCCCCAAGGTAACCAAACTCCTCATAATGAACAAGTTCCTCTAGGTGACCAACATCCGGTCAATCTTCTGTCTATGATGGATAGAGAAATAAGGGCGGTTTTCCTAACCTTAACTAATGTCATGGCTAGTCAAGCTCAATCCGTAACTACACTATATCAAGCTATGACGGCACAATCTAATCAACATGTTAAGTCTCATGTGAATCCAAATTATAGTACCATGGCTTCACATTTGAGGGACTTGAATATGATGAACCCTCCAATGTTCTTTGGGTATAAATTAAATGAGGATCCCTATGATTTTTTAGCTGATATCTATAAGATTTTGTATGCTATGGGTGTAACCTCTAACGAGAAGTCTAACCTATCCGCTTATCAACTCAAGGACGTGGCTCAATCATGGTACACTCAATGGAGAGACATATGACTCTAAGAGCTGGTCCCATAAGTTGGGACATTTTTAGGAAGGAATTTCTTGATTGGTTTTTTCCAAAGGGAGAAAAGGGCGGACAAAGTTGAGGAATTCATCAACCTTTGTCAACGAGGTATGAGTGTTCAAAAATACTCTTTCAAGTTCACTAAGTTGTCTAAGTATACTCCATTTATGTGTATAATCCTAGAAATGAAATGAGTCTCTTTGTGATGGGTGTATCCGATGATATTGTGGAAGAATATCATGTGGCAATGCTTCATGATAAAATGAACATTTCTCGATTGATGGTACATGCTCAACAAGTTGAGGAGACTAGGCTTAAAAAGAATCTAGGGATGTCAAGAAGGCAAAGTCCTATGATTGAGGTTCTTCCAAGGGTAAAATTAAGATTCAAGATAAACCAAGGCTTAAGAAGAGGATTTCCAATTAAGGTTCTTTCAATACTCCAAGGAACAACAGAGATAGGGTGCCTAACCCTAAGCCACAAGGAGGAAAAGGTGGTGGTTCTCATGTTGAGAAATGTAATTGTGCAAAATTTTGTAAGAGGCATGGAGGCAAGTTCCTAGTTGACAAGGATAATTTCTTTAGTTGTGGGAAGAGTGGTCATATGTGGAGATATTGCGCTATATTGTAGGTTAAAGGGAGGGAGAATAATCATGTAAGACCCCCAAAATGAGTTAGGGTGTCTAGAGACTAACATGGTTGTATTAAGGTTATAATGTCCTAAAATGACTTATAATATGGTTTAGAGTCAATGTATAAAGTTTGAGGTGATTTGTAAGTCAAACGTCAAGGGTCGACCAAACGTTCGACGACTAGTCACCTATGTGCCTCATGTGTCTATGCATGCTTAAAATTGTATGAAATGATCTTAAAGAGTCTTAAAATGAGTTATAATGATTTTTAATGATATTATATGAAGCTTCGTGAAGTTTGGAGGTCAAATGTCTAAGAACGTCCAAGACGTTCGAAAGTTAGCCCTTGGGACGTTCATGTACGTCTTGATAGGGCCTTGCATGTTTGGATGAGTTACGTGTATTTGTTTTGGGTGAAACTCATGTGGGATGTCTACAACTCGTTAAGGGTTGTATTTACGTTGGAAACATCCGGGTACGACTTCAAAAGGGCCTCGCAAAAGGGTCCACAAGAAGGACCCAAGGCTGGTCGAGACACTGCCTTGGCAATGTCAATCGACGGACAAAACGACGGCCAGTTGGTCAACCAATGGCCCGTAGGTGAGGTCTCGTTGATTGATACTTAGCCTGGCCAAGTCTCAACTCAAAATCAGTCCAAGTTCCAATCGACTGAACCAAACAACGGCCAGTCGATTGACCAACGCCCAGTAGACTGTGATCCGTCGTTTGTGGCGTGCAGTCACTGTCTTGCGACTGTTTTACTAAAGGGGTGAATGGTAAATTCACCCCACGTACTAAAATGACTATAATTGATTAATTTACCAATATTTGGGTGTATATAAATTATCAAACACGTGAAGAACCTATTCCCAATCCCCTCTCACGAAATTGAACCTTTCCAGCCAAAAATCTTCTCCCTAGAAACCTCCATTGTTGTTGAATCTCAAGAACAACTTGGAGCTTGGATATTCATGACTTCTTCACCAAGTTTTAGAGGTATTCATGTATATAAAGGTATGCTTATCCTTCATCTCTAGTTATCCTTCCATATGGAGAGTTAATCTAAAAGATTTCAAACAGAAAAATATGATCAAAGTTCTCCTTCTTCAATCTAGCCATGGGTTCTTTCTAAAAACGTTATTAATGATTAAATCATGATTAATTGAATTTAATTTAGTGGTTTTAACGTGATTTTGAATCCAATTGCATGATAAACCCATGTCCCTTCCCAAACTTGATTTAGTCCGTGCATGAGCTTTGTGATCTTGACTTGCCATTGACTGAATTGTGATTCTATTACGTTGAAGTTGTTATATCTACTGTCGTGAATTAATGTTGAATTGATAATGAAGAATCCATGTGGATCGATGTATGAAGGTTTGAACATGCCTAGACTAGTTAACAATGTGATCACTGTAATGTGGGTCCTTAATTGTATAAAAGTAGATTTCGATCATGTTAAGTTGGTTATATCTACTGTTCTAGGTTAATATCATGTTTGAATTATGGATATGAATCTTGTATGATTGAAGTAAAGATGGCTTATGTGAATTGAACTAGGTTCTTCTAGTTTATGGAATAGTAACTTGTAATCTTGACGTTATGATAGTTGTTATATGAATTGATGATGGTTAATTGTCCTTAGATATTGCCTATAAGGTAATGTGAATATGAATTTTATGTAATGGATGCAATCTAGATTAATTCATGATAGTTTGAATAGGATTAACCTATGTATACCTACCTTCCATGAATTCCTAGTATAAAGCATACTTACAGTGAATTCGACTTTATTGGCAATTGTAGTAGTGTCTCGTTTAAGCTATGATTTCTTTGGATAATGCTCTACATGTATATTATTGATGAATCTTGATTGATAAGCAAGACTAGGGAAATTGATTTATGATCTATGCCTATCTATTTTCTAGAACAATGGTAATGATTTACACTAGTTGTATCATGATCTTGTAGCGACTTGTATATGGTTTCTTCTATGATTAAAGTACTTTTAGCTACTTCCCTATATAATAATTTTTGATAAACAAGGTGTATTGGTCAATGATGATCAAAGGGTGAGAAATTGGTAAGAACGCTTATCTCCTCTACTTTTCTATATTAATGTAGTTGATGAAGCCTTGTATGACATTGTGTGGTATCGTCCACTTATGGTGGCGGTGTTTACTTTATTTTCATTATAATGTGTTAACCATGGCCTTGAAGGCAAATTGTTGATTATATGAATGAGTGGTTATGATGATCACCTTATGTGTAACTTGTGCCTAGTCTTCCATTATAGTTGTGAACCTAGGTTGTGTTACTATCGTTATGAGCATGTGAATGGATATGGAAGAGCATGTGTAGGTGCTTCCATGGGTTAAGTGTTAATGATTGATGAACCTAACTTGTCTCCTATGCTATTGTGTGTTATGTGGTCTATGCTTGAAGAGTATTGTGGTCTAAGAGGGTGGCTGCCTCAATGAGTTGTTGATGGCCACTATGTGATCATGTTGACGAATCTACACACACTCACACATTATACCTGCTTACAATGTAGTACGTATGGGCATAGTGTCTTAGTGGGTTTAGATGAAAGTATTTCTCAAATTGTGATACCTATAGACTTATGCATTGATATATGAACATGTGTGACATTATGTGTTATGTGAAAGGTTTGTTCACATCTATGTATACACTTACACACATGTATGGTGGTCTAGTAAGTAGAGGGGCCTTGAGAGGGGTGCCCAAGATTACTCTAAATCTAGATAGGTGCTTGAATATTCTATAAGCATATGTGGAATGATATCTTAAGCCTATGTTTTATGAAAACTTAATTAAAAGCTTTTCAATAAAGGGAACTTAGCTTAAAACTAAGTGAACTTGACATTGAGAGGTGTTGACTTTCCTTGAGGAAGATTCACCATTTGTCCCTTATAGAGTGTTGACTTCCCTTAGAGGAATACTCACCTATGGACCCACATGAGGTGTTGACTTCCCTTTGAGGAAGGGATCACCCATGTTTTCTCATGAGATGATGCCCCAATTGCCCAATGGCATGCAGAGGGAACTACCTATCTCTTAGTTCCATAAACTATGCTTGCCACATAGGATCTAGAAAAGTGAATTCACTTAGGATGCTAGGATGTATGTTAATGTCTACCTTGGCTAGGTAGGAACACCTTCCATTGGTGTAAGGCTCTACAACACCAAATTCCATGTTTAACACCCATGGTCTTAGTGTCGGTTAAGGCTATAGTTTCCCTAAAGTAAAATGGACAATTGAAGTAAATGACTAGGATCCTAACTATGATGACTTAAGGTAAGTTACTTAACATAGGTGGAAGTAATGAACCATCTACATTGCACAAGTAGCTCGTTAGGAAGTCCTAGGAAGGTGACCTAATATGTATGATTATGTTTATATCCATATGCATGACTTTGTAGTGTTGGTCTACTTGTTGTGATGAAGATGTTCATGGTATGAGTCTATGTGATTTTATCTTATTCTTATATGCACTATGTGAGTCTTAATGACTATATGATGAAGATGGTTGATATGAATGGAGTTGTGCTTATGTGTTATGTTGAGGTATGAATTGAATGTTAAGGTTTGTGGTCTCATGAAGGGTTTACTAAGAATGTATGGGGTTATGGGGCTCCGTATGTTCATTGCACTCGTAGACAAATATTGGGGTCATGAACAAGGTCTTATAATGATGTATATGAAAAGAAGTAAAAATATGTACAAATGGAAGTAGCTTACTGTAATGTTCCTAAGGCCTTGACCTAAATGTATCTTTGATAGGTTGTGCTTATATGATGATGTGTGATGACTTATGTAGGTTGTATGTATGCTTTCTTGTGACCTTAAGGTGATACATTGCACCAAGTATCACTAGAGGGTTACTTGGGAAGTTAATGAATAATAGGAAAGAATGCTCACTGTAACATAAAAGTAGCTTACTGTAAAGTGGCTTCAAAAATGTCATAAATTCTATATGTGATCTTATGTGATGTTTGGCCTTTGAATATGTTTATATGAAGTATATGATTGATATAAATGCTATTGATAAAGGTTTTATGATGGTTTACTAAAAATGGCATGAAGTATGATTTCAAAGAAAATGTCCCTTTTTAAATGCATGTTTTTGCATGGTTGTCATACTTAGTACATTCTTGTGCTAACTCCATTCTTCTCTACTTTTTACACAAAGTGTAGGTTATGGATGCTTAAAGGGTGTCTTGAATGGTGAAGAGCTTTATAGATGATTCCCAAGCTCAATGAAAGGAATCCTTAAGTTCAAGGATCTCCTACTTATGTCTTTACTGTAAAGTCTTTAAAATGTTGTATAGTTATGTTTTATGTCTTAAGGGTCGTGTCCCTAATGTATTCTAATGTTGTTGAGTCTAAGATGTAAAAGATACTTAAGGTATATAAATGCATTATGACTTATGTTTTATATATATGAAGTAATGTTCTAGCATATGATGTGCTAAGAAAGTTTTAAATTTTCCGCTAAATTTACTATGTCAATGCGATGAATGATAACTATGGGCTTGTATAAGACCTCCGATGTAAGACCTCAAAAATGATTTAGGTCAACTAGAGACTAACATGTTGATAATGGTGGTATAAGATACTTAAAGTGTCTATAATGTTGTGTTGAGACAGTAGCTAGAGTATTAGGTGCATTGGAAGTCAAACGTCAAGGGTCAACCAAGATGTTCGACTAAGTCACCTAAGTGTCTCATGTGAGGGACTATGTGTTTATGTGTACCTTATGAGGTTATAAGGTTCTTAAATGATTTTAAGTGGTGTATAAAGTCAGGGTTTCAAGTTTCGTGAAGTTTGGAGGTCAAACGTCCAAGAACGTTCATGAAGTTCGAAAGATATGCCTTGAAATGACCTTGTGTGTCTAGGCATGTTTCATCGAGTTTTATGTGTTCTTTTTGGATGAAATTCATGTGAGAGGTGTTAAAATTGTATACAATCATGTTTGGATTGGAAATGTCCGGGCAAACATCCCCAAGGACCATCCAATGGTCCTTGAGGAAGGACCCAAAATGGTGGCCAAAACTGCCCAAGGCAGTCCACCTACGGAGGGCAATCGACGGCCAGTGGTCTGGTCGACGCCCCGTAGGTGGTGGGCGTCATGTGGGACTTAGACTGGGGAGCTAAGCTCCCATCTCCAAGTCTCTGAACCTATCAACCGAGGCCAGGACGGCCCGTAAGTGGACCTACGCCCCGTTGATGGGCAACCGTCGATGGCACTGTGGCCTGCACGCAGGTTCACTGTAAGTCAAGGGGTGAATTTGTAAATTCACCCCACTTCCAAATAAGAGTATTGGCGGTTCGCTAAGGGTATTTGGGTATTTTAGATGTTTTTGTAAGTCATTAACACTTAGAAAATTTCATTCTTCAAAAATCAAAATCCCAAAATACCTTAGAAATTCCCCAAGACTCCATTGAAGTCCAAAATCAATGAAGAGCTTGGTGTGACGTTTTGAGTGGAGATTCTTCATCAAAGTGAAGAATTAGCTTCATTGAGGTATGACTTTTGATCCTTGAAATTCATTTCATCAAGGAGCCCAACTTTCAAAGATGTTTTCAAAGTTTTCAAAAGGTGAATTGTCTAATTTCATGATTCTACCATGGGTTCTTGCATTAATGGTTTTCAAACGTCTATTATGGATTATATTGATGTTGTATTGATGAATTTAACCTTCCATGAAATTAATGAACCTAAGATTTTGACTAAATTAGGGGTTACTTGATATTGGCTTAATATTGATGAATTCATGTGTAGTTTCTTATGAGCTTTCTATTGATGTAAGAATTGTATTCAATTGTTGTCTAATTGATCTTAGGTTGTTGAATTGGTGTAGATTTCATTGATTTCTATAATTGTGTATTGAATTGGTGTTCATGGACATGGGTAAGGCCCTTATGATGTTGAATTGGGTGATTTGGTATTGACTTGAAGTGTTGATGATGAAGTGGTGGTAATCTTCCCTATTTATTCTTATGCAATGTTAATTATACTTCAATTATGTTATGATTGATTTGGTCCACCTTTGGTGGCGGTGCTATGTGAGTTGATGTGGCCTTGTCGGCGTTACTTTCTAGTATATTGATGATCATGGCCTTGTCGGCACTACTTGAACTTATATGTCTATTTGAGTAGTTGATTTGATGATGTATGATCATAGCTACCAACATGTGAAAGTACATGTTAGACTATTGATACTGTCTAGGTAATCATGTTATGCTATGGCTATGTGTTAAGTGTGTAGTCTTAGAGTTGATACATGGTTGTTCCTAATTTGGCTATATGAGTCTAAAATGGTTAAGTTGATAATGTTAAGGTAATGAATAGGTTGACTAAATAAGGTTAAGGGTCATTCCTAAGAGTCTAAAGAAAGATAGGCTATATGTGTTAAATGGAAGTATGTTGTGTCTTGTTTAGGTAGACTTGTGTCCCTTACTTGATGCTTATGTGAATATGTGATGTCTTGACTTAGGAACCTAAAGGGTCTTCGTCTACAATAAATGAATATAGGTGAGACCTTGAATGATGATTAAAGGGTCATTTATGTGGAACCTTGAACCAAGTGGTAAGGTTATGAATCGTGAAGTAGTAAGCCGTAATCGTATCCTTCATGTAATGAATGATGGACTTAAGGTTGATTGGCTGGAACGGCATCATATCATACCTTAGAAAAGTCATGATGAGCTTCTTGTCGCCATAGTAAGATAGACATAATGGACCTTGCTTTGGTAGGGTAATGTAATTGGGTCATGAACTTGATATGGGACCCATTTGCATGAACCTTAATGTGAATTGATCTATGAGGACTAAGGCTAGCACCGAGTGAGTATGGTAAAGGGGAAGTAGTTCTAGTTAAGTATGAGACTAGAATACAAAGCACTCCTTTCATATTCCTTAACCATATGCCTACATGGGATCTCTAAGTTCTACCATTGGCAAGTAAAACACCTCATTGAAGTAGGATAGAATTTCGGATTTCATGCTTTGCTACCATGGTCTATGTCGGTTATTGCCTATTCTCATCATATGGGATACCTATTAGCATCAGAAAAGTTCTATGAAGTTTAGGTGGTGGTATGAGACGCTACTTAGACATTGCACAATAGGCTTTGAAGAAGTTAATGAGAGTCCCTAGGTCTTGTCTAAGACCATTATTTGAATGTCATTCATGTGATGTATGTCTTCTAAATGAACTAATGAACTAATGACTTAATGATAACGAGCATGTAAAGAATAAGTACCTAATCTAAAGTAACTTAAGGATTCCTTAGTTAAAATGTGAAGAGGGCATAAAGGATGATCTCTTCATGTCTTTTCTTTGGAAGTCTTGAGAATGACTCTAGTTAGGGAAGTTGCTTGATATGTTTGACATGATCTAAACCTAGGAAGTCTTAAGGATTATTTAGGTAGACTTGGAGTGAATGTATGGGCGTTCTATTCTAGGAGTACTTGAGTAAGTCTTTTGATAGCCTTGGTAGGGGAGATTGTCATATTTTGTATATCTTGTATGTTGATGTATTGTAGGTGTGTATGTGTCTCATTATGAGCAATCTTGAGGATCGTTTAGGCACATCTAGAGAGGGTGTATGGGCGGTCTCTCTTTGTGTGACTTAAGTGAATCTTAGGATGGATTTATTGAGAAGACTACATGCTAGAGGGTGTTAAAAAGAGAGGATTTGTACTTCACTGTAACAGTGAAGTGACTTCACTGTACAGTGAAGTGAACTCACTGTAATGTGAGTCTTAAAATGTAATAATTTGTTTTAAGTATTTTCTTATGTGATTCTAAGTTGTTAAATGTTATTCTTATGATGATATTATGATATTTTAAAGAAAAGATGCATATTTCCAATAAAGTCCGTTTTCATGATTTTATGCCTAATGCCATACTTAGTACATGTGGTTGTACTAATTACATGCTTTATTTTCTATCTATATAGTTCTTGGTAGGTGAAGAGCTTTGGAAAGAAGACTTGGACAAGGAAATCGTTCAAGAAGAGTTGAAGTATGTCCTCACTTGACTCGAGGGCATATATGTCATTTTATGTTTCTTTTATGAAGTTTGTAATAGACTATTAGTAGTATGTTTTCAATTCGTATGGGCCGTGTCCCAATTATTATCGTGTCTTAAGATGATGATCGATACTTTTCCTATTTCTACATACATGAAAGAGTTTAAGACTTTTATATTATTTTTATGACAAGTTTTAATTCCGCACTACTTTTCGACAAGTATATGCAATGAATAATATGATAGGCTTGTATGAGACCTACGAGAGGTCGAATACGCCGGTTGCAATCCAAGATTTCACCCTAACTTCTAGGGTGTGGTTTCGGGATGTGACATCCGAGAGGCCAAGTACGCCATGTTACTTCTAGAAGGTGCTCCCCGGATGTGACAAATCAAGCTCAAGAAGTGTCTTTGATGATGATGCTCTTAAGATGAATAACTTCTATGCTCTCCAATCCTAAGGTGATCAAGAGAGCTCTATGGATGTTGTTATTAGTATATTGAAAGTGTTTTCAATTGATGTTTATGGATTGTTAGTGAAACACCCCAGAAATTCTATGACCTAATCGAGAGTCTAACCTAATGAATTATGACCTAAAAGGGGTAATTACAGTCCAAAGTGTTTGGGGAAAGGGTCGTGGAAGTTTGGAGGGTTTAAGGATGAAGAATGAAGAACAAATTACGACTGACGGAATTTGATAGTGGCCGCGCATCGCGCGCTTGGCCCCAAATCCTAAAAATTTTAGCTCGGCGTCGTGGAGCTGACCGATATCTTCTGCCTCAAAAAGCATTTTCGAAAATAAAAATTGGACCTTGTTGCGCGTCACAGACCCACCTCCAACTCTTGACAATTTTGGGAAATTATGAAAAGTCAAGTTGGACTTTTATTTTAAAGTCCAACTAGTGTAGGGGTGTTTTAGGTATTTTGGGTGGGTTAGTATATATAGTTTTTTTTTCATTTTTCACCAATTCCCCAATCAAAAAATCAATCACACAATTAGAAGTCAAAAAAAAAAAAAAAAAAAAGAAGAAGAAGCTCTCCCTTGTCTCTAAATTCTCTCTCTACACAAAAATTCCATTGAAGAACCTTGAAGCTCCAAGAGGAGGACAAATTCACAAAGGTTTCAATTCAATTTCATGGCTGAATCTTCATTATGTATGGTTTCTTTCACTCTTGTGATTCCATTCCCAAGAGGTCCCTCCAAAGATTTTTCAAAATCCCCCAAAATCTAGTGTTTTTCTTAACACATGGGTCTTCTTCAAAAATGAAATTTCTGAATCAATTATGATAATTATGATTACTTAGGGTTGTTTGAGTGTATAATTTATTAATTGATGTTGTTAATTCACTTGGACCCATGTTCTACCCCAATTTCATAAATCTTTGATTTGATATGGTGAATTTGTTGAAGATGATGAATATATGAATTGCTTATATTTATGTCAGTTATGTAATTACTTCATAAATTACCTTGTTTGATGTATTGGTTATGCTTTGTTGTTTGACTGAGGTATGAAGTCCCATGAAGGGCAAGAAGGTATGAATGTTGGTTCTTTTTTTTACTCAAGTACGAAAAAATGAATTACTTAGATAGTAATGATGTTATATCGAATGTGTTAATTCTGGTATGGATGACAAGGCCCCCTCATCCTTACTTAGATCGTAATGATGCTATATCTAATATGTTAATTATGGTATGGATGACAAGGTACCCTAATCCTTAACCCTATACACTTGAATTAGCTATGAAGCATGTATGTATGATATGGTATGATTGTTATATGATTGAAAGGTAGTTCTCATGATTATAATGGAATGTTAAAGTGAAAGTTTTACTCACTTGCTAGTGTTTCTAAAGTTAAAGTATTGTTCTCACTTGGGGACACTTATGAGCTATTGTGATAAGATGTTTACATAAGGGTCTATAGAAGGATAATGTGAACTTATGTTATGATTAACTATGATTAAAAAAGGCAATATATGCTTATCACCGAAAGGGTATATAAATGAGATGGGAGTCTCACCTTTAGTATGTCCGGATCCCCACATGGGTTTTCTCGTGTTTAGCAAGTCCGGATTACCCAAGATATGTGTTGTCTCATGAGATGGAAAGCCCAACGTTTAGCAAGTTAGGGTTTCTAGTAACAATCTCCTTGACCCTTAACTATGTGTCAACATAGAACTATAGCTTAGTGGATCCACCTAGATAGCTATGTACGAAACTTTACACTTTAGGCAAGTGCTAACCCTCTCTTTTTTGGTGTGGGAGTAGAACACCGGATTCCATATGTCGGTTATTGCAATCTTTTTCCCTAATTGAAATGTGTGAACTCTCACTAGGGCTTTCTTAAAGGGTTTTACATAGTGTAAGAGAGGGTATAGGACTTCTCGTACACATTGAACTTGTGGAATCCTAAAGGATGGACGTAGTAGTGTTCTCGTATTACTATGTTTATTAGGAATGATGTATGATCGTTATATATATACCAAGTTATTATGATAGATGATGTTATGAATATATTCATGAACTAGGTTACTTAATGTGATACTTAGCTTCGAATAGGGTTATGGGATTCTATTCTATGCATTGCACAAGTATTGCTTGGGTTGTCTACATGTTGGGATGATATTATGTTTGGTTGACTCATGATGCTTAACCTATGTGTATATTGTATTTACTTGGTAAAAAGTATATTTGACTAAAATGTCCTTTTGTCCATGCAGTGATGGTTTTTAGGCATAGTAGCCATACTTAGTACGTGTGATGTACTAACCCATATTTTCTTCCCTTTTCCCCAAACATTATAGATTCCGGCCTTTGAGGAGATTCCAAGGATATTTCTCAAGACACTTGGATTTGCTTCTCCAAGTTGGTGAGTCCTCAAGTTCGAGGACAAGACCCTATATTCTAGCTTTTTAGTTGTTTTGTTATGTTGAAAGACATTGTTGTATTTCCTAATGTTAGGCTTCTTATTGATGTAAGGGCTAAGTTCTGAATTTCTATTCTACTATGTCTAGACGGTACATTGTGTTGAAGTTAGATTCTATATTTTAATATATGATGTGAAGTTGAACTTCCAAAGTAAGAGTTTTAATTTTTTCCGCATTTTTATTCTATGACACATGTTATGACGAATGCTTAGGGCTTGTATAAGACCTCTTTGAGGTCGAATACGCCGGTTACGACTAGGGGTTGCTCTCGGGTCGTGACAAACTTGGTATCATAGCATAACATTGAGAATAATGTAGAATTGATGTCACAAAATACCACGTCGAGTAGTGTCTTGTTCTTGGGTGTGAAGAACACCACACTTATTAATGAGAGGCTATGACATGCTTAGGAACTTTCACTTTTTTGATATCACTAATCGTGCCTGAGAGTCTTAACTCTATCTATTCCTTTTTTCTAATCCTTTTATTGTGCTTATAGGCAATGAACAGAAGAAGACCTAATTCTAGGAGGGCCGAGGAGGAGAATGTGAATGAGGCGGTTCCCTCTCAAGCTCCTCAAAAACCTCAAGTTCCTATTGAAGAAGGGGCTATGTCTAGTGTCGAGATAAGGGCAACTATTCATAGTTTGACTCAAGTGTTGGACACTCAAGTAGTTATGGGCACTATAGTACAAGTGAACCCCAATGCTAACACTCTCGCTTTTTGGATTAGGGATTTCACAAGGATGAATCCCCTACTTTCTTTGGCTCGAAAGTGGAGGAGGACCCTCAAAGGTTCATTTATGAATGTTCAAGGTACTAGATGCCATGGCTGTGTCTTCACAAGAAAAGGCAAAACTAGCCGCCTATCAACTCAAAGATGTGGCTCAAGTTTGGTATGAGCAATGGAAGGAGGAGAGACCTATTAGAGAAGGTACGGTTAGTTGGGCATCATTCAAGACCTCTTTCCTTTATAGGTTCTTCTCCTTGGAATTAAGGGAGAGGAAAATTAAAGAATTCATCAATCTTCATCAAGGGGGTATGAGAGTGAATGATTATAGCTTAAAATTCACTTAACTATCCAAACATGCTCATAGTATGGTGGAGGATTCTAGGACTAACATGTAAAAATTTGTTATGGGGATATCCTACCTTGTGGTTAATGAATGTAGGTCAGCAATGTTGATTCCTAGCATGGACATTTCTCGCCTCATGGTTCATGCCGAACAAATTGAGGAACAAAAGCTCAAGCAAGTTGGTAGGGAGTTGAAGAGGACAAGGGCCGAATATGGAAAATCTTCCAAAGCTAGGTTTGAGGTTCAAGCTAAGACAAGGTTTAAAAAGAGTTTTCCAACCAAGGTCCTCCTAACACTCCAAGGGTCAACAAAGGTAAAGTGTCTACCCCCAAGCCTCAAGAGGGAAAAGGTGGTGGTTCTTATGTTAAGAAGCCCATTTGTGCAAAGTGTGGTAAAGAACATGAAGGCAACTGTCTAGTTCACACGGGTAATTGTTATATTTGTGGTAAGAGTTGCCACATGAACAGGGACTACCCTATGTTAACGTCTCAAGGAAGGGAAAATGCTCAACCACAAGAAAGTGCTCCGAATTTTGATGCTCCTAAAAGGAACCACTTCTATGCTCTCCAATCCCGAGGTGATCAACAGAGCTCTCCGGATTTTGTCATCGGTATGTTGCATGTATTTTAAATTAATGTGTACGTATTGTTAGATCACAATGCCACTTTGTCTTGTGTAACTCCTTTAGTGGCTATGAAATTTTACATGCTTCCCGATCTCTTAAATGAACCCTTTTTGGTTTCTTCCCCGGTGGGTGATTCTGTAGTTGCTAAAAGAGTTTATAGGGGTTGTCCTATATCATTGACCAATAGAGTCACATTGGTTGATTTCGTAGAACTTCACATGTTTGACTTTGATGTCATTTTGGGGATAGATTGGCTACATGCTTGTTTTTGTTCCATTGATTGTAGAACTCGGGTAGTAAAGTTTAAATTTCCTAATGAACCCGTTAAAAAAATAGAAGGGGGGAAACTAAACTACAAAAGGTTGAATTATTTGATGTATTAAAGCTTGTAAGTTGATTTCTAAGCGATGTCTCTATCATATTGTGAGAGTCAATGATCTTGAGTCTGAGACTCCTTCAATAGAGTCGGTCCCCGTAGTGAAGGACTTTCCAGAAGTCATTTCCAATTACTTGCCCAAAATTCCTCCCGAACGGGAAATAGATTTCGGCATAAATTTATTGCTGGATATACAACCTATTTCAATCCCTCCTTACCGGATGGCCCCAACCGAGTTAAAGGAATTAAAGGTTCAACTCAAGGATTTGCTATATAAGGGTTTTATTCAACTAAACATATCTCCATGGGGTGCTAAGATATTATTTGTAAAGAAGAAGGATGGGTCCTGGGATGTGTATTGATTACCAAAAATTGAACAAGGTCACCATAAAGAATAAATATCCACTCCCTAGGACTCATGATTTGTTTGACCAACTCCAAGGAACGAGTTACTTTTCAAAAACTGACTTGAGGTCGGGTTTATCACAAACTTGAGTGAGAGATGTTGATATTCCAAAAATGGCATTCCAAACTAGATATGGTCATTTTGAATTCTTAGTGATGTCCTTTGGTCTTACAAATGCCCCGGCGGCTTTCCAGGACCTTATGAATTGAGTTTTTAGATGTTATCTTGATTTGTTTGTGATTGTGTTCATTGACAACATCTTGATATACTCTAAGAGTGAGAATGATCATATGAACCATTTATGGATAGTTTTGCAAGTCCTCAAGGACAACCAACTATTTGCTAAATTTAGTTAATGTAAATTTTAGTTAACGTCAGTTGTGTTTCTTGGTCACATTGTCGCTAGTGAAGGTATAGAGGTCGATCCGAGAAAGACAGATGCAGTCAAAAGTTGGCCTAGACCTTTGAGTCCTACAAACATCCAAAGCTTTTTAGGTTTGGCTGGGTACTATAGGAGGATTTTGCGGGATTTTATCTATCGCATATCCATTAATGGCCTTGACCCAAAAGAATTCCAAGTTTGAATGGTCGGAATCTTGTTAGAAGAGTTTCCAATTATTGAAAGAGTAACTCACCACCGCTCTGGTGTTAACCTTGTCGGAAGGTACCGAAGGGTTTTTGGTTTATTGTGACACCTATCAATTGGTTTGGGTTTTTTCCTCATGCAACATGGTAAGGTATTATCATATGCCTCTAGGAAACTCAAGGTGCATGAGAAGAACTACCCAGCTCATGACCTTGAATTAGCGGCCGTAGTGTTTGTTTTGAAAATTTGGAGACATTACCTATATGGAGTTCATTTAGAAATGTTCACGGATCACAACAGTCTCCAATAGGTTTTCACTAAAAAAGACTTGAATATACGCCAATGGAGGTGGTTAGAGCTTTTAAAATATTATGATATTATTTCTTTACCTCATCGGAAAAGCTAATGTGGTTATAGATTCTTTGAGTCGATTGTGTATGGGTAGTTTGAACCATGTTTTTGATGATAAGAATGAGTTTGAAAAAGAGGTACATAGGTTGGCCCAGTTGGGTGTTCGACTAGAAGAATCTTTAAAGGGTGGTTTCATGGTTCATCATAACTCCAAGTCGTCCTTAGTGGTTGAGGTGAAATCTAAACAACATATTGATCCTCTATTGATGGAGTTGAAGGATTTTGTTCTTAGTAAATCTAACGAGTCTTTCTCCCACGGAGAGGACGGGGTACTTAGGTACCAATATAGATTGTGTGTGCCGGATATGGATGGCTTAAGGTACCAAAATTTGGAAGAGGCTCATGGTTCCCGATATTCCATTCATCCGGGTGCCATCAAATTATATTGTGATCTATGTGAGATTTATTAATGGAACGGAATGAAGAGGGATATAGGGGACTTTGTGACCCAATGTACTAATTGTCAAGAAGTCAAGGCCGAACATCAAAGACGGGGAGGTTTGTCTCAAGATATAGCTATACCCACTTGGACTTTGGAAGATGTCAATATGGATTTTGTTGTGGGTTTTCCTTGTAAGCGAAGAAAACATGATTCAATTTGGGTTATCATTGATACGATGACCAAGTCATCCATTTTTATTCCCGTCAACGCTATATATTCGGGGGAAGATTATGCTATGTTGTATCTTAAAAAAATAGTGAGGACGCATGGAGTTTTCCCGTTGTCTATCATTTCGGATAGGGGTACTCAATTTACTTTTCATTTTTGGAAGGCATTCAAAAGTGGACTTGGTACCAATTTGAAACGTAGTACCACATTTTATCCATAAATAGATGGTTTGGTGGAACGAACCATCAAAACCCTTAAGGATATATTAAGGGAATGTGTCATTGACTTCAAGGGTAATTAAGATGAACACCTACCATTTATTGAGTTCGCCTACAATAATAGATACCACTCAAGTATTGCCATGGCTCCATTTGATGCTCTCTATATGAGAAGATGTAGGTCTAGGTTGGGTGGTTTGAGGTAGGTGAGTTTGGTAGAATAGGTCCCGATGTAGTTTATGAGACCTTGATGAAAGTTTGACTTATAAGGGATAGGTTGAAAATGACTCAAAGTCGGCAAAAATCATATGTAGATAATAGAAGAAGGGACCATGAGTTTGAACTAGGAGATTGGGTCTACTTGAAGATCTTATCCATGAAAGGGGTGATGAGTTTTGGTAAGAAGGGGAAACTTACTCCCCGGTATGTGGGCCGTTATGAAATCTTGAAGCGGGTCAGAAAGGTCGATTATGAGTTGAATTTACCAAATGAATTAGCCCTAGTTTGACCGGTGTGCCATGTTTCTATGCTCAAGAAATTTATAGGTGACTCACTGTCTATTCTCTCTTTAGAAGGTTTAGGGGTGAATGAGAACCTTTCTTATGAAGAGGTTCTGGTTGAGATGCTAGATAGTCAAGTTAAGAAACTGAGGAATAAAGAGATCTCCTCCGTAAAAGTCCTATAGAGAAACCATCTAGTTGAGGGTGCAACAGGGTGCAACATGGGAGGCCGAGGCCGACATGAAGTCCCGCTATCCTCATCTTTTTCCTCTTACTCCTAGCCAAAGTTGAGGTTAGTAGTTTCTCTTAACTAAGAGTTATGAATAATGTTGATCTTATCATGGTTTTATAATATGTGCATATTTTTCTAGAAATTCATGCTTAAATGGAGTTTTCATGAATTATGTTTCACATGGTTAACTAGAACTTATAATTATTGTCTTATATGGTTCTCATGAGAGTAATATTGAGCATGCTTGATGTTGCTTTGAGAATAAATCAGCATGTTAACTCTTTAATGATCATATTAATCTCATGTTGAAATACAGAAGGTAGTTCCTCCTTATATGAGATGAAATGATGAGCTCTTGTATGTGATGAGATCCGGATTAAGTTCCTATGCTTGATGCTATGATTATGTGTAGAAATGAGTTGAGAACTCCTCCTATGATCTATGACTCATTTTGATATTGCTTGTTGTTGGGCTGCTAGTCTTGAGTCTCTTTCTTTTTCCCTTCTAAATGGTAAAGGTGTTATTCGGGGACGAATGCTCCTAAAGGGGGTGGGAGGAGTATTGAAACACTTCGAAAATTCTATGACCTAATATAGAGCCTAACCAAATGAATTATGACCTAAAAATGGGTAATTACAATCCAATGTGTTTGGCGAAAGAGTCAAATTTTGGAGGATTTAGATGTGAAAAACGAAGATGAAATTCTGATGGACGAAATTTGATGTGGCCGCACATCGCGCGCCTGGCCCTAAATCTTGAAGATTTTAGCTTCGCGTCGCGGAGATGAAACAAGGTCTTATGCATCAAAAGGCATTTTCAAAAATAAATATTGGACCTTGTTCCGCATTGCGGACCAACCTCCATCTCTTGACAATTTCGGGAAATTATGAAAAATCACGTTGGGCTTTTATTTTAAAGTTCAACTAGTTTAGGTGTGTTTTGGGCATTTTGGGTGGGCTAATGTATATAGTGTTTGCTGATTTTTCACCCATTACCCAATCGAAAACACAATCACACAATTAGAAGTAAAAAAAATAGATACTCTCCCTTCTTTCTATATTCTCTCTCTAAACAAAACCTCCATTGAAGGACCTTGAAGCTCCAAGAGGAGGACCAATTCTCAAAGGTTTACACTCAATTTCGTGGCTAAATTTTCGTTAAGGTATGATTTCTTTTACTCTTGGGATTCCTTTCCTCAAGAGGTCCCTCCTAAGAGGTTTTCAAAATCCCCCCAAATCTAGGGTTTTTCTCTACACATGGCCTTCTTCAAAAACAACATTTGTGAATTAATTATGATGAATTATGATTAACTAGGATTTTTAAGTGTATAATTATGGTTAATTGTTGTTTTCACTTGATATTCCTTTTGAACCATGTTTTCTCCCAATTTTATAAATCTTGGATTTGATAGGGTGAATTGGTTGAATATGATGTATATATGAATTGCTTATATTGATGTTAGTTATGTAATTACTTCATAAATTACCTTGTTTGATGTATTGGTTATGCATTGTTGGGTGATTGAGGTATGAGCTTTATGAAGGACAAGAAGGTATGAATGTTGGTTCTTCCCTGAACTCAAGTATGAAAAATGAATTACTTATATAGTAATGATACTATATCTAATGTGTTAATTGTGTTATTGATGACAAAATCCCCTAATCCTTAACTCTATACACATTAATTAGCTATGAAGCTTGTATGTATGATATCGAATGATTTTTATATGATTGAAAGGTAGTTATCTTGATTATAATGGAATGTTAAAGTGAAAGGTTTACTCACTTGCTAGTATCTCTAAAGTGAAAGGATTGTTCTCACTTAGGGACACTTATGAGCTATTATGATAAGATGTTTATAGAAGGGTCTAGAGAAGGCTAATATTAACTTATGTGATGACTAACTATGATTACAAAAGGGAATAGATACTTAGCCCGAAATGACATGTAAATGATATGGGAATCTCACATTTAGTAACTTCGGCTCCCCACATGGGTTTCCTCACATTTAAAAAGTCTGGATTTCCCAAGATATGTGTTGTGTCTCATGTGATGGACACCCTCACGTTTAGCAAGTTAGGGTTTATAGTAACAATCTCCTTGACCCTTAACGATGTGCCCACATAGGACTCTAGCTTACTAGATCCACCTAGGTAGCTATGTACGAAAGGTTACACCTTAGGCAAGTGTTAACCCTCTCTTTTCGGTGTGTGAGTAGAACACCAAATTCTATGTAGCTCACATGGTCTAATGTCAGTTATTGCTTTTTCCCTATTGTAAAGTAAGTGAATAAATTAAATGTATGAAATCTCACTAGGGCTTTATTAAGGGGTTCTACATAGTTAAGGGAGGGTATAAGACTTCTCTTACACATTGCACTTGTGAAATCCTAAGGGACGGTCGTAGAAGTGTTCTTGTATGACTATGTTCATAATGATCTTTGTATTATCTTTATGTATATAAGAAGTTATTATGAGATTTGATTTTATGAATGTATGCATGAAGTGGGTTACTTAATGTGATACTTAGCTTTAAATAGGGTTATGAGATTCTATTATTTGCATTGCACAAGTATTGCTTGGGTTGTGTGCATGTTGGGATGATATTATGTTGGGTTGGCTCATGATGCTTAACTTTTGTGTATATTGGATTTACTTGGTAAAAAAACATGTTTTGACTAAAATGTTATTTTATGCATGTATTGATGGTTTTTATGCATAGTAGCCATACTTAGTACGTGTGATGTACTAACACATATTTTCTTCCTTTTCTCCAAACATTATAGGTTCGGGCCTTTGAGGAGATTACAAGGCTATTTCTCAAGACACATGGATTTGCTTCTCCAAGTTGGTCAGTCCTCAAGTCCGAGGACAAGACCTTATATTCTAGCTTTTTAGTTCTTTTGTTATGTTGAAAGACATTGTTGTACATTCCAATTCTTAGATTTATTTATGTAAGGGCTAAGTCCCAAATTTCTATTTTTCTATGTCTATATGGTGCAATGTGACGAAGTTAGATTCTATTTATATATATGAAGTGAGGTTGAACTTCCAAAGTAATAGTTTTAATTTTTTCCACAGTTTGATTCTATGATACATTCTATAAAAAGTCAAAGGGCTTGTATAATGTCTCTTCGAGGTCGAATACGCTGGTTACGACTAGGGGGTGCTTCTGGTCGTGAAAGTTAGACCCAAATGCCACTTTGTCTTTTGTAACTATTTTAGTGGCTATAAAATTTGATGTGCTCTCAGATTTCTTAAGTGAAACTTTAACGGTGTCTACCCCGGTCTGTGACTTAGTTGTAGCAAAGAGAGTCTATTGGAGGAGTCCTATCTCTTTATATCATAGAGTCACTCTATCTGATTTTGTAGAATTAGGCATACTTGATTTGATGTAATCTTAGGCATGTATTAGTTGCATGCATGCTATGCTTCCATTGATTTTAGAACTCGGGTAGTTAGGTTTAAAGTTCCTTATTAATCCATTATTGAGTGGAAGGGGGAAACCCTATGCCTAGAGGTCAAATTGCGTCATATCTAAAAGCTAGAAAGCTGCATGTAAAGGGGTGCATGTATCACATGGTTAGGGTCAAGGATGTTGAATTCGAGGTCCTTTCATTAGAGTTGTTCCTCTTATTGAGGGAGCTTCTATAAGTGTTTCATAATGACTTGCCCAAGATTCGTGCCGACGGGAAATAGACTTCGGCATTGATCTTATGTCCGATACAAACCCCATATCGATCCCTCATTACGGGATAAATTTAGCCTAGATGAATGAATTTAAATCTCAACTCAATGATTTGCTTTACAAAGGTTTAATTAAACCAAACATATCCCCATGGGGTGCTCCGGTATTGTTTTTGAAAAAGAAGGATCGCTCCTTAATGATGTGTATAGATTATTGCCAATTGAACAAGGTCATTGTAAAGAATAATTCCAAGAAGTGATGACTAGTTCGATCAATTTCAAGGGTCTAGTCACTTTTAAATGACCGATTTTCATTTAGGCTACCGTCAACTTAGGATGAGAAAGGTTGATATACCTAAGATCCTTTTTGAACTAGGTATGGCACTATAAGTTTCTTGTAATGTCTTTTGGTCTAACAAATACCCCGGCGGCATTTATAGACCTTATGAATAGAGTCTTTGAGAAATATCTATACATGTTTGTCATTGTGTTTATCGATCATATCTTGGAATATCCTTGTCACATCGGGTTTACCCCCAGACGTAACCGGCATCGTCGTCCTCTTTGAGGACTAAGACAAGCCTCTTAGCCTCGTCATAGCATTTATCGATTAAAATGTGAAAGAATTTAAAACTTTTTATCTATATCTACTCGGAGGTTTACATAGACCTCTACATACACATAATCATATTTATATCAAGTATACATAGCCTTGTTCATATACGAAGATTAAATAGTCTTCTACTTTTATTTCACCCATTTATATAGAAAAGAAATAATATTCATAAAAGCCATCTCATCTCATAAACCATCTAACAAAGACAATAAATCATGGGCATAGCCCTACATCAATAAAAGAAGCCACATATATGCTATATACAACATCGTCTCAAATGAGTAATAGAGTCAGTACAGAATTATAGTAACTAAGTAGCATAGTGATAGAATGTCGGCATCGCCCTCGGGAGAATGAGGACCTACCACTTGGATGATAAGATATCCAAATCTTCCTTCCAAGCACCTCAAAACCAATTGAACGATCGGAACCTAAAATATTTGGGAAAAGGGAATGAAATGGGGTTAGTACTCCACATGTACTAAGTATGAAACCATATGCACAATTACCAATCAAGTATGCTTAGAAAAAGGACATTTAAGAAAATCATGCTATTTAGACCATTTATTTGAATATACAAAGCAACTAACTATACCACATGCATACCATCATATTTAAGCCCTTAATCTCATAAGATGCTATCATCAAGAAACATCATTATAAAACATGGGTAAGAGTAAAGCATAGCAAAGCAAATCATACTAACTATAATCTTCATGTAGTATTCTTCTTTAACAAAGGACATCAACCTCATACTCATAAGCATGTTATTCAATGTACAAAGTCAATTACATTATATCACCATTTACAAACATAATATTGACTTCTCAAAGCTCCTATCAAGGCAAACTAGTGCAAGGCGTAGGTAGAGTCCCATACCTCTACCTAAGCTAAAGTCAAACCCCTCAAGTCACTTCGATTAGTCTACATCTTATTCATTAATTTTACTTTAGGGAACTCTTGCCTTAATTGACATAGACCACATGAGCCAATGTGGAATCCAGTGTCATAAAACCTTACACCGATGGAAGGTGGTCTACCGGCCAAGGTAGAACCTAACTTAAACATAGCTATCTAGGTGGATCCACTAGCTAGTATCCTATGGTGGCAACATAGTTCAAGAACTAAGAGGTAGATATCCCTATTCATACCATTTGGTAAAGTGGGCCGCTCCTCATGGGAATCCCTTAGAGTGACATATCCCATAAACAAGGGAGTTAACATCACATGGGCAACTTTAGGATGAATCTTTCCTTTCATGGATAAGTCATCACCTCCCGTTGTCAAGTTCACTCGGTGCTAAGCTAAGTCCCCATATAGAGAAGTCTTTAAACTTTATTAATTTTCTCAACTTAGTTTAGATAATAGGGTCTAACCCTAGTATATTCATCATTATAGCTCAAAAGGACTGTATGAGAAATAGTCCTTTCATTCACAATTCATATAGGTGAAGTTAACCCTTGCACATCTCATCATAATAAGGCACATCTTTACATAACAACTTCCCTATAACATGTACTCCTAGGCAACCTCACAACCAACCCTAAAACATTCCAATTCAATCATCATACCAACCTATCACCTTAAACAAGGTATACTTCAACACAACATCATAACTTGATGACAATTAATCACAATTGAAGTAAGAATTAGGAAAAATCAAGACTTACCAATATTCCTCCATAGTTCACCAATAAAAAGGTCTTACCATCAACCCATAGACCAACCCAATTTGGGTCATCAAACCAATGTAATTCAACAATCCACATAATAACTAATTTAGAAGAGTCGCTACATTATAATTCAATACTAAATCAAAGCTTGATAACATGCTATCTAAGTCTATCTTCTTACCCTAGATTCAATACTCAAGAGTTAGCATGAAAGGCTTCAATTCATCACAATAGATTTATGATCAATGCAATAACAATCATTAAAGATGATTTAACCAATAATAAGATCAATTACATAAATCCCAACCTAATTCATATCAATCTCATACCTAGGGTTAAGGGTTAAGGGTTAAGGGTCATCATCTACAACCTAAACCAAACCACATCAATTCATCATAATCAAGTTACAATACATGATAATCTACTCATTAAAACCCAAAGAATACATGAACAACTCAATTCATAACATCAAATTCGAAATTGAATAAAACCCATATGAAACTCAACTTTTGGAAAATCTTTGAAGGAGCCCTTTGAGGAAAAAAGTCTCAAAGGTGAATTAGATCCCATACCTTAAGGTTTAATGATGTTTTGATGGTGATTTCATATTAAGCCAGCCCCCAATGAACCTCCCAAGCTATTCTCCAATGGAGTCTTCCAATAGAGAGAGAAAGTAGAGAGAAGGAAGATAGTTTATTTTGAGAATTGTGATTAGGCTAATGAGGATTGGGGGTATTTATAGTGGGGCTAAGTCAACTTAATTAGTCTTCCCTTCATACACAATTACCCCTAAGACACTTAACAAATTAAATGAACTATACTTTAATTCACCAAAACATAACAGGCCCCCACCGACGGAACCCCGTCGACGGTCCGTCGGGGGCGTGACGGACGACCCTCCCTCTGTCCTGCACTTTCGTTGTCTCGGTCAGAGACTGTGCAGGCGAGGTTTCTTGAGGAGGCGACTAAGGGTGATACGACGGTGTCCTTGATGCCCCGTCGTGCCCGTGACACCTCGTCGTGCCATTCGTCGAGGCACACTGCCAGGCAGTGTTGAACCTTCCTGCCACAAGGGTCCTCCTCGAGGGCCCTTGGTTGGTCCTTGCAGAGTCGTACCCTGACTTTTCCATCATGAAACTATACCTCACTATGTGATACACCTTTTGCTACAAACTTTTGCTCGATTCCGACCCTTAAACTTAGTCAAACTAATTAAAACACACTAGCCATTTCATGGACCAACTTTCCGGACGTCATGGACGTTCTTGAACATTTTAGTTCTAAAACACTTTAATCACTCTATATACACTTAATTTGGCTAAGAACAATGATTTAGACCTTAAGGAGCCTGGTTAAGTCTTACTACGTGACTTGGGATTTCAAAATGTTACAATCCTCGAAGTGAGGATGATCACATGAGCAATTTGAGGATTGTATGCAAACCCTAGAGGATCACCAGTTGTTCGCAAAGTTAAGTAAGTTTGAGTTTCTATTGAAATCGGTGGAATTCCTAAGTCACATAGTGTCAACCAGCGGTATAGAGGTTGATCCAAGGAAGACAGACTTTGTCAAGAATTTGCCTAGACCTCTATCATGAACCAATATTAGAAGCTTTTTGGGTCTACCCGACTATTATATGATATTTTTTGTAGGATTCTCCTCCATTTCTTCTCCTTTGCTAGCCCTAACCCAAAGAAAGCTAAGTTAGAGTGGAGGAAACTTATGACAAAGGCTTCCAAGAATTGAAGAGAAAGCTTACCTCCGCTGCGGTGTTGACCTTACCGGAGGGAAATGAAGGGTTTGTAGTATATTATGATGCATCCGAGTAGGTTTGGGTTGTGTTCTCATGCAACACGATAAGGTGATAGCCTATGCCTCAAGGAAACTCAAGGTACATGAAAAGAATTATCCAACACATGATCTTGAATTAGCGGCCGTAGTGTTTTCTTTGAAAATTTGGAGACATTACCTTTTTTGTGTGCATGTAGATGTGTTCAATGATCACAAAAGTCTCCAATATGTGTTTACACAAAAAGATTTGAATCTCCGGCAAATATGGTGGTTAGCGATTTTGAAAGACTATGATATGAGTGTACTTTACCATCCTGGCAAAGACAATGAAGTTGAGGATGCTTTGAGTTATATTTACATGGGTAGTGTTGTCCACGTAGAAGAAAAAAAGAAGAGTTAGTCCTTAATGTGCATAGGTTTGCTCGGTGGGAAATCCAGCTAATAGTTTTTTTAAAGGGTGGTTTTACGGTCCAACATAGCTCTTATTCCTCCATATTAGTTGATGTGAAGTATAAGCTACACCTTGAGCCTATGTTGATTGAGTTGAAATACGTCGTACTTAAGAAATTCGTTGAGGCATTCCCCAAGGGGGAGATGGGGTACTTAGATATCAATGTAGGTTGTGTGTTCCAAATGTGGTTGACTTGAGAAGACAAATTTTGAAAAGGCTCATGGTTTGCAATATTCTATTAATCCGAGAGCCACCAATATGTATCGTGATCTACGGGAGGTCTATTGGTGGAATGGAATCAAAAGGGATATAGCATATTTTATTGCCAAGTGTCTGAATTGTCAACAAGTCAAGTCCGAACATAAAAAACTGGGAGGTTTGTATCAAGATGTAGGTATTCCCACCTTTAAATGTGAGGATGTTAATATGGACTTTGTTGTGGGTTTTCCTCACACTCGAAGGCAATACGATTCCATTTGGCTCATCCTTGATTAAATGACCAAGTTAGCCCACTTTATTCCCGTCAAGGCTTCATATTCGACGAAAGAATATGCCATGTTAAACATTAAAGATAGTGAGGATTCATGGGGTTCTCTTGTCTATCATTTCTAATAGGGGTACTCAATTAACTTCTCACTTTTGGAAGCTTCCAAAATGGGCTTGGTACTAAATTGAAACTTAGTACCTCATTTCATCCCCAAATGGATATTCAAGAAAAACGTACGATCCAAACCCTAGAGGATATGTTATTGACTTTAAGGGTAATTGGGATGATCATATACCATTAGTATAATTTTCCTACAATAATATCTACCCCTCAAGTATTTCCATTCCTCTATTTGAAGAACTTTATGGAGGAGATGTAGGTCTCTAGTTGGGTGGTTTAAAGTTGTGAGTTTGCTGTTATCGGTCTTGAAATAATTTATGAGGCCTTTGAGAAAGTACAACTTATCAGAGATAGGTTGAAGAGGTCCCAAAGTCAGCAAAAGTCCCATCCAACCATAGAAAAAGGGATCTTGAATTAAAGGAAGGTGATTGGGTCTACTTGAAGATTTCCCCCACGATAGGGGTAATGAGGTTTGGCAAGAATGGGAAACTTAGTCCGCGGTATGTGGGATCATATGAGATCTTGAAAAGTGTTGGAAAGGTCTCCTGTGAGATTAATTTTTCAAGTGAGTTGGCACCGGTTCACCCGGTATTCCATGTTGCAATGCTATAGAAATGCATAGGTGATTCGGTATCCATCCTTCATTTAGAAGGATTAGGAGTTGATGCGAACCTTGCGTATGAAGAGGTTCTGGTTGAGATTTTAGACCAAAAAGTAAAGAGATTGAGGAATAAAGAGGTAGCTTCCGTTAAGGTTCTATGGAGGAACCATCTAGTTGAGAGTGCTACATGGAAGGCCGAGTCGAATATGATGTCCTGTTATCCTCATATTTTAACTCCTACTCCTATTCAAACTTGAGTTAAGTAGTTTCTCTTAAGTTGTTGTGAATTGGGAGTTATGTGTATTGTATGAGTTCTTGCTATGATTTTCTTATGTGGTGTGAGTCCATGTGAAGAAGCATGTATTGCCTAACATGAGTTTCTTATGAATTATATGTCCCTCTTGTTGAAATGTTTGATTTATATGAAGATTGCATATTTGACTTATGTGGTGAATTTATGAATGTACTTAATTGTGTGCAATGAAGTGATATTTTGAATCCATGTTATGATCCTGAACTTGTGATTGATTGGAGAAGGTAGTTCCTCCTATGAACATGATATATGATGTATGGTATGCATAGTAAGTTTGTAGATGTAGTTCTTACTTTCTTATATTACTTTAACATGCCTTCAATTAGAGTTGAAGTTGTGTCCTTTGAATAAGTGTTTATAATGAATTGTCCATTTGAGGTTTTTCACATTTTGGTATGTATGTTGGTCGGGTTGTTTGTCTAGAGTTTCTAACTTGGTTAAGTGTCTTGGTCGAGACTTGGGGACGAATGTTCTCAAGGGGGAGATAATGTAATACCCCGGAAATCTAATGACCTAAGCTAGAGGCTCATATGGTTTCTAATGACTTAAAAAGGATTCTAATGATGTTTTTAGACCTAATCTTATGAAACTAACTTAGTATGAAAGTGTTAGTGCATAAACGACGTGAAATGACCATGACGTTCGTAAACTAGTAATTTGGACTATTGTGGTCTTAGGTTTTCTATTGAGGTGTCGAAGTATCATAAGAAGACTAAATTTTGTCAAAGGTATATAAATCTTTATAACTACGTCTGGGTAAGACACCCCAAGTACCACCCAAGGGGTCCTTGAGGAGGACCCAAACTAGGACCCAAAAAGGTGTCGAAAGATAGCAGCATGTACGAGACACATCTACGGCTAGTAGAATGGTCTACGTACCGTAGGTCATGGTTGTTACAACCGAGGGGCACCCCCTAGACGTAACTGGCGTCTTCATCCTCAAATAGGTCTTAGACTAGCCCTTAGCATATTTCATTTCATATCATAGGTAGAGAAAATGCGGAAAAATTAACACTTTTTACATATGAAGTTTACGTAGACTTCTCATTTATCAAAATAGTCTACATAGTTGTCTCATACAAAACCACCTAACATAGAAGTACAAGATTTGGTATATAGCCCTTACAACATTACAATAAAGTCTCATAAGAGAATAAAACATAGTCTTTACAATATTGGAAATGAATAATGTCATTAGACTAATCAAATAGCATAGCTAGAATAGTAAGCTTCATCCTCGGACTTGAGGACTCACAAACAACTTGGAAACTATCCAAATCTTCCTTGAAAATGGGCTTGAAGCTCTTCAGTGGCCCGAACCTACATTATTGAATAAATAGAAGAGAATATTGGTTAGTACAAACAACATGTACTATGTATGGTACCATATGCAAGTAAAACCTTTGAAAACACGCACAAAGGGAGATTTTGTTTAAAAGAAAGATAAGTTACTTTGAAAGCCTTTATGAACACACAAGAGAATCTATATGTCAATAATTACAACAACATTAAAGCATATTCATATCCATATACAAGAATAACATCATAATAAAGTCATATCAACATTTCATGTTCTAGAGTTCATATCATCAAAGCATACAAGAACCTTACAATCAACATCCAAGCCTACTAGTGGAATGCTTATGTGAATCCTCATAACCCCACAAAAACCAACTAAACTAGTAAAGAGACCCTAAGTTACCTCATATAACATCACATCAAGGGTAGTCATCATTATACATAGCAATTTAGACCAATATCATGTTCATAAAATGAAACAAACATCATATAAGACAAACATTATGCATTTCATTCATAACATAAGTGCATAAGAACTCCTGCTAGGACTCCCCTCAAGGCCAACTTGTGCATTGTACAAGGCAAAGTCCCATACTCTTACCTACACTAAGTATTACCCCTTAAGTCATCCTATTTAGTGTCCATCTTTATTACTTTCATGTTTTCATTTTACTTTTGGAACATTCTCCATAACAAACAATAGACCATGTGTGATAAACATGGAATCCGGTGTCATGAAACCCTACACCGAAAGAAGGTGCTCTACTTGCGAAGTTACAACCATACATAAACGTAGAACCTAGGTGGATCCAGTAGCTAGTATTCCTATGGGGGCACATAGTTAAGGAACTAAGAGATTGTTACTAGATCTCTCTTCATGCACATAAGCATTGTAGTCTCCATATCATGAGAAAAATAGAGAACCTACATTCTCTCTTGGGAAGGGACACCTCTCATTGGCTAGTTCGCTCGGTGTTAATCTTAATTCCCTTTTTTATATGTCTTTATATCTTTCTTAACATTAGTTTATAGTATAGGACTTAGGAGACTAAGCCCTTGTATAATCATGATCATTTGTCTTAGGTCTAGAATGAGAACTTCCTTTCATTACAACCCAAAATAGAGTGAGATCATCATATTCATAATAATAAGGTGCAGAAGAGAATCACTTTCAATCTTGCATGATCATACCCCTATCATCATCTCACAATCATCATATTCATAACATGCTATCATATTCATTATCTCAGCATCTTCCTATCCTATTCACATATTCATAACATGCTATCATATTCATAATCTCATCATCTTCCTATCCGATTCATATATTCATACTTCAATTGAACATCATCATCAAGAATAGACCAACATAATTGAAGTAAAGAATTCATGATCTTGAAAGTCCTACCAATGGCTTCAAAGAATCTCCTTCAAGACCTCACCCAAAATTCCACAAAACTTATACAATAATCCAATCACCATCATCATATAATGGTAAATTAAGAAATAGAACATCCAATTACTTCATCCTTAAACATCTATAAATCTAATTCATAGTTAGGGTTAGGGAAAAAGGATATTCAAGTATTTTTAAGGGAAATTAGGGCAAAGTCTATGGAAATACATCAATCCACAAATCAACAATCATAATCCATGAATATAAATCAAATCAATATCACATTAACAAATTAGAAAGATAACCTACGAAATTTGATGAAAACCATAGCTTTGATGAAATTTGAAAACCAAACTTTGAAGAACCTCTTGGGGAAAGAAGTCCCAAAAGTGAATAGGTTCCATACCTTGTTAATTGTTAGAGAATTGTAGAAGAAGGCCTTGATATTGAAGTCGTAATGAAGCTTGAACTTTCTCTTCAAGTGGGGTCTTTGGGGTAGTGAGATAAACTAGAGAGAAGTGGGAGTTATTTGGATTTTGTGATTTATGAAGTTTTAGGTTAGTTTAATTACTTAGGACCCTTTTATAATCCTAAACTAACTAATTAAAACTGTCCTTACCATTAATTAATTAACTAACTAATTGCCTAAACATCGCTAATTTAATCGACTTAAGACCGTGAAGTGGGGGTCTAATCAACGACACCCCATTGACGGACCGTCGTCCCAACGGACCGTCCAGGTCAATCTTGTTTTGGGATAAAGATTGGTTTTAGGGGGATTTTTGTGAAATGGTTAAGTGTGGACCAACGAGATCAAACACCGGGGCGTCGACCAGTCGAAGGTCCGTCATCCCTCTCGTGGTTTGCACACTGTCTTTTGAAAGATTTTATGGTCAAATGTTAGGGTCATCCTCGAGGGCCCTTAGAGTTGTCATTGGGTAGCCGTAACAATAATTTTCGACCCTAAACACACTCTAATGTATATACTAAGCCCTTTCACCAAGTTTGACTTTTATCCGACTCTTTAAACCTCTTGAAACACCTTAAGGTACACTAGGTCATCTTCACAGATCTCCAGACGTCGTGGTCCTCCCTTGACGTTTAGGTCTTAATATCTCTTAAGCAGGTTGAATACATTATTTTAGGTCTTGAATTAGCATTATCCCCTACATAAGGCTCTATTCGAAGTCATGCTACTTCCGTGGTGTTACACTATCCCCCCCTTAAGAACATTCGTTCCTGAATGACACCTTAACCTTTTTATAGAGAAAGAAAGAGACTCAATACTAGATGCCCAACCACAACAACAACATGGATATAATCATCATGAGTCACAACTGATAGGAGGAATACGCAACCCCATTCAACAAAAAATCAAAGCACTACACATAGCAACTCAATTCAGAATTCATCCATATAAGAGCTTACCATTTAATATCACATAATGAGGAACTACCTTCTTAATTTCAATGTGAGATCAAGATGAACATCAAAGAGTTAAAATGCAATTTTTCATCTCAAGACAACATAAAAGCATCCTCACTACAATCTCACGAAGGAAAATATACACATTACATATAAATGCAAGTTGAACATGACAACATATTTCATTAAAAAATCATTTTAAGCAGGAACATTTACAAAGACGTGGACATACTAAAAAACAAGCTAATTTCAACATTATTCATAATTTTATTTTAAGAGGTACTACTAACCTCAACTTTGACTTGGAATAAGAGGAAAGAGATGAGGGTTGCGGGACTTCTTGTCGGCCTCGGCCCCATGTTTCACCCTCAACTAGATGGTTTCTCCATAGGACTTTTACGAAGACAACCTCTTAGTTCATCAACTTTTTGACTTGATGATCTAGGATCTAAACCGAAACCTCTTCAGAATAAAGGTTCTCATTCACCCCTAACCTTTCAATCGAGAGAATAGACACCGGGTCGCCTATACATTTCTTGAGCATAGAGACATGAAATACCGGATGAACCGGGGCAAATTCACTTGGTAATATCAACTCATAAGCAAGTTTCCCGACCTGTTTCAATATCTCATAAGGGCGTACATATCGGGGTCTAGGTTTCCCCTTTTATCAAATCTCATCACCCCTTTCATGGGTGAAATTTTTAAGTAGAATCAATCACCTATTTCAAACTAAAGGTCTCTCCTTCTATTGTTGGCATAAGCTTTTTGCCGACAATAGATTGGTTTCAACCTATCCCTTATCATTCAAACATTTTCCATGGCCTCATAGACTATCTCGGGACCAAAGAATGAACACTCACCTACCTCAAACCACCCAATCGGATACCTACATCTCCAACCATAGAGTGTTTCAAGTGGTTCCAAAGAAATACTCGAATGGTAGATATTGTTGTAGGAGAACTTTATCAATGGTAGGTGATTTTCGCAATTACCCTTGAAGTCAATAACACAAGCCCTCAACATATCCTCTAGGGTTCTGATGGTGTGTTCCACTTGGACATCCATTTGAGGATGAAAAGTGGTACTAAGTTTCACTTGAGTACCTAGCTCCTTTTGGAAAGACCTCAAAAAGCGAGAATTAAATTGGGCAAGTCTATCCGAGATGATGGACAAAGGAATCCCATGTAAACACACAATCTCATTAAGGTACAACCTAGCATATTTTCTGCCAAATAAGTAGATTTTACGTGGATAAAATGGCAGACTTTGTCAACCTATCAACAATAACCCATATGGAATAATTTTGCCTTCGGGTACAGGGAAAACCTACAACAAAGTCCATATTAATATCTTCCCATTACCAAGTATGGACATCAATCACTTGAGTTAACCCTCCCGGTCTTTGATGCTCGTCGTTATCTTGTTGACAATTAGGATATTTGGCCACAAACTCCGTTATATACCTTTCCGAACCGTCCCACCAATAGACTTCTTGAAGATCACGATACATTTTTTAGGAACCCGGATGAATGGAAAATCAGGAACCATGAGCTTTTTCAAAAATTTGTCTTCTTAGATCATCCACATCCGGCACACACAATCTACCTTGGTAAGTAAGCATCCCATCCCCCCGGGAGAATGATTCATTGAACTTGCTAAGAGATGATTCCTTCAACTTCATCAACAAAGGATCAAGGTGTTGCTTAGACTTCAACTCGACCACTAAAGATGATTCAGAACTATGATGAACCATGGAGCCTCCTTTTGGAGAAACTTCCAACCGAGCACCCAATCGAGCCAACCTATGTACATTTTTCACTAAATCTTTCTTATCATCGAGAACTTGGGCTAAACTACCCATCGATATTTGGGTTAGAGAGTCCGCAACCACATTGTCCTTGACGAGGTAGTAGAGAACACTTATGTCGTAATCCTTCAAAAGTTCCAACCACCTTCTTTGTTGGAGATTCAACTCCTTTTGGGTGAACACTTACTGAAGGCTCCTTTGGTCGGTGAATATATCCACATTTACACTTTAAATAGAATGTCTCCATATTTTCAAGGCAAATCCTACGGCCGCTAGTTAAAGATCATGAGTTAGATAGTTTTTCTCATGCACCTTGAGTTTTCTAGAGGCATACGCTATCAGCTTATTATGTTGAATGAGGACACAATCCAAACATACTCGAGAAGTATCACACCACAAATCCTTTGGTACCATATAGTAAGGTCAAAACCAGCGCGGAGGTAAGCTTGTCTCAACTCTTGGAAGCCTCTTTCACAAGCTTCTCACCACTCTAACATAGCTTTCTTTTGGGTTAAGGCTGTCAAAGGAGAAGTGATAGATGCAAAGCCATCAACGAATCTCGTATAATACCCGTCTAAACCCAAGAAATTTCGAATATTGGTTGGAGTCAAAAGTCTAGGCCAATTCTCAACCGCCTCCATTTTATTCGGTTCGACCTCAATACCCTCACTTCAAACAATGTGACCAAGAAAAGCAACCGATCTCAACCAAAATTCACACTTACTATATTTAGAAAATAGTTGATGTTCCTTGAGGAGTTGCAAGACTACCCTCAATTGGTCCATATTCTTATCCTCACTCTTAGAATATACAAAGATATTATAAAATAAAGACAATTACAAATAAATCAAGATAATTGTAGAACAGTCTATTCATAAGGTCCATAAAAGTCGCCAGGGAATTAGTTAGACCAAAAGACATAAGTAGGAACTCATAGTGACCATACCTAGTTCGGAAAGCCGTTTTAGGAATGTCTTCACCTCTCACCCTAAGTTGGTGATATCCCGACCTCAGATTGGTTTTCAATAAACAACTCACTCCTTGGAGTTGATCAAACAAATCATCAATCCTAGGGAGAGGTTACCTATTATATACGGTTACCTTGTTCAATTGTCGGTAGTCAATACACCTTCTAAGAGACCCATATTTATTTTTCCCAAATAGTACCGGAGCACCCCATGGAGAAATACTTGGTTTTATAAAACCCTTATCTAGCAAATCATTGAGTTGAACCTTTAGTTCTTTCAACTCGTCCAAGGAAATCCGGTAAGTAGGAATTGATATGAGTTTCGTATCCGACAACAAATCTATGTCGAAATCTATTTCCCGTTCAGGAGGAATTTCGACTAAATTATCGGGGAAGACTTCCAAAAAGTCCTTCACTACGAGTACCAAATCTAAAGGAGGAGCTTAGGACCAAAGTTCCTTGACCCTCACAATATGGAAGAGACATCCCTTATAAATCATCTTACAAGCTTTTAGACACGAAATGATTTGACCTCTAGGGGATTGAGTTTCCCCCCTTCCATTCTAATACAAGTTCATAAGGAAATTGGAATCTAACTACCCTTGTTCTACAATATATAGAAGCAAAATAAGCATGTAACCAATCCATCCCCAATATGACATCAAAGTCCAATATATCAAGTTCTACAAAATCGACCAATGTAACTCTATTGGACAACAATATGGAACAAGTCCTAAAGACTCTTTTAGCAACAACGGAGTCACCTACCAGGGTAATAACCAAAAAAGGTTCCATTAAGACGTAGGGTAACACATTAAACTTCATGTCCACTAAACGAGTTACAAAAGATAAAGTGGCACCGGGATCTAGTAATGCATAGATATTAATGGAAAATACTTGGAACATACCGGTGAAAACATCGGGAGAATCCTCTTAATCACCCTTAGAGTAGAGAGCATCGAATTGGTTATTCTTAGATGCACTGGGAGTAGGACCACTTGCTTGTAATTGGTTATTCCCCTTTTCGTGACCCCTTACCATAGGTCAATCTATCACCTTATGTCTACTCTTTCCACAACCAAACCAATTATCAGTTCCAACTAAACATTCACCCATATGTTTCTTAAAACATTTGACACAACTAGGTTTCTCACTTAGTGAATCACCACCTCTTCCCCATAGGTCCTTAGGGTTGGAAACCCTATCATTATGAGCCTTAGAGAAATAAGAAGGAACTTGGTTGGAGAACCACTTCTTTAACATAGGTTTGTCTTGAATTTCCAACTTACCCTTAAAAGTACCTCCTTCATAGGACCTTTCCCTTTTAGCATCTCTATTCTTCTTCTTAAGCCTACTCACCTCAACTTGTTGAGCATGCACCATTAACTGAGAAATGTCCATGTTGTTATGAAGCATCGCCAAACGACACTCTTCCACAATATAATCGAACACACCCATCACAAATTGGTTCATTTAATCTCTAGGATTGGACACCAAAGAGGAGGCATATTTATACAACGTAGTGAATATCAAAGAGTATTGTAGCACACTCATACCTCTTTAACGAAGGAAGATGAAATCTTCTAGTTTTGTCTCTCTTTTCTCCCTTGGGTAGAATCTATCAGGAAATGCCCTCCTAAAGACTTCCCAACTTATGGGACCTGCTCTCAAAGTCGTATTATCCATCCATTGAGTATACCAAGTTTGAGCCACATCCATGAGTTGATAAGAGGCTAGCTCGGACTTCTCATTTGAACTCCCTCCCATAGAATACAAGATCTTGTAAACCTCATCAAGAAAGTCTTAGGGGTATTTATTCACTTTATACCCAAATAACATGGGAGGGTTCATCCTAGTGAAATCCCTCAAGTGAGAAGCCAAGGTAATAACATTTTGGTTCACACGGGGTCCAACTTCCCATTTTGGTTGAGCCGTCATAGCTTGAGCTTGAGTAGTTATGGATTGAGCTTCAATAGTTATGGCTTGAAATTGAGTATTCATGGCATGAGCCAAGTTGATGATAGATGTCTTTATCTCTGCATTTGTCATAGCCGGTGGATTGACTGGAGCTTGGTCACCTAGAGGAGCTTGTTCTTGAGGAGGAGTACCCCGGGGAGGAACTCCCGCATTAGCAATCTCCTCTTCAACTCTTCTTGTGGCTTCCTTCTAGTAGTCATATTCTATAGCCACAAGAAAAGGGTTAGAAGAAAATGACATGTAAAGTTAAGACTCTTTAGGCACGACTTTGAGAATACCAAAGAAGTGAGAATTTCCTAAGCATCACATAGCCTCTCATTCAAAAGTCTGGCGCGCTTCACAATCATGAACAAGACTCTGCGTAGACGTGGATTTTTGAGACATAATTCCTAAGATTTTTGAACCTCATGCTCTGATACCAAGTTTGTCACAATTGTGGATCCCCCCTAGATGTAACTGACATCTTCGTCCTTAAAAAGGTTTTAGACTAGCCCTTAGCATATATCATTGCATATCATCATAAAGAAAATGCGGAAAAATAAAAACATTACATATGAACTTTAGTTAGACTTCTCATTTATCAAAATAGTTTACATAGTTGTCTCACACAAAACCATCTAACATAGAAGTACAAGATTTGAGACATATCCCTTACAACATTACAATAAAGTCTCATAAGAGAAGACAACATAGTCTTTACAATATAGGAAATGAATAATTTCTTTAGACTAATCAAATAGCATATCTAGAATAGTAGGCTTCATCCTCGGACTTTAGGACTCACCAACAACATGGGAACTATCCAAGTCTTCCTTGAAAATGGCCTTGAAGATCTTCAATGGCCCGAACCAACATTATTGTAAAAATAGAAAAAAATATGGTTTAAAAACATTCTAGGTTACTTTGAAAGCCTTTATGAACACACAAGAGCGTATACAAGCCAATAATCACAACAACATTAATACATGTTCATACCAATATACAAAAATAACATCATCATAAAGTCATATCAACATTTCATGTTCTAGAGTTCATATAATCAAAGCATACAAGACCCTTACAAACAATCAACATCCAAGCCTACTAGTGGAATGCTTATGTGAATCCTCATAACCCCACAAAAACCAACTAAACTAGTAAAGAGACCCTAAGGTACCTCATATAACATCACATCAAGGGTAGTCATCATTATACATAGCAATTTAGACCAATATCATGTTCATAAAATGAAACAAACATCATATAAGACCAACATTATATAGAACCCACATTATGCATTTCATATAGGACTCCTCTCAAGGCCAACTTATGCAACGCATATGTCACGACCAGAATCTAGACCCCAGACGAGACCGGCGTCGTTGACCTCTCAGAGGTCGCAGACAAGCCTACATACGTCATTCTTACTTCATCTAGGTTAATTTTAGCGAAAAATTTGAACTTTTTGTTTTCTTGTATCATGCTAAACATTTTAAACTTAACATTATGGGCATTCACAAATCAACCATCTAAAATAGAGACAATCAAATGAAAGAAACAATTCAATACAGTAATAAATGTATAATTGCCAAAATGGTACCAATACAATATCTGAAATAAAAACGGAAAGAAACACTAGTGAAACATGCTCCACTAGCTAACGCCTACATCTAAGCTAGATAGTAACGTTACACATCCTCGAAAGCATGAGGGCCTACCAAGTTCGGATGAAAGATCCACGTCCGAATAGCTGCAACGTCAACCTGTGCCTGCACCTAAAAATATAGAGTTGTATGGGATTAGTACACACTTGTACTAAGTATGGGTATATGAAAGTACACACCAAGGACTTGCATGAGGAAGAATAGCTCTTTCCTAACAACATGATTATGGAAAGTCAAGTCAGTGGACTTGCCAAATTGGGATTAGAAAAGTTAGTGAACTTTCCAAATTTGGATTAGGAAAGTCAGTGAGCTTTCCAAATTTGGATTAGGAAAGTCAGTGAGCTTTCCAAATTTGGATTAGGAAAGTCATGCCATGAGAGTAACATACATCATCATATTTATCATATTGCACACAACACATAACATCTTACACATAACACATATCACATAGCATATAGCACATAACATCTTTTATAACATTCATTCATATGCCATGAGACCTTTGAATTATGGACTTGACATTAAGACTTTCCAAAATGAGGGCTCAACATATGGGACCTCAACTAGGGAGTCTTCATTAGCAAACACAGAGTCTGCTTCATTCATTCATACGTACTTCATTTCATTCCGTTCATAGGCTAGTGTGAACACCAGCTATACCTAGGATGTAGTTTAAGACTTTCATCGGGTTTGCTGTGCAATGATCAAGAATAACCTAGTGTCATTACTTGAGTCTAGCTCACCTCTTGATTATCCTATCCTAACACCTTTGGTATCATTCATTTCATTATGTGCATCATTTGAGGCTGGCCTCATTCATTCATTGGGAACTTTAACTTTAACCGACATAGATCATGTGAGCATCATGAAATCCAGTGTCTCCCCCACACCGTAAAGAGGTGGAATCACCGAAACATGCTAGCGTACATGGGAATTTAACCCTGCCAGATCCCTATATTGGCAGTATAGGTTCGAAGACCAGGAGATATAAGGAGACCCATACCTGGCAAGTAGGACAATCTCATCTCATGAGAGTTACGTAAACCACCGTCCTTCCCGAAAGAAGGCATCACCGCTCATAGCTAGTCTATCGGTGCTCAGTATAAATTTCCATTACATTCAACTCATACGTCATGGAAGTTGGCTTCTAGTATGAGGACATCATAGCTCAATAGATGATTTCTCATCTCATCATTAGTATTAAGTGTGTTAATCTCAATAGTTTCATTAGAGTGTTCATAGAGACTGGTCTCTTCATTAACTTACACTCTCATAGGTGAGTACGTTTTGGTAACATTTACTTAGGCTCATTTGAGATTGTTCTCATCTTTCACATTAGTCTCATATCATGTTGTCACCACATTCATTAACATTAGCACCATTGCTCTTCATAATTACTCTCCCCATTTTACGTGAATGTTCATTTCATCATATGCCAATGCACTTGGCCATTTGTGTGTTTCACAATCTTACTTAACCCTTCTAGGGTTTCATCATTTCATTACAATAATAATAATTTCATCGTATGCCAATGCACTTGGCCATTTAGTTTGTTATATACTCGTACTTAACCCTTCTAGGGTTACTTCATTTCATTACATACATCTTAGGTTCACTTATTTTTAAGCGTATGCTAGACTTATGGGTCTATATATACAAGCCATGAGACTTCATTCATAGTTCGTTAAGTGACTCATATCTTCCTAAGATTATGTAGTACAAGACTTATGCATCTTGTATGTATGCCAAGATCTCAATTTCGATCTAAGTAGATGGCATTATTCTTGAACTTTTAATTCACGTATGATTTATGTATCAATACGGAAATTGGGCAAGGGAACCCAAGTTCGAATCCCTTGGATAATACTTACATTTTTCCTTGATTTTATTTTTAGTCCTCATGACATTGGGACCCTAGATCGAGCCCCAACATCAACATTTCTTTTAATTCCTTTTCTTTAGAAAATCTCTCCCTTGGCCGAGGGGTTGTGGGTTCGAACCCCCACAACCCTCTTTTATTTTCCTAGTTATTTTTCATGTTCATTTCGCATTAACCAGGAGGTTGTGGGATCAAAGCCCCACAACCTCCCTTTATTTTTTTCTTTATTTCGGTTGGGACTGAGAGGTTGTGGGTTCGAACCCCCACAACCTCCTTATTTTATTTTCATTTAAAAGTTAACTATTTAAGCGTTGGCAGTGAGGTTGTGGGATCGAGCCCCCACAGCCTCACTTTATTTTCTTTTATTTTTCCCTTTCTCCTTTACTCTCATTCACAGCCTTGAGGTCGTGGGTTCGATTCCCACGCCTCATATTTTCTTTCTTTTATTTTTCTTTCACTTCATTCGCTGCCTCGAGGTCATGGGTTCGATTCCCACGCCTCCCGTTTTATTTATTTAATTTTTTGCACTCTCCTTTTTCAGCCAGTATACCCCATTTCGAATCCCCCTGACCCCATTTCTTTTCTTGCGAGTTTAAGGTATCACACGGGTGAGGTCACATGTTCGAATCCTGGTGGCCTCATCATTTTAAAATCAATTAAATTTCCAGATTTATTCATCTACATGTTAGCCTAAACTAAACTTGTAATTTTTGCTGGAAACTTAGTAAGTTTCTTAGCTTATTTTCACCAATATTTCCACTTGAAAACTTAGGAAAATTCATAGATCATTTAACACTTTTTGGGGTGTATTTTCATGGATTCGTTTAGCCAAAATATTGATACTCAAATCAGCCCCACTTCCATTTTAATGAACATCACGATTTACATAGGTTTATGCATGTAAAATGACAACCAAAACAATATCAAACTTGAAGCCTTAACCCGAGACCTCATTCACAGTAACATTTTTGCACATGCACACACTTGCACAAACTTTCGAATACATGGTTGCCCTTCATACGATTTCAAGTACACAAACGTAATCATATTCATCACGAAAACATAACATACACCTAAATCTACCAGCAATCATACCCAACCTACGATTCATTGGGAGCTAGTGACAGGGGCATGCAAAAGGGGAAACAATTCTAGTTTTCGAATGAATAATATGAACCTTAAGGGGTATCTTGGGAAAGGGACCAAGAGAGAAGAAAACCCATACCTTTTTGACGTTAAACCCTTGACTTGCTGCCCAAAAACTCCTCTCAAGAACACGTCTAAGCCTCCTCAATTTCAACTCCACTCGAATGACAACCTCCCTTAGCCTAGTGTGCAATTAACGTTTGTTTTCTTGTGATTACGTGTGAGTTCTTCAAGTGTGAAGAACTTGGTTTATTTTTCTGCTTTTGTATCTTACTTTGGCAGAGAATTTTCATGTGAAAGAGGAAGAGAGATTGAGCGTGAGAATGGAGAGATAAACGTGAGAGAGAGTTGGAGTAATAGGAGGCTTAGGAGTCTAGTTTTAGGACTTAGTCAATAGGGTTTTTATTTATTTAATAAAATCTGATTTTTATTTTATTATAAATCATCTAATGAATAATAATTATTAATTAATTACATTAATTCAATAGCTTAAATAAAAATCACATTAATTCATTGCTTCCACCTAGGTTCGAACCCGGGTGGAGCAAGACTTCACTTCAAGGGCTCAATTTCGGCCCTCTCTCCCCAAATTGCCCCTCCACTTTATTAATAAATAATTAATTACATATTTAGGGTAATTACGATACTACCCTTAGCCAGGAAAAAGTCCATTTTACCCCTAGACCCTTCAAACCTAAGATTTCTTCTTTTTAAGTCCAGTAAAGACTCCTTAGAGTAAATCTTCGTATTCGAGATCCCTACATGGTTGGACCCAACCTTTCCAAGCTCAACTAACTCCCCAAGTTAGTTGGCTTGGCTGTAGCAAGGGTTCTGAGGTATGGTTCTACGCGCATCAATCAGTCTGAACCCTGGTCTAATCATAGGCATTCTTGACACATTAAGCATTTCTAATCTTATCCATTTTTAGGGTTGTTACAGCATAGGTAAAGTCTCATACCTTTACCTACACTAAGTAGTACCCCTTAAGTCATCCGAGTTAGTCTCCACGTTTATTACTTTTATTTATTCATTTTATCTTTAAGAACATTCGTCATAACCAATAATAGACCATGCGAGCTATATATGAATTTTGTGTCATGAAACCCTACACCGAAAGAAGGTGCTCTACTTTCCAAGGTAGAACAATACATAAACATAGCATCTAGGTGGATCCACTAGCTAGTTTTCTTGAAGGTCCGTATACTCCTTCTGTTAGTCATGACTTAAACTATATTTTCTCTCTTTGGATGGAACCCTCTCTAAATCAATCGACGGACCAACAATATGGTCCGCCAATCCATCTACGTTTCGTCGATGCCCCTCCGTAACTCTGAACATAGAATTTTTCCATACCCGGGTGTTGGAACCTTCTATGAACCAAACAATGGTTCACCAGTATGGTCCATCGATCAATTGACAGACCTTCGTTGCCTCTTGAAGTTCCACACTTGGTCAGACTTCTCCGATTTTCCTCCAAAGTCCTGAGCTGCTCATCTACGGTTACTAACTATGGTCCGTCGATGAAACGACAGGCTGTCGATGGCTTTCGTAGGTCCTGATCTGCACTTTTTCAGTTGTTTTCTTATCTTGACGCCTGAACATCTTTCATGCAAAACAAAACACAAAACTTATAAACATCACTACAAAAAGGCTTTAGACACAACTCTTAAGTGAAATGCATTAGAAATTCCATGAAATCACGGCACAACAGGGACATACTAAAGGAATTAGGAGATTGTTACTAGAAACTCTATTTATGCTCATTAGCATTGTAGTCTCCATCTCATGAGAACAATAGTGAACTTACATTCCCACTTAGGAAGGTACACCTTTCATTGGCTAGCTCGCTCGGTGCTAAGCTAAATTTCATTTTGAAGTGTCTTTATATATTTCTTAACATTAGTTAATAGTATAGGCCTTAGGAGAGTTACCCCTTGTATAATCATGATCATAACTCTTAGGTCTAGAATCAAAACTTCCTTTCATCACAACCCAACATTTAGTGAGATCATCACATCATAGTCATAATAATAAGGTGCACAAGAGAATCACTTTCAATCTTGAATGATTATCTCACATTTATCATATTCATCATCTCATCATCTTCTTATCCTATTTGTATATTCATACTTCAATTGAACATCATCTTCAAGAATAGAACAACATAATTTGAGTAAAGTATTCATGATCTTGAAAGTCTTACCAATGGCTTCCAAGAATCTCCTTCAATACCTAACCCTAAATTCCACAAAATTTATCCAATAATCCAATCACCATCATCATATAATAGTAAATTAAGCAATAGCACATCCAATTACTTCATTCCTAATAATCTATCAATCTGATTCATAGTAAGGGTTAGGGAAAAGGGACATTCATGGATCTTTTAGGGAAATTAGGTCAAAGTCTAAGGAACTACATCAATCAACCAATAAACAATCATAATTCAAAATATAAATCAAATCAATATCACATTAAACCAATTTGAAAGATAACCCACGAAATTGGATGAAAACCATAATTTTGAAGAACTTTGAAAACCAAACTTTGAAGAACCTCTTGGGGAAAGGAGTCTCAACAGTGAATATCTTCCGTACCTTGTTAATTCCTGTCACATTCGGGTTTACCCCCTAGACGTAACTGGCGTCGTCGTCCTCTTTGAGGACTAAGACAAGCCTCTTAGCCTCGTCATAGCATTCATCGATTAAAATGTGAAAGAATTTAAAACTTTTTATCTATATCTACTTGGAGGTTTACATAGACCTCTACATAACACATAATCGTATTTATATCAAGTATACATAGACTTGTTCATATAAAAAGATTACATAGTCTTCTACTTTTATTTCACCCATTTATATAGTAAAGAAATAATAGTCATAAAAGTCGTCTCATCTCATAAACCGTCTAACAAAGACAATAAATCTTGGGCATAGCCCTACATCAATAAAAGAAGCAACATATAGGCTATATAAAACATCGTCTCAAATGAGTAATATAGTCAACACAGAATTATAGTAACTAAGTGGCATAGTGATAGAATGTCGGCATCGCCCTCAGGAGAATGAGGACCTACCACTTGGATGATAAGATATCCAAGTCTTCCTTCCAAGCATATCGAAGCAAATTCAATGACCGGAACCTAAATTGTTTGGGAAAAAGGAAGGAAATGGGGTTAGTACTCCACATGTACTAAGTATGAAACCATATGCACAATTACCAATCAAGTATGCTTAGAAAAAGGACATTTAAGAAAATCATGCTATTTAGACCATTTATTTGAATATACAAAGAAACTAACTATACCACATGCATACCATAATATTTAAGCCCTTAATCTCATAAGATTCTATCATCAAGAAATATCATTATAAAACATGGGTAAGAGTAAAACATAGCAAAACAAATCATACTAAATATAATCTTCATGTAGTATTCTTCTTCAACAAAGGACATCAACCTCATACTCATAAGGATGTTATTCAATGTACAAAGTCAATTACATTATATCACCATTTACATACATAATATTGACTTCTCAAAGCTCCTATCAAGGGAAACTAGTGCAAGGCGTAGGTAGAGTCCCATACCCCTACCTAAGGTAAAGTCAAACCCCTAAAGTCACTTCGATTTGTCTACGTCTTATTCATTCATTTTAGTTTAGGGAACTATTGCCTTAACCGACATAGACCACATGAGCCAATCTGGAATTCGGTGTCATAAAACCTTACACCGATGGAAGGTGGTCTACCGTCCAAGGTAGAACCTAACGTAAACATAGCTATCTAGGTGGATACACTAGCTAGTATCCTATGGTGGCAACATAGTTGATGTAGCTTGGGGAAAAGAACCATGGACATATCAACTCTACACCCTACCTTGTGTCATGAGGCTATCCACCCCGTGAGGACCGTAGTGAACCCTACCTTTCCTTATGTAAGAAAGTGTCACTCCCTCACATACAAGCTCACTCGGTGCTAAGCTAGGTCCCTTTTATTGAAATACCTTTACTCTTATTAAAATCATAAATATATATATTAGGTAATAGAGCCTAGCCCTCATATATTCGTTGTCATAGCTCAATAAGAATTTCATGAGAATTAGTCCTTTCATTCATAATTCTTATAGGTGAAGTTGACACTTGCACATCTCATCATAATAGAGCACATCCTTACATAAGAACTTCTCTATAACATGTACTCCTAGACAACCTCACAACCAAAACCTAAAGCATTTCAATTCAATCATCATACCATCCTATCATCTTAAACAAGGTATACTTCAACACAATATCATAGCTTAATGACAATTAACCACAATAGAAGTAAGAGTTAGCATGAAGGACTTCAATTCATCACAATAGATTCATGATCAATGCAATAACAATCATTAAAGATGATTTAACCAATAATAAGATCAATTACATCAAACCCAACCTAATTCATATCAATCTCATACCTAGGGTTAAGGGTTAAGAGTCATCATCTACAACCTAAACCAAACCACATCAATTCATCATAATCAAGTTAGAATACATGATAATGTACTCATTATAACCCAAAGAATACATGAACAACTCAATTCATAACATCAAATTCGAAATTGAATGAAACCCATATGGAATTCAACTTTTGGAAAATCTTTGAAGGAGCCCTTTGAGGTAAGAAGTCTCAAAGGTGAATTAGATCCCATACCTTAAGGTTTGATGGCGTTTTGATGGTGACTTCGTATTAAACCAGCCCCCAACGAACCTCCCAAGCTATTCTCCAATGGAGTCTTCTAATAGAGAGAGAAAGTAGAGAGAAGGAAGAGAGTTTATTTTGAGAATTGTCATTAGGCTAATGAGGATTGGGGGTATGTATAGTGGGGCTAAATCAACTTAATTAGTCTTTCCTTAATCCCCAATTACCCCTAAGACACTTAACAAATTAAATGAACTATACATTAATTCATCGAAACATAATAGGCCCCCCACCGACGGAACCCCATCGATGGTCCGTCGGGGGCGTGACGGATGACCCTCCCTCCGTCCTGCACTTCCGTTGTCTCGGTCAGAGACTGTGCAGGCGAGGGTTCTTGAGGAGGAGACTAAAGGTGGGACGACGGTGGCCTTGACGCCCCATCGTGACCGTGACGCCCAGTCGTGACATCCGTCGAGGCACACTGCTAGGCAGTGTTGCACCTTCCTGCCGCGAGGGTCCTCCTCGAGGGCCCTTGGTAGGTCCTTAGGGAGTCGTACCCTGACGTTACCATCATGAAACCATCCCTCACTATGTGTTACACCTATTGCTACAAACTTTCACTCGATTCCGACTTTTTAACTTGGTCAAACTAAAAGAACACTCTAGCCCTTTCATGAACCAACTCTCGGGACGTTATGGACGTTCTTGAACATTTTGGTTCTAAAACACTCTAACCACTCTATATACACCTAATTTGGCTAGGAACAATGATTTAGACCTTAAGGAGCCTGGTTAAGTCTTACCGTATGATTTGGGATTTTGAAATGTTACATTATCCCCCCCTTAGGAACATTCGTCCCCGAATGACACTAAACACCCTTTAAAGGAAGGAATAGACTCAAGACTAGCAGCTCAACCAATTCACAATATCCTATTATTATGAATCACATCATTTCAATAAAACACTTCAAAACATCATTTTATCCTACATAAGCTCAAAGTTTCCTCATGAGGTACCTCCTACTCACAACACACATGAGCTCAATCATTTGTTACACAAGTCAATTAGCACAAAGTTCATCTTATCAATATGATTAATATAATATCCACAAGGATTTACTGTATCACAATACACGACATGACTCAAATATGCAAGAAGCAAAACAAATTTCAGATTTTTGTTTAAGGCCACCTTACAGTGACTTCATTGTGAAGTCTCCAAAACTAGGATTTTTTTGAAAAAACTTCACCAAAACATCAAGGATTCACAATAGCTAGCATAATTATATCATTAGAAAGAATGACTAACCTTAACATCGAAAAGATGAGGATAACGGGTTTTCATGTCAGCCTCGGCCTCCCATGTTGCACCCTCAACTAGGTGCTTCTTGCATAACACTTTTACGGAAACCACCTCCTTGTTTCTCAACCTTTTTACTTGCCTATCAAGGATTTGAACCGGAGCTTCCTCATAAGAGAGATTATCCTTGACTCCTAGACCTTCAATAAAAAGAATAGACTCGGGATCACCGACACACTTCTTTAACATAAAGACATGGAAAACCAGATGAACCGAAGCTAAATCGTTAGGTAGTTTTAAGCAATAGGCAACTTTACCAACCCTTTCCAAAATCTCATAAGGTCCCACGTAACAAGGGCTCAACTTCCCTTTCTTGCCAAATCTTATCACTCCCTTCATAGGTGAAATTTTCAAATACACCTTGTCACCCTCTTCAAACTTCAAATCCCTTCTCCTATTGTCGGCATAGGACTTTTGTCGACTATAGGCTGTTTGCAACCTATTTCTTATGATATGTTCATTCTCCAATGTCCTATAAATCAAGTCGGGACCAAAAATCGATGGTTCACCAACTTCAAATCACCCTATAGGAGACCTATACCTCCTACCATACAAGGCTTCGTAGGGAGCCATGGAGATGGACGAATGAAAACTATTATTATACGCAAACTCCACCAACGGCAAGTGCTTATCCCAACTTCCTTTAAAATCAATAATGCAAGTTCTAATCATATCCTCAAGGGTTTCAATTGTGCTTCCGATTGACCATCCGTTTGAGGATGAAAGGCGGTACTCAATTTTACTTTAGTACCCAAACCTTCTTGAAAAGACTTCCAAAATCTAGATGTGAATGGTGCACCCCGATCCGAAATGATAGATAACGGAATACCATGGCGACACACAATCTCATCTATGAAGATCTTCACATAATCCTCCGCCGAATATGTGGATTTGACGGGAATAAAATGGGCAGACTTAGTCAATCTATCAACAATCACCCATATAGAATCATACGACTTTTGAGTCCGAGGCAACCCTACCACAAAGTCCATATTAATGTCTTCCCACTTCCAAGTAGGAATTTGGATCTCTTGTAGTAAGCCACCCGGCTTTTGATGTTCCGCCTTCACTTGTTGGCAATTTGGACACTTAGCAACAAATTCCGCTATGTCCTTCTTCAAACCTTCCCACCAATATATTTATCGAAGGTCATGATACATCTTGGTTAAGTCTAACCGCATGACTTGGGATTTCAAAATGTTACAATTCTTGTAGAATTTTATAAGAAATCCTTGATCTTGAAATCCTAGTGAAACTTGAACTTGCTGTTCAATGGGGGTCTTTGGCGAAGTGAGAGAAACTAGAGAGAAGTGGGAGGTATTTGGGTTTTGAGATTTATGAAGTGTTAGGTTAGTTTAATGGCTTAGGACCCTTTTATAGTGCTAAGCTAACTAATTAAAACTTCCCCTAACCATTAATTAATTCACTAACTAATTACCTAAACATCCCTAATATAACCGACTTAAGACAGTGAAATGGGAGTCCAATCGATGACACCCCGTCGACAGACTGTCGTCCCAACTACGGACCGTCCTGGTCAATTGTGGTTTGAGACAAAGACTTGTTTCAGGGGGCTTTTGGTTAAATGGATAAGTTTGGACCAACGATACCAAATGATAAGGTGTCGATCAGTCGACATTCTGTCATTCCTCTCGTGGTTTGGACACTGTCTTTTGATAGCTTTTAGGGTCAAATGTTAGGGTCTACCACGAGGGCCCTTAGGGTGTTCCTTGGGGATACATACACAAACATTTTGACCCTAAACACACTATAATGTATATCCTACACCCTTTCACCAATTTTGACTTTTATATGACTCTTCATACCTTTAGAAACACCTTAAGGCACACTAGGTCATTTCACAGATCTCCGGACGTCGTGGTCGTTCCTTCACGTTTAGATCTTAATACCTCTTAATCAGGTTGAATACATTAGTTTAGGTCTTGAATTAGCATTATCCACTACATGAGGCTCTAGTCTAAGTCATGGAACTTTTGGGGTGTTACAATGGTCGTATATGGGGACTTAGTTATTGTGAGCTTCTCTCCCTAAAAGGGACCCTCTTAACTAAATGACAGAGGGTGAAGTACGGGCAGTAACTCCACCAACGGTCCATAGGTGGAGGGTCGTAGTTGCTGCCACATTTTGAGTTTTTAGTTTTTAGTTAGGGGTCTAAGGTTTAGTTAGTTATTGAATTAGGGTTAAGAGGGGTGGTTAGTTAACTAATTATCTTTTTAAAACTACCTATAAGACCCTAACCCCTATTCTTTAAGTCATTCAACTAAACTCAAAAACTCAAATAAAAACTCAACTTCCCTCTCTCAAAATCTTCTCTCTATGAACACCATTGAAGAAGAAGACAAGGTTCAACTAGGTATTCTATAATTAAACTTTACTCCATCAATTATCAAGGAATTAATTAATGTATGGAAGCAATTCACTCTTTGGATCTTTTCCCCAAGAGGCTCTCTCAAAATTGGATTTCAAAGTTCCCCAAATTCTAGGTAAAGTCAATTTCGTGGGTCTCTGATACGCTCAAATTATACTTCCCTAAAGAAGTATAAGCTGTTGTATCAGTAAAGAACCCAACTATTAGGTTGGGGTCGATCCCACGAGGAAAATGATTTAGACTTAACTTTAATATACGATTACCTCTATTTAGTCAAGTCCTTTCCAAAAACTAGTAATTAAGGGGGGGGGGGGTGTTTGTGAAAAAAAAGTGTTGCAATGTTGTGAAATCAAACAAGTAGTAAGAGTGAATTATTGGTGTTTATCATGTCGTGAGAGAAACTAGGGTGTAAGTGTTCTCCATAGGTTCATAACGCCACAATCCTAGCTATAACAATTCTTCCCTAGTGTTTTGCATGCAAAGTGATAAGTTATGTATCTCTAAATCTTTGGTCCGGCATTTAGAGAATTTCACCCCGTACCTTGGTCCGGCTACGTGTGTCAAGTTAATAACCCTTACCTTTACCTCATATTAAGCATCATATTCGATGTTTGGCATAGTTAATGCTTCGCACCAATTGATACTAGCCTATTAGATAGTATCCACTAAATCTATGTTGATAATTCTTTTCCTATTAACTACCCCTTGGTCCGGCAAGTAGCAATAAGGCGATTTCTAACGCGTTCACTCGTTAAAAATTCTTCTAACTGAAAGAATTATCGCTGCATGCAATAACATATTTGAGAATTGTAAATTAGCTAGGTTTATTTTGTTAATCACCCATAGTTCCCACAACCCTAGTTGTGGATTTAGTTACCCATGCTTAGAAGAACATAATTCATAATTGAGAAATAATAAATCATGAACTTACTTTGACAAATTTGAAGAAAATCCAGAAATTCAACTTGAAATCACACAATTATCTTAAAAACCAAAGACGGAAATTTGAATTATTGCCCAAGTTGCAAAGTCAAATCTCCAAGAATAAAGTATGAAAATAATAATGAAAAAACAACCCCCAAAACAAGGGTTTCTCCCATATTTATAAAAACATTGTCCTAAAATAAAAGGAAAACAAATAAGGAAAGTTTTTCCAATTAAACGCGGTTTCAGTCACGACCCCACAGACGGATCGACGGACCGTCGACTGCCTCCGTCGGTCCAAACTTAGCTTTTTCTTCAGCCTTCACTTTTTCATCTTCTCTGATCCAATCGACGGACCAAAAGTACGGTCCGTCGATGGTTCTCGTTGTTTCATACTTATCTTTTTCTTCAACACCGATTACTGGGACATTCTCTGATCAAATCGATGTTTTTCCAGGACGGTCCGTCGATCAACCGACCGACCGTCTGTCCTTCTGTATCCCCACACTTGGTCAGAATTCCCCGAGTTGCTTCCAGATGCCTGAACCTCCAATCGACGGTCACCACCTACGGTCCGTCGATGGCTTCGTGGGTCACTTCTGCACTGATTCTTCACAGCCTTCTGCATTTTAGTTTCGGACAACTTTCCTGCAAAACAAAGATAAAAAATATTAAAATTACTACAAAAAAGGCCATAGACACACACCAATCTTAAGGAAAAAGCATTGAAAGTACCGTGAAACCACGGTACATCAACACCCTCAACTTAAATTTGTTGTTTTTCCTCAAGCGACACACTATGACTCACCACACACTTTTGTCCAAAAGTATCCTCTTTTAAGCTTTCGCAATCACATGGCCATCGATCCCGACTTTTTCATTGCTTTAGTGCATGCTTTTACTCTTAGGCTCACTAAGCTCATTCATGTGGATTAGACCATGACACAAACTCACCACACACCGACACTTCTACTCTTTTATCTCTCACCAAGGTACCAACTTTCCAATATTGCAACTAGTGCCCTCACTTCAAAACATATCCTCTTTTTTCGCACAGTGACTTCAACTTTGAGTATAAGATCATTATTCAAGACTCACGCTTAAAACAACTTCAAACTTAGTTGGTACTTGTCGCAATAGGATTGCCCTTATTTTCACTGCTTAAGTTCAACATATTAGACTCTTAGGATCACGATAAGACTTTCTTGGCTTGTAACGTAGGCTCAGGGTCAGGTATGGTACATATGGGTACATTTTAGTGACTTATTGTCCTCTTTGACATTACGGCTAAGCATCCTACCTATTTCATCGTTTATTATGCCCTACTTTTCTTTTCTTGTAATCTTTGCCTTGTTTTCTCCTTTCTTTCCCTGTTGTGGAAGTGACTCTTACTTCTTTTTCTTCAACACTCTTTTTTTTTCTTTTTTTTCTTTGTTTAATGTCTTTTTTCATTGTTTAATCTCTTTCTTTCTTTTATTTTCTTTCTTTACTCAATTGATAATTTAACTTAGTCACTTCTCTTGTTCACTGTTTTTTTCTTTTCCACATTTCTCTTTTCATCCCATTTTTTTGGACATCACTCATAATAGCCACCCTCAACTTATGGCTTTGCCATGAGTCAAGGTACACAATACCCAAGGTTGGGTTAGGGCCAAGACGAGGTCAGTTTCTGCATTAGCCACCCTCAACTTATGCTTTTGGCCTAATTTGAGGTGCACATGTCCAAGGAGGGACCAGGGCCAACACGTTTTACCCAGGGAAGATGAGTTGGTGTAGAAAAGAAAGGTCTATTATAAGCTCAAAGTATTTGGATCATACAGGGATACAATTTCATTTGGTTCTCTTTTATTTAGGCTAAACATTGGCTAATTTGAACAAGGGCCTATGATCCTTTCCTAAATGTCTAACACAGATTCCTTTTGTAGGACTAACCGGGCAAGTTCTAGCTAGGTACCAGCAGTGGAACAATCAAATTTCCTCACACTCTCTTGACACCTCATTACCCTATCAGATTATCAGACACCTAGTTCAAGTGTTAGATTGACGGTCATGCAGTGGTGCATCTCTATGTGATGCTTAGAGAGAACATGTTCAACATTCATTATACCTAATCATGCAAGCATTCTTTTTTAGAACGGGATATCATTCATATTTAGCCATTATGCTTCAGATTTCACATTCATACTTTGTACAAGATACTACACATGCCGGTTCAATAGTAAAGTAATCAGTCTCTTGGGGAAAAAGAACACAGGCAAGAAAACTACCAAGAGAGGATCGTGAGTTGGGCTACTCAGACTTCACCCTAGCACTCACTTTCCATTCACCCCACCCCTAACAAAAAAAGACATGCAATTGTCCCCAATGCATAAGAAATATAAAGAAAGGGTGGTAGGTGAAGCAAACCTGAGGCGCATAGCGCCGAAGATCAACAAGAAGGCGGGTCTTGTTTCTCAGAACCCGCTCCCTCAGTTGTAGGGACACTATCTGGTACCCACAACAATATATGCACCCTCAGTGGTGCTCCTCTCAACAGCCTCCATTCCGAAGCTAGACGCCCCAGCATCTAACTCTCGAGCCCTTATCCGTCGGGCCTCCTGATCAACCAATGAGGCTCTCCTCGCAGCGTCTATATCCATCCGCTCCTTCTTCCTAGCTCGAGCAACCTCACTATCACTGGTGTGGCTGGAATGTTTCCTCTTGGCACGCTCACGTGGCGGAGGTGCGGTGTAGTGGTGGTATTGAAAAGTGCAGCACGCACTGTGTCGTCCCCAAGCTCCACAGGTGCGGTCTTAGGATCGGGTCCCCTCATCTCGAGTATAGCATCAACATTGGCGCGCAGACTCGCCACAACCGCCTGAAGAGTTGTCAAATCAATAGTGGGGGCTGGGCGTTCTAGGACTCTCAACTCAAATGCATCGAGGCGCCTGTGGACCGCCTTAATCTTCCTCTTCGTCTACTGAGCTACCTTCTTCTCAATGTGGTCCTCATCCTTGGCAATGGACTTATGCATCCAAGGCTGGATATGGTGCAGCAAGGTGGCCATCTGGGCCTCTAACTTCTGGACCCTAGCAATCAGGACCAGTGCTGCTGTTGGTGGGGTAGACCGGGAGGAACTAGGAGCCCTACTAGTGCTAGGGGCAGACTCAACCGGGGTGGTATCGGTTGTCACATCCCGAAACCAAACCCTAGAAGTTAGGGTGCAATCTCGGATTGCGACCGGCGTCGTCGACCTCTCGGAGGTTTAAGACAAACCCTTTCGTACCATTCCTTGCACACATGTATGAAAAGTAGTGCGGAATTAAAACTTTTCATACGAAATAATAATACTCCAAAATATCTCTTTCATAGAAGAACATAATGAAAGGCTAAGTCTCAAAGTCACCAGCTTAGACATATCAATATAGAAAATAGCTAAGTCTATTACAATACTTTCAATAAGCAAAACTAAGCATCAAGATGTCCTCGGATCTACTGAGGACATACCAAACTCTTTTCTTGATGAACACTAATCCAAGCTTCAACTTTGAGACTCCTTTCAAACGCCACCTACACCTTTAGAGATAAACAAAATGTATGGAATTAGTACAAACACTAGTATGGCGTAATGCATAAAATCATGAGAAATGGACATTCATACAAAACATGCTCTTTTTGATTAAAACATCATAGTATAAGTATAAGAACAACATTTAACACCTTAGAAACATACAAGACATCACATAAGCATTTTATCAAATATTGAAGAACATTACATTGAACTAAGTTCAACTTTACAGTAACCTCTTTTAACTTGCATTCTTCTCACAAAAGGTTATCCTAAGATAAGATCATTCCCTTTTTCCTTTCATTACCTCCCCACTAAGGATACTCTAAGATTCACGTAGGTAGGACAAGAAGATACCGCCTATACACCCTCTTCAAGCTTACCTAAGCAACCCTTAAAGCTACCCTAGAAAGAGCACATTATATTCCCCATACGTTAGCTAAAGTCGTGATCGTTCATTAAGTCAATTAAAAGACATTTCATTCATTATAGACTTCACATAATGGTTTTGGAAATACCTAGGGACTCCCATGCTAACATTTTCAAAGTCTAGTCGTGCAATGTCTAGATAGCGTCCCATTCAACTACCTAAACTTCCTAGAACTTATCCAACACTAGTATGTATCCCACATGATGAGAATAGGCAATAACCGACATAGATCATACTAGCTAGGCATGGAATCTGCAGTCTACCCTATTCTGATGGAGGATGTTCTACTTGCCAAGGGTAGAACTAGGACACATCCCATGTAGGCACATGGTTAGGGAATATCAAGGTATTTTATGTACTCTAGTCTCATTCTCAAGTAGAGTTACATTGTACTCTAGTCTCCTTCTTAAGTAGAGCTACAAACCATAACATATTCACTCGGTGCTAGCCTTTGTTCTCATAGAGTAAGTTCAATATAAGGGACATATGAGAAGGTACCATCTCTTAGTCATTACCTAGTCATAATGCACCTACCAAAGATCGGTCCACTAGGGCTTCCATTCAATGATCTATAAGGATAGATCATTCTTAACCTTCTTTCTATATAGAAGATTCCACATATTAGTCATGCTAAGAAGGGCACCATCTTAGGTCTACCTATCCTAGACTTTCATTAAACATTCATCCATACACATACAAGACAAAGGTGCCTAATCCAACTAAGTCAAGATGTTCATATTCATCATATACATGTATCAAGTAAGGGACATAATCTACCAAAACAATACACATCATTAAATCACATTAGCACATATAACGTATCATCCTTTGAAGCACTTAGGAATGACCCTTATCATCTTTATGTCATCCTATACGTTACTATAACATCATCAATATAACCATCATATACTCATATAGTCAAGTAGGAATAATCGTGTATCAACTTTAAGACTACACACATAGACACATAGTTATAATCCAACATGATCACCTAATATCCATAGAAGAACACATACTTTCACTTAATCACATGTAGAGAGATATGATCATACTTCAAAATATAATTGATGTCTAATTAACATAAAATAAATATAATTAGGGCAGCGTACCACCAATCCATTCTCACCATTTCAATCCATGTCTAAATCATCCAATTCAATACCATAAGGCCCTTACCCATGGCCATGAATATCAATTCAAAGTGTAAATCATAATACCAGACGAAACTAGGTCAATTAAATATATATTTAACAATCTAAGACCAATTAGAAATCAATTAAATACAATTCTTACATTATTAGAAAGCCCATAAGAAACTACTCATTAATTCATAAGTATAGAGACATGTCACTTAACCCATAAAAATAGTCAAAATAGGAATTTGTATGGCTTGCATGGGTTCATAAGAATTATAGCTTTAAAACATTTCATTAACATCAATTCAATTCTAAAATATTGATTTAAAACCTTTTATGCAAGAACCTATGGCTAGATCATGAAATTGGACAAATCACGTTTTTGATCATCTTTGAAAATCATTGGAATTGACTCCTTGAAGAAACATATTTCAAGTATGAATAACCATACCTTATAGATTAAGAATCCACGAAAATCTTATTGGAAACTTCGAAACCTTCATTTTCTTCCTTAAGCTTTTCTTGTTCTTCAATGGAGTTTTGAAAAGAGTGCGTTTATTGAGAGATGAGCGAATTTTCGTGTGGTATGATTTGGGACGTGTAAAAGTGGTCTAAAACTGACCTAATATCAATATATTGTCGTCCCATGAATAAACCTAAAGACATTCAACTTAAATCACCAAAACGCCCCTCCTAAATTGACTACAAATAGGAGAACATTTGACCTAGTTAAATTCTGAAAATTTGCTTAAGGGTTTCGGGTTTGACCAATTAAATTAATTAATTAAGTTTCTAAATTAATTAATTAAGTGACCTAGGGTAATTAATAAAGTTCCCCTAAGTGGTTAGGACCATAACCAACCCCTTTGACCATCCTAGGTTAGGTACTAGGATGTTTCTTAAGTTAGTTACTCGGCTAGTGTACCCGGTTAGGTCTTAGGATTTTGGGCACACTAGTTAGTTAATTTTAGTTAGTCCTAGGTTATTTAGTTAGTCAGGGACACTAGTTAGGACCTAGAATAAGTTAGGGAGCTTGGCCCCACATGGTTTGGTCTGACACGAGCCTGCCCGCTAACCGCCCTAACCAAATTTGGTTGGGCTTGTCTCTCGTCTGTTGGTAGCACATGTGCTTGCAGATGTGCTTGCACATAGGTTGCGTGAACTTTCCCTAGCCTTGCACTCTGAAAAGTTCACTTCTTGTCCAAGGATCCTCACTATGTCCTTGGGCACTGTTTAATCTATATGATCATTTTAATTGATCATGTCCTATGGTACCTAGGCTTGACACTTGGATGCCTCGTACCTAATGTGTTGAGTTGAGAATCAATAATTTTAGCTTAGGGTCTTCATTGCAGGTACAATTCCTAAACAAGCTTGGATTGGGGCATTTGAACCAAAGTGTATTTTAAGTTACTTGTTAATACTTAGAAATTGGCTAACACCCTTAAGCCAATATTCTCTAACATTGCCCCATATTACCCAACATTGGGCATTGGGATGCCTATGTAGCCCAATACATATTCTTAAAACCTAATAGACTCTTCACTAGACAAGTACATTTTCTGGAATGTTACATCAGTAGGCTCTGAATTAGCATGATGAGCCCCTTGGTCTTGCTCTACCGTATCCGCCAAGTTCTCACCCAGCAGTTGCAAATCAACTCTGGGCCCTCGACGTGGTGCCTCCACATTGGCCTCATCCCTAATGAGACCGATATCCACTGTCCATGTAGGAGTACGGAGCATATATCTGTGCAAAATGGGCACTCCAGCAGCCCTGCACAGCTGAAAAATAATATAGGCAAACGGGTAAGTGGTAGAGGACTTAAAAGCCCTCTCATGGATGACGGAGATCAAGAACCTCGCGAAATCGATCTCCAACCCGTATACCAAAGCTGTTACTAAGACCGCTCAATCCCAAGTTAGTATATTATCTGCAGTAGTGAGGGATAGGCGGTGACGGACTAATAGCCAGAAGAACATGGCTGCAAAAGTGAGGTTGGCCTTATTGATAAGGCCTCTGGGTGCCAACACCCAATCTGCTCCCTCACCGTCAATGGAGAGCCGCTTTCCAATTCACCTCTTGGTGGACTCTCTCAATTCTCTACTCCGATGAAAATGTCCACTCTTTACCACGTCCCACCCGGTAGCCTCGAACTCGGACATCTGTGAGCGGTGCGTGTTTGTCAGTGTTAGACCGCCTGTCCAAAGAACCTTAGAGAGCCGCTAAGTAAGAGGTGTAGAACTCTCGCACCATGTCCTCACTATAAGGCCCACACTCCTAGCTGTCCACTCGAGTTGTTGGAGGTTAAACAAGTCATGCACCACAGGGAATATGTGTAGGCTCTTCGTAAGAACCCGACACTCAATTGTCAGCATCCGAGTCATCACCCCTTGTCGTTAAACAACTTGGTATCCCTGTAAACCTGGTACTAGCCATCGACACACCACCGGTTGGGTTCATCAGCAACCGGTGCAGGGACCTCATGCTGGGGTGCCGCAGCAGACTTTGAACTCTGGGTCTCAACGTACGAGGCATTTTGGGTAGGCAAATCTGGGAGACTGGGTCCCTGTGAACTAGAACAGGAGGCAGTAGTCCCATTCCACCCCGTGGAGTGGGCCGACTCGGAACCTGAAGCTTCCTCAGAGATAGATGCTCACTCAGAACCCGAGGCAGACCCAGACGGTGTGCCGATCAGTGTGTGCTCCTCATCAGACTGGGAGGCAGTGACTAGGCCGGGCGCCACCTTCTTGGGGGTGCCCCGAGTGGCTCTAGCAGCTGGTGTCAGGGTTTGGGTGCTTGGGGCACGTATTCTGGATCGCGCTCATCATCGGACGAGCAAATCATCTGCTGGGATGGTGCCACAGACATGGACTATCCCCTGGAATAGACAATATCCGGTTTGGTGGTCATAAGTACAAAAAAAGGAAGTTGTTAGTTTCATTGTAATCAACCTACACAAGCAACATAATCGACATAGAACCTGGATACACAAGACACAGGTTATTGCAGAATTGCACACTTGGGCGATGGGCACTATCGACGTCCCGTCGATGAATAGAGGGTCCGTCGTTAGTGTTCATCAGTGGAAACTTAGTAAATTTTAGAAGTCTACATTCCACTGAACTTTCAGTTAGAAACTATGCACGTGCAGAATGACCCGTCGATCAATCGACGGACCGTAGTCCACTTCCATTGTCTGACACTTAGAATAATTTAGAATTGTTCAGAGATCAAGGTTTCAGTTAGAAATGATGGACGTGCAGAACGGTCCTTCGATCAATCGACAGACTGTAGTCCGCTTCCGTTGTTCCAAAGTTAAGCAGATTCAAAGGTTAGCCATCGATGGACCCCATGGATGGTCCGTCGATCAACCGACGGTCCGTAGATGGGGTCTCATTCTGTTGGTCTGAGACAGGTTTGTAGGAATTGGTTTTACCCCACAAATGGACAGTTTCAAGCACAACACCAGTTCACCCAACATGCAATGACAAGCATAAGACCAATTCGTCATCCCTAGGGCTTCGATTTTGCAGATTTTGACCATGGATTCTACGAGACTATCAAGACCTAAGTCGGAAAAAAAAACAAGCATAGTGAATTTATAAAGATTCCACCCCCAACCCATTCACTTTCTATCATTCTAAGGGACATAGAACCCAATTTTTAACAACATTGACATGCAAATTTGTCCCTAAGTCAAGACCCACATACAATCTATTCGTTTCCACAAGCACATGAACGAGAATTCATGGAGCAAAGGAAAATAAAATACCTGTAAGTTGTAGAGGGGTGAAATGAGTGGGTGATCTTGCAACACCAACCTATGTGCCCGCCTGCAAACACCGATCGGAGAACACACAAAGGAGATGGAGGAAAAATTGAGAGATTAGGGTTTTGGGGTTTCTGAGATTCTGGGAGAGTTTGATTGTTTTTGAAATGAGTGGAGTGAAGTTAGTGTGGGAGTTAATGGAGAAAGAGGGGAATAAGGGGAGGGAAACGATTGGGAGGGAATTTTAAAAGGTATGGGAGGGTTACTGAATGGTTGTATCTTATTATAGCCGGTCGGGTCAGGTCGGGTCACTGGTTGTTGTGAACTGACGGTACCTCGTCGATGGTCCGTAAGTCCATAGACGGTCCGTCGACTGGACTGTCGATTTTTCCCTAACTTAGACAAAATTTTAAAACATACCTGGGATCTACGGACACCATCGACGGTCCGTCAATGGAACGATGGCCCGTCGGTTGGTCCATAGATGTGTGCACGAGACCAATTTCTGCAGAATTCTTGTGGTTTGGTCCCTAAACATTGAGCACCCATTAACCCATTCTTTTTGTGTTTTCTGGACACTTTTAGACATGGACCCTAAACTACTATCTAACCAACACACTAAAAGAAAAATATAATAACGCATGATTGAGAATAAAACTACAACGAACCAAGAGAATGCAAATATTCCTACAAGGAAAAGAAAATCCTATTGTTGGCTAGAGGATACACCTTGGGTTGCCTCCCAAGAAGCGCTTGATTTAACGTCGCGGCACAACACAAGACACTTGATTACTCAGACTTCATCAAAGTGATATGCCTCAACCACTTCATGGGCACTCTCCGTATGCCCGAGGTAGATCTTGATTCTTTGCCCATTTACCGCTTGTACCCTCCTTGTTTTCTAACTCAACCGCTCCATGTGGGAACACTTTAGTGATCAATAATGGACCAGTACATTTGGACTTGAGTTTGCCCGGAAACAAGCGCAACGTAGAGTTAAATAGAAGCACGAATCACCAACTACAAATTCGCGCTTCTCAATCTTTTTGTCATGGTACTTCTTCATCTTCTCTTTGTAGAGGGCTGAACTTTCATATGATTTTAGGCGAAACTCATCAAGCTCATTCAACCCATTAAGTCTCTGTTCCACTGCTTCATTCCAATCCATCTTCAGTTTCTTCATCGCCCACATTGCCTTGTGCTCTAATTCAACCGGCAAGTGACAAGCCTTCCCATATATAAGTTGGTATGGAGACATAAATATGGGAGTCTTGTATGTAGTCCGGTAAGCCCAAAGAGCATCATCAAGCCTCCTTGACCAATGCGTTCTATTAGCATTCACCGTTTTAACAGGATCTGCTTGATTTCTCTGTTGGACACCTCAACTTGCCTACTATTTTGTGGATGGTACGGGGTGGCTACATTGTGGCTAACCCCATATTTCTCCAATATCCCTTTGAACAACTTGTTGCAAAAGTGGGACCCCCCATCACTAATAATGGCCCTAGGTGTGCCAAATCTGGAAAATATGTTCTTTTTCAAGAACGTGGTGACACTCTTTCCTTCATTGTTGGCAAGTGCTATGGCTTTCACCCATTTTGAAACATAATCCACCGCCACAAGAATATATTTCATCCCATGAGAACTCACAAACGGGCCCATAAAATTGATATCCCATACATCAAACAACTCAATTACTAGAATGGGATTCAAAGGTAGCTCTTGCCTCCTCGAAATACCTCCATCTCTTTGGCACCTATTACATGACTTGGAAAACTCATGAGCATCTTGGTGGATGGTTGGCCAATAGTACCCACACTGCAAAATCTTATGGGCAGTCCGGATAGCACTATCATGCCCACCCACAGGCAAGGAATGGCATGCCTCCAAAACACTTAGCATCTCAACTTCCGGCACACAATGTCAAATAAGCCCATTAGCACAACTCCGGTATAAGTAAGGCTCATCCCGAAATGACTTTTTCACATCATGCATGAAATTTTCTCTCTGATGAAAGGACAAGTCCGATGGGACTATATCACTAGCCAGATAATTTGCAAAATCGCCGAACGATGGAATCAAGTCATGAGAAGCGGCCAATACATGCTCATCCAAGAAGGTGTCATCAATTTCAGCATTTTGACCCAACTCTCGCATAGCTTCATCCTCTAATCTGGACAAGTGATCGGCAACTTGATTTCGGTCCCTTTTCAATCTTTTACCTCAAAATCAAACTCTTGCAGCAGCAGCACCCATCTAATCAACCTTGGTTTCACATCCTTCTTTTACATCAAATACCGCTACGCAGAGTGTTCAATATGTACTATAACTCTCGTGCCAAGAAAATAGGAACGAAAATTTTTCAAAAGCAAATACCACCGCAAGGAGCTCTTGTTCAGTCACAGTGTAGTTCTTTTGTGCTTCATTTAGGTCCTTACTAGCATAATAAATGGGGTGAAGGATTTTATCCCTTCTTTCTCCCAACACCACACAAAGAGCAACCCCACTAGCATCACACATCACCTCAAATGGCTTACTCCAATCTGGGGAAATAATTTTGGGGACAAACACTAACTTCTCCTTCAACTCCCCAAATGCCTTCAGACATGATTCATTAAAACAAAATTTACTTTCCTTCTCAAAAACAAAATTTACTTTCCTTCTCAAGTTACTTGCACAGAGGATGTGCAATTTTTGAGAAAGGCTTAATAAATCTCCGGTAGAAGCCCGCATGCCCAAGAAAACTTCTCACACCTTTTACAGAGATGGGTGGAGGAAGTTTCTCAATAACCTCTATTTTTGCTCGATCAACATCTATCCCCTTTTCTGAGATGTGATGGCCCAATACAATACCCTCTTTCACCATGAAGTGATATTTTTCCAAATTTAGCACAAGGTTGCAATCTTCACATCTTTTAGAACTTCGGCCAGGTAACTTAAACAACGATCAAAAGAGTCGCCAACAACTTAAAAGTCATCCATAAACACCTCAATAGTGTCCTCCACCATATCGAAGAATATCGACATCATACATCTCTGAAAAGTAGCCGGTGCATTACACAACCCAAAAGGCATCCTATTGAATGTGAATGTCCCATAAGGAAAGTAAAGGTGGTTTTCTCTTGATCCTCCGGTGCAATAAAGATTTGATTGTAACCAGAATAACCAACAAGAAAATAGTACCATCCTTTTCCTGCAAGTCTATCTTATATCTGATCCATGAAAGGCATAGGGAAATGATCCTTCTCAGTCCATGTATTCAACTTCCGGTAATCCATACACACTGTCCATCCGGTCACCGGCCTCATTGGAACAAAATCATTCTTCTCATTAGGAGCCACTGTTATTCCCCCCTTTTTGGGCACACACTGAACAGGGCATACCCAACTACACACTCTCCATCTGGTCACCGGCCTCATTGGAACAAACTCATTCTTCTCATTAGGAGCCACTGTCATTCCCCCCTTTTTGGGCACACGCTGAACAGGGCATACCCAACTACTATCTGCAATGGGATATATGACTCCGGCATCCAACCACTTGATAATATCCTTCTTAACTACCTCTTGCATAGATGGATTTAAACGTCTTTGGTGATCAATACTTGTCTTATGATTGAGCATGAGTTCGATTTTGTGTGAAAAAATACCGGGTGGTATCCCAATAATATCCGCAATAGTCCAACCAATGGCTCGTCTGAACCTCTTTAACACTTCTACCAGACACTCTACTTGTTCCACATTCAAATTCGATGTAATGATTACCGGCAAAGTGTCATCTCTTCCCAAGATGACATACCTCAGATGAGGTGGTAGAGCCTTAAGCTCTAATTTTGGGGAATCCTCAATAGATGGTTTCGCGGGTGGAGACTTACGATGCTTCATATCTAACTCCAATTTCTTTGGTTTGAATCAAAATTCACCTCGATCAAGTGCCGCAACCAACGACTCATACTCTTCAGTAACATCACTCTCAAAATTCATGATCACTGCCCCTAGTGCCTTAACACCAAGGCGCTCTTCGATTTGTACCTCAGACGTACTCTCAACCCTGTAGGATATAGCAGATACTGTTTGGAGCTCACCAGTCTGCTTCATGGACCTAAAAATGTTGAAAGTTGCTTCCTCATTGTTTAACTGAAACTTCATTCTGCCCTTTTTCCATGTCAACCAAGGCGCGACCGGTAGCAAGGAACGGCCTCCCAAGAATAATAGGCACCTCAAAATCCACCTCACAGTAAAGAATCATATAATTGGCCGGAAATATAAATGATTCCACCTTCACTAACACATCAAGGAGTATCCCAATAGGCCTCTTGACCGTTCGATCGGCCATCAGTAACCGCATCGCAGTGGGCTTTGGGTCACCCAAACCCAATTTCTTGTAAATAGAGAGAGGTATGAGATTTATGTTTGCACCTAGATAACATAGTGCTTTAGCAAAGTGTAACAAACTGATGGTACATGGAATAGTGAAAGCGCACGAATCTTCTTTCTTTTGCACAAGAAACCTTGTAGCAATAACACTACAATGTTGCATTCGGTCATCATCCTCAAAACTTACCGATCTCTTCTTTGTAACCATATCTTTCATAAACTTGGCATAACCGGGCATTTGTTCAAGAGCTTCTATCAAAGGGACATTGATGGAAAGTTGTTTCAACATAGTAATAAAACACCGGTATATACCATCCTCAGTGTCACGCCACGCCAATTCTCAGTAAGATTTTGCATTCGGATAGGGGCGGAAAGGTCTAGAGTTTTGGAGAAGTTTGTAGAAAACTCTAGAAGCCCCTAGATCTTTCTAGAAGGCTTTCAAAAGTTCTAGAAGGAAGACTAGATATTTTCTAGGAAAACTTTTAAATTTCCTAGAAAGTGTAGAGAATTCTAGAAAGGGACCAAAGTGTAAATAAGTAGGGACTTGTAAAGTAATTTTTATGTACACTTTATCCCCCTAGGAAGTAGTATAAATAGATTGGGCATTCATTTGTAAATCACCAAGCAAGTTGAAAAGCAATCTTCCAAGCAATATAAAACCTTCTTCCAAATCTTTTAAGTCTTCCTTTCATTCTCTTAGCGATCTTAGTTTTAAAGGATTAGTTGAGCTTACAAGATCGTGACAGATTCGTGAGTAAGTTGTCAAGTGCCGCACGAAGCTTTAGTAAGACTCTAAGTCCGTGACAACGTGGTATCAGAGCAACGGTTTGATACTAAGGGAATGGCTGCCGAAGGAGACTTAAATGGCGCTAGCACGACCAACGTCCATATGGATGGTGGAAAGAAGAACCGAAAGAAGAAGAAACATCAAAAGGGTAATGAGGAGGTGCTTCCCAATCCCACCCCTAGCGAGGCGCTAACATCTCATCCGCCCTCGACTACCGAAGCAAGTGACGATGAATTGGGTAAAGACACCATAGACGTCACCATTGTAGAAGAATGATTCGCAAGGGTGGAAGTAGCAAGACAGGCCGTGGAGATATTAGGCTGGCGCATGAATGTGGCAGACGGGAAGTTCAAGACCCTTGAGGACTTCACCCTTAAGGAGACCGAGAACATCCATAAGGAGTTGGAAAGTCGCCAGCGGGCCATGTTCGAGATGAAGGAGGTCATCACTTCATTGGAGTGTCGGCTCATGGAGGCGTTGAGCCCGATTGAGACCATGAAGGCCGAGATAAAAGAACTCAAGGAAGGCGTGAGAGTTGGAGGATCATCGTCGCTTGACCAAGATAGGGAGGCCAAGGTTGAGGCTCCCAAACCACCTATGTTCAAAGGCGTCCATGACGCGCAAGAGGTGGAGAATTTCCTGTGGCACTTGGAGGATTACTTCAAGTGTAATCGAGTGAAGCGCGATGAAAACAAGATCAACACCGTTGTGTTGTATCTTTTAGAGATGCCATGTTGTGGTGGAGGCATAAAGAGTACGAGATAGGAAAGGGGATTTGCACCATCAAAACTTGGGAGCAATTCCAAGAGGATTTCAAGAAGGCATTCTTCCCTAACAACGTCATCTATGAGGCAAAACACAAGTTTAAGGAGCTGAAGCAAACGGGTAGCATACGCGCATATGTGGAGGAGTTTACCACCCTCACGCTTCAGATTCCCAACCTCACGGATGAAGATATGTTGTTCCAGTTCATGGATGGGCTACAGAGTTCGGCCAGGATGAAGTTGGAATGCCGACAGGTCAGCACTATTGATGAAGCCATCACGCAGGCCGAAGCTTTGACAGACTTCAGGAATGAAAAGCCTAACAAAGCCAGATGAGACAAAGTTAGAGGTAGTCATGACCATGGTGGGGGAGATTGTGGCAAAGGCGAGGAGCAGCGGCCATATCCTAAGAAGCATGATACCTATAAGTCTGATGTCAAGAAGTCTGGATGTCATGGTAACACGGAGAGAAAGACAAAGGTTGCCAAAATAGGTGGTTGCAACATATGTGATGGGCCGCATGGCTATGCGAGGTGCCCTGAATTGAAGAGCCTTGGTGCTATCCTACGAGAGCGGAAAGAGAAGGACGCACATGAGCAAGAACAAGGTGCGGAGATGACACAATTGGGCTTGATAGGACTATGCGGAGCTATAACCAAGCAACCAGAGAAGCCGAGAGTATGCGGCGCGCAGTATGTCGACATCACGATCAATGGAAGAACCGCTCGTGCTATGGTCGACACAGGTGCAGAGGTCAATATCATGACCAAGACGGCAGCAACAAGGTTGGGACTGCGTTACAATCCAAGTAACACCCAACTCAGCATGGTCAATGCACCACCGACTCCCATGAGTGGAGTCGCGCATGGAGTAAGCATCACACTAGGAGAGTGGCAAGGTAAGACCAACTTTACTGTCGCTCCTTTAGATCTCTTTGATATAATTGTTGGGCAAGAGTTCTTGCAGCAGTGCCACACTATGATCGATCCTTACCTCCAACGACTTCTGGTCATGGAGCAAGGAGGAACATGCATGGTCCCCATGGTTAAGGCACCGAATATAAAAGGGCAGGTCCAACTAACGGCCATGCAGCTCAAGAAAAATCCCAAGAAGTAGAAGTCGACATTTGTAGCCACCATTTCAAGTTTGAAAGAAGACAATGGTGCTAAGAAGTCCTTGCCATCGTGCATGAAGAAGGTTCCAAGAGGGAACAATGTTGTGATGCCAAAGAAGCCATCGTGGTGCTTGCCTCCTAAGAAGGAGGTAGATCGTGATGCCAAGTTAGAAGAGATAAAGAAGCAATTGAAAGAGTTGTGCGATGGAATTAATCGAGTCAATGGACTATTGGTCGCGCGTACGAAAAGACTAGATTCAGTCGCTGATAAAGTGATGATGTGAAGCGGTCATCGCATCAATAGGTGGGGGAGAGTGTCACGTCCCGCCAATTCTCAGTAAGATTTTGCATTCGGATAGGGGCGGAAAAGTCTAGAGTTTTGGAGAAGTTTGTAGAAAACTCTAGAAGCCCCTAGATCTTTCTAGAAGGCTTTGGAAAGTTCTAGAAGGAAGACTAGATATTTTCTAGGAAAACTTTGCAATTTCCTAGAAAGTGTAGAGAATTCTAAAAAGGGACCAAAGTGTAAATAAGTAGGGACTTGTAAAGTAATTTTTATTTACACTTTATCCCCCTAGGAAGTAGTATAAATAGATGGGGCATTCATTTGTAAATCACCAAGCAAGTTGAAAAGCAATCTTCCAAGCAATATAAAACCTTCTTCCAAGTCTATTTAGGTCTTTCTTTCATTCTCTTAGCGATCTTAGTTTTAAAGGCTTACTTGAGCTTACAAGATCGTGAAAGATTTGTGAGTAAGTTGTCAAGTGCCGCACGGAGCTTTAGTAAGACTCTAAGTCCGTGACATCAGTCTTCTTCACCAATCTTTGCGGGAATGGTGGTGGTGGTCTAGGAACGGGGATCACCTTTTGGGGTATCTCTGCTTCTTTCACCGCTTTTTCTACCAACTCACTACTAACTTCCACTACCTCATCATATTTCTATCCTCATCTTCTATGCCAGACGACATAGGTGGATCAATGGTTTGATTACCCTCTCGAGTAGTGACTGCCAATCAATGTCCATCATTTTTTGGATTTTGAATGGTTTTGCTAGGAAGAGTACCCTGTTGACGTGGTTCACAGTAGTAGACAATTGGTCCATTTGCAACTCAATATGCTTGATTGAGATTGCATGTGCATCCACATTTTGCCTAATATTAGCTAAATCACCTCTAAAATCATTGGCTTGCTCATCACTAACACCAAACCTCCTCATCATCTTTTGCAACATGTCTTCAACTCGCGCCATACTATCTCCACCATCCCTAGGAGCAACTTCCCAATTTTGAGACAGAACATAGGGCCCACTTCGATCGTTTCTGTTACCATAGTTACCCCGGTTGAAGTTGTTATCGCGGTTGTAGTTTCCATCTCGAACATAATGACCCTCTCTGTTGTAATTCCCATAGTTCCTACCTTGATTTCCTTGACCTTGGTGACAATTCTCCTGATTGGATCCTTGAGTGTTCGATCAGAAACCCCCCGTCTGCTCATTTACTTCATTAGAATCCTCTTCATAGTAGTAGTCATCCGCTGGCGGTGGTGGTTTAGTCAAATAATTCACTGTATTTACCTTCTCTGCACCTCTAGTGACATGTTTCAAAACCAACCCGAACTCAATTCTCATTTGATCCATCTCTTCACAAATATCATCTACAATCGGGTTGTGTATAGCTTTCACTGCAAAGGTGTTTCTCCTAGTGTCCGACTTCCTAGTGCTCCAAGCCTTATTGTTGCGAGATATTTTCTCCAACTTCTCCGCGATCTCTGCATATGTGCACTCACCATAAGAACCACCCACAATAGTATCAAGAACTGTTTTATTATTATCATCCTGCCCCCGATAGAAGTACTCTTTCATCATCAATGTGGTGGTTTGGGATACTTCTCACGAATTAGGTGAATCTAACCCAAGAGCTACTCACCAATTCCCCAGGTAATGCCACAAAGTTGTTCACTCTATCTTTGTGGTTGAGCTTTTTAGACACTGGGTAGTAACGTGATAGGAACACATCCCTCAACTGGTCCCAAGTATAGATCGAATTATAGGGCAACTTAGTGAACTATATTGCGGCCTCTCCCGTTATTGAGAGAGGGAACATCCTTAATCCGATGACATCCATGTCCAAGTCTGGTCTCCCTACACAACTCTTGCACACCTACCTCAGTTTAGCGATGTGAGCATGTGGATCCTCAGATGGTAGCCCCGAAAACAAACCTCTGGCGGTGAGCAGATGCATCAAGCTACTAGTTACCACGAATGTATGACCCTGTGGTAGAGGAGGTAGCACAAGAGGCCCATCAGAGCCAGTGATGTTAATGTTGCCACTATAGAACTCTTGAGGGTGTGGACGGGAGGTTGCCTCCTCAAAGCACCATCAAGTGGATTATCCACAACCACTTGATTGTGAGCATCAACCTTTGGTGGAGGTTGATGATTGATCTCATCAACAAGATTAGCAGGGTTTTGTTGATTATTCATTATGCGGAGTGTCCGGTTCAGTTAAGGATTGTATGGAAGCGTTGGTTCTCCTTGGCTCTGTGTACTTGGCATACACTAGAGCTAGACCTGAGAGAGACAAAAACAAAAAGGAAAAGTAAAATTAGGAAATTGTTGACTAAAATTTGGTAATGTTATTAAAGTTAATCTAAAAGCAACTTTCCCTGGCAGCGGCGCCAAAATTTGATAAGCTCAAATTACAGTTCTCTAAAGAAGTATAAGCGGTCGCATCAAGTAAAGAAACCAACGATTAGGTTGGGGTCGATCCCATAAGGAAAATGATTTAGACTTAACTTTAATATACGATTACCTCTATTTAGTCAAGTCCTTTCCGAAAACTAGTAATTAAATGGGGTTTTTTTGTGAAACAAAAGTGTTGTAATGTTGTAAAATCAAACAATTAATAAGAGTGAATTATTGGTGTTTATCAAGTTGTGAGAGAAACTAGGGTGTAAGTGTTCTTCATAGGTTCATAATGCCATAATCCTAGCTATAACAATTCTTCCCTAGTGTTTTGCATGCAAAGTGATAAGTTATGTATCTCTTAATCCTTGGTCCGGCATTTAGAGAATTTCACCCCATACCTTGGTCCGACTACGTGTTTCTAAGTTACTAACCCTTACCTTTACCTCATATTAAGCATCATATTCGATGTTTGGCTTAGTTAATGCTTCGCAACAATCCAGACTAGCCTATTAGATAGTATCCACTAAATTTATGTCGATAATTCTTTTCCTATTAACTAACGCTTGGTCCGTCAAGTAGCAATAAGGCGAGTTATAACGCGTGCACCCATTAAAAAAACTTCTAACCAAAAGAATTATCGATGCATGCAATAACCTATTTGAGAATTGTTAATTATCTAGGTTTATTTTGTTAATCACCTATGGTTCCCACAACCCTAGTTTTGGATTTAGTTACCCATGTTTAGAAGAACACAATTCATAATTGAGAAATAATAAATCATGAACTTACTTTGACAAATATGAAGAAAATCTAGAAATTCAACTTGAAATCACATAATTATCTTAAAAACCAAATTCGGAAATTTGAATTATTGCCCAAGTTGCAAAGTCAAATCTCCAACAACAAAAGTATGAAAATAATAATGATCGGTCCAGACTTAGATTTTTCTTCAGCCTTCACTTTTGCATCTTATCTGATCCAATCGACGGACCAACTACACGGTTCATCAATTCACCTACGGTCCGTTGATGCTTCTCGTTGTTTCATACTTAGTTTTTTCTTCAACACTGGGTACTGGGACATTTTCTGATCAAATCAACGTTTTGCCAGGACGGTCCGTCGATCAACCGATGGACCGTGGATCCTTCCGTAGCCCCACACTTAGTTAGAATTCTCCGAGTTGCTTCTGGATCCCTGAACCGCCAATCGACGGTCACCACCTACGGTCCGTCGATGGGACGACGGTCCGTCGATGGCTTCGTGGGTCACTTCTGCATTGATTCTTCACAGCCTTCTGTATTTTAGTTTCGGACAATTTTCCTGCAAAACAAAGATAAAAACATATTAAATTACTACAAAAAGGCCCTAGACACACACGAATCTTAAGGAAAAAGCATTGAAAGTACCATGAAACCACGGTACATCAGTCTCTTTCTAAACTTGTTTCCATTGATATAAATTTAATATTTATGATTGTATATAAATTTTTATTGATGAATTCTAGTAAAGTTTGTTGTTTTTCGAACAAATACCCACAAGACCCATGATTCTCCTTTCGTTCTCAACTCTAAACTGTAGTATGCTTTGATTAATGAATAAAGGATGAGAATCTAGTATGTTTCTATGTAATTTAATATTTTATTATGATTCTATCCTATATGATAAATGAATATCATGAAATTAGGGTTGAATCTTGAAGAAATCTTTGAAGTCTGTTGATGAAGGATTTCAATTTTATTATAGCTTCATGTGGAATTGTTGATCCACTTATGGTGGAGGTTGTTACTTGAATTATGAAATGTGGTGTTGAGTCTTGTTCCTCTTCCCTACAACCCTAATTACGGATAAGTATGCTTTGATATGATATGAACATGAATATTTTGTTATGAGATAAGTATTAATGTTGTTAGATGACTATAGATGTGTTGTTATGATGAATGAGAGACAATTCACATGAACACTATGACTATACTATGAAATATACATTCTCACATGTTATTGGTTCTATGATGAAAGGCTATTCTCATCATTGAAACACTTGATCTATATGAAATAATTAGCAGTTGAATCCCTAAGGTATTCTTTCTGAACAAGGATTTAGTAAATATTAAAGGTTTATATAATAAGGGAATTTGTGTTTAGCACCGAGTGAAAATGAATATGAGATGTAGGATTTTACATTTGACAAGTCCGGCCTCCCACATGGACTCGTTTTACGTTTAGAACGTCTTGGTTCCCAATACATATGTTTTTTCATGATATGGAAACCTTTTATATTACCAATTCTGGGATTCTATTAGTGATCTCCTTTTTCCTTAACTATGTGCAAACATAGGTCTTAGATATTGGATCCACTTAGATGCTATTATGACTAGTTTCACCTTAGGCAAGTGAATCACCTTTTTGGTGTGGAGGCAGAACAACGGATTCCATGTAGATCACATGGTCTATGTCGGTTATGGCAAAATATCTCTCGAATGCTAAAGATTATGAAATAAGATAAGAACATGAACTTTACTAGAGCTTCGTGGGGAATACTACTTAGTATAGGTGAGGTTATGGGACTTTACCTATGCATTGCATAAGTGGGTCTTCAGAGGAGTTCTTGTATGATTCCTTTATGTACTTATGAATGATATTAAAGGTTGATTTCACTTATTATAATGGTAATGAAGTATGTGACTACACTAGTTATCCCTTGATGGGTATTCTTAGTATATATGGGGGTATGGGACTTGATATGTACATTGAACTAGTGAACTTGAAAGGGGATTGTGGAAAATGTCTTCATGATGTAATGATAAATGAACTCAAACATGTAAGATATGAACTATGGCATGGTATAATGTTACTTGTAATCATGAATGTTTCTTTATCTTATAGTATTGATTGGTTGTGTATTCTTTGAATGTTCACTATGGCTTTTAACTTGAAATGTCATTTTTTCAACTAAAGGTCCCTTTGTGCATGTTTTAAATGGTTTTAGTTGCATGGTTTCCATACTTAGTACATGTGGAATGTACTAAGCCATATTTCCTTTATTTTTCTACCAAGTGTAGGTTTGGGATAGTAGGTTCTTATTGTGAATAAGGAAGGCTTGGATTGCATTCTCTAAGACAATTTGGTATGTCCTCAAGTACCGAGGACAACATGATACCACCATGCTCTTTCTATTTTTTAATAGAACTCTATTGTACTTCATATTATGGTACATTCTATTGTAAAGGGATAAGGACCCTAATTTGAGATTCTTATGTTGTGCTTAGATGGTTAAACGAGACGACCTCTAGATACTTTATTTTTTTATATGAAAGAGTTGACATTGATTGTTAATTTTTTTTAAATTTTTGTCTTATGCAAGAATGATATGCTAAAGGCTTATATGAGAACCCTTCGGGGTTGAGTACGATGTGTGACGACTTGGTGTTGCTCTTAGCTCGTGACAGTGGAGCCCTTGATGGACCGTCTAAGTGGTTGTGGTGCCTACATGGGGCGGCCTAATTGAGGGTTTTTTAAGTAAATTCCAATTCGATTTATGAATTAGCGCTGTAATTTTATATGATTTATAGTCACCTATATAAAGTATTATAAGTCATTTATTACCTCAATTAAGTCATTTAGAATCAAAACCCCAAATCACTCATCTCTCAAATATTTCTCTCTAAAAGGAACCTCCATCGAAGAAGAAGCTAGGGTTGAAGCTAAGGTCAAGAAAAAAGGTTCCATTGCTAAAGGCTTATGATAGGGAATTGATTTAGGTATGTGAAGCTATTTCATCCATGGGTTCGTCCCCATGGAGCCGTGATGAGTCCTAAAATTGAACTCATCTAGGGCCTTATTTTAATGCAAATAGAGTCCATAATTGTTTCTTTTATCTCGATATCTGATAAAAACTCCTAAGTTTCAAGTATTTGAGGATTTGGTAGGAGCATTGACTCTTACGCTCAAAAAGAAGAAAAACAGAGAAAAAGAGTTGAAGATAAAAAGGTGCGCATCGCCAAGAACACTTGGAGATCTGCCGTATAGCGATGTTCAGCCTTCTGTTAGAGCAAATGAGCCATGAAGGAAGTGGATCAGAAGGCGACAAAAAGGAGCATTCGGTGCTTCGCTGGTCAGTTCCATAAAGCAGAAGATTTCCGTCCATCAATCCAGAATACATAGACAAGGAAGGCAACATGCAAGCCGCGATGAACTGAACAAAGGGTGATTTCGCCGAATCACGACTAACTGTGTCAAAAAGATTCGCTAGCACAATTCTAAAGTCTATAAATACTGAACTCCTTTATTATTTAGATATAGAAAATTAGAGAGTCAAAAAATTACACTTGATATTTTTATTTTACAAACTTTGTTCTTAAGTTTTCTCTCATTTTGGAGAGGGTTTTGTGGAATCCTGAAGAATGAAGCTCTTTCTCCAATTTTGGAAGTGGAACTTCTTCATTTACCTTTCTTTACTACGTTTAAGGTTTAATCTCTTATAGCCGCTTGATTTGTTATCATTTTAAGTATATTTGATTATTGGTTGATGTGTGGCTAAAAACCCCATTCTTAGTGTGTGGTTTCGTAATTCTTGGTTGATTTATTTGTTGGGTCTTTCTTGCTAGTATCTTAGATTTCATTTTAATGGTTATTTCACATAGTGGTTGTGGTTTAATCTAATGGGTTTCTATTTCCATATAAAAAACCACCTATGTCTTTCCGGCTTGCTCGAGATAGAGGTCATGAAACTACGACCACTAGAATGATCTCCTAAGGAGTCACACGACATAAGATTCATCCCGAGAAGGTGAGCCCTAGTCCCATATCAAGTACTTCCATGGAAAGAGTGAGTGTCTATAAGGAGAAGGCTAGATAGTATACACAAGTGGGTGTCCAAGAGGAAACAATTTGATATGGGGTAAGTTGCCCGAGAATGAACTTTCTTTAATATAAAGCTTAGCTTAGTCACCATTGTACTTCTAAATTAGCTACCGAAATCATGCACCCACCACTTTTATCTTCACATATAGCAATCACACCCCAATAACTCTCTCTTATACTTGTTTCTCATTTATTTTATTGCATTCTACAACTTGTGACAAACAAATCTTGATATTGGACACTTTGGCGTCACAAACAAAATTTTAGTTGTTTTAATATTCGAATATGTCTTAAACTATTACTATTTAGAATAGAATTCTAAGTAGATACTACTTTCACTACCACTCCCTTGAAACACAACTCCAACCCTTGGTTGGGTTACTATACTAACTTTGATTTGTAGACACTCAGACTGTAGGCTAGTGTCGTTGATCATGAGCATATAAAAAAAATCAGAGAATCAAAATGGCACCGCAGTCGGGGAGTGGGGTCACGTGAAAATGTAGTTACATACAGTTTTTAGTTCTTTGTAGTGTATTTTCCACTAATTTAACATTTAGTATTGTTTTATTTGTTGTTTAAGATTCCTAGAAAGCATGAGTGTTAACGGTAGCAATGGAAATCAGGTAGGCCTTTAGGAGGACATTGGCAACCTGAACGATGTCCAGGAGCCCAATGTCAATGACCGACATCTCATGGGAGGTGTCGGGGCTATTCGATTACCTCCAGCGGAGGGAAACACAATATTACACATAACTAATACAATCTTGCAACGTTTACAACTAAAGGGACTTTTTTAGTGTATTAGTTCACGAGGACCCACATGAGCACCTACGAAAATTTTTAGATGTGTATGGACCATTCTCATTTAAAAACATCTCTCAGGAATCGTTTTGACTGAGACTATTCCCTTTCTCATTGATGGGCGAAGCTTGCAAGTAGTTAGCTGATTTGACACGCAAATCGATTAGTTCATGGGATGAACTGCTTATAGATTTCAACATACTATTATTTCCCCCTTTGAAGATGATGACCATTCGGGATAGCATCTAAGGCTGTAAGCATTTGAATGGAGAACCCGTGCATGAAACTTGGCTCCTATTTGAAAATTTTGTTCTTAAATGCCCAACGCATGGTCTTCCCGATAACCTCCTCTTCCACTACTTTTATCGGAGCCTAGACTCAGTAAAAAAAGGGGTGGTTGACCAACTCTGTAAGATCCCAAAAATGACTTAGGTGAGGCTAACATGTTTGTCATGATGGTCTAAGGTATGAATTTGGTCTATAATGTGTTATTGAGGCAGTGTCTAAGAATTTAGGCTCATTGGAAGTCAAACGTCAAGGGACGACCAAGACGTTCGACGACTAAGTCACCTATGTGCCTCATATGTGGTTTTATGTGTTTATGTGTTATTCATGAGGTTATAAGGTCATTAAATGAGTTATTATGGTGTATATAAGAAGTGTGTAAAGCTTCGTGAAGTTTGGAGGTCAAACGTCCAAGAACGTCCATGACGTTTGGAAGATGAGCATTGAAATGACCTTGTGTGTCTAACTATGTTTCGTTGATTTATACGTTTTAGTTTGGGATTAAATTCATGTGAGAGGTCCTAAACTCATATACAAGAATGTTTGGGTTGAAAACGTCCATGAAAGCATCCCCAAGGACCATCCAAGGGTCCTTGAGGAATGACTCTTTCATTGAGCCAAGGCTGCCCAAGACAGCCCAACCTACGCCCAGTGGGTCAGTCGACGCCCCGTAGGTGAGGATTCATTGGTATACACTTATGCTTGGGGAAGAGGAATCGAAAGACCAGCCTCAATCCCAAATGACGAACCAACAGGACGGTCCGTTGGTCAAGGGACGGGCGGTCTTCCGTCTCTGAGCATGTTCTCCTGCGTAGGTTCACTTTTAAATTCACCTAACGTCCAAATTAGAAGTTTGGCTGTTACCTAAGGGTCTTTTGTGTATTTTAGACATGTATATAAGTCTTTAACACTTATAAGAATTCATTCTTCCAAATCAAAACTCCAAAACCCCTTAGAAATTCCTTAGAACTTCATAGAAGCTAAAACTCAAGGAAGAGCTTGGATTGGAGATTTGAGTGGTGATTCTTTATCAAATTTGAGAATTAACATCATTGAGGTATGGTTTTTGATCCTTGAAACTCTATTCATCAAGGATCCCAAATTCAAAGAAGTTTCCTAAAGTTTTCAAAGATGAACTTGTCCAATTTCATGATCTATCCATGAGTTCTTGCATTAAATGTTTTTAATCATTGAATATTGATTGAATTGTTGTTAATTAGATGATTTTAACTTAATTAACCTATGTACCATGTAATTGATGAACCCTAGTGTTTGACTACTTTATGGGTTAAGTGATATTGTCTTAATGCTTATGAATTATGCTGTAGTTTTCTATGGGTTATCTAATGATGTAAGAATTGTATTCAATTGATGTCTAATTGGTCTTAGATTTATAAATCTATATTGAATTGACTTATATTCATTGAGTATTATAATTTATTCATTGAATTGATTTTCATGGCCATGGGTAAGGGCCTTATGGTATTGAATTGGATGATTTAGACATGGATTGAAGTGAAGAGAATGAATTGGTGGTCCGATGTCCTAATTCTCTTTATTTTAAGTATTATATCCTTTGAATTATGTTGTGATTGGTATGGTTCACTTATGGTGGCAGTGTTATGTGATTGATGTGGCCTTGTCGGCGTTATTTTAAGTATTATGATGATCATGGCCTTGTCGGCAACTACTTGAAGTATTATGATGATTTGTGTAGTTTATTATGTGAAGTATGATCATACCTACATATATGTGAAGTAATGTGAAAGTATTGTTTCTTCTATTGATGCTATTTAGGTGATCATGTTAGACTATGACTATGTGTTCATGTGTATAGTCTTAGAGTTGATGCATGATTGTTCCTACTTGACTATATTAGTTTATGATGTATATATTGATGATGTTATAGTAGTGTATAGGGTTACTTAAAGGTGATGAAGGGTGTGCCTATGTGCTTCTTGAATATGATATGCAATATGTGATAAAGTGATGTCTTAGTTTGTCTTGTGTGGTAGACTTGTGTCCCTTACTTGATGCATGTATGAATATGAATATGTGATGTATTGACTTATGATTCAAAAGAATCTTAGTCTTGTATGTATGAATTAAATGAGACCTTGAATGTTGTTAAGAGGGTCCTTTATGTGAAACCTTGCACCTAGTGGTAAGGTTATGAATCTTGAAGTAGAAAGCCGTAATGGTATCCTTTTTTCAATGAATGATGGACTTAAGTTTTGTTGGTTGGAACGACATCATATCAATCCTTAGGAAAGTCATTATGAGCTTCTTGTCGCCATTGTAAGGTATCCCTAGGGGACATCTTTTGTAGGGTAAATGTAATTGGGTTATGATCTTGATATGGAACCCCTTTGTATAAACCTTTAATGTGAATTATTCTATGAGAACAAAGGCTAGCACCGAGTGAGTATGGTAAGGGAAGTAGTTCTAGTTAAAGTATGAGGCTAGAATACAATGTAAGCCCTTCATATTCCTTAACCATCTGCCTACATGGGATGTGTCCAACTTCTACCATTGGCAAGTAGGACACCCTCATCGGAGTAGGTTAGAACTCCGGATTCCATGTTTTGATATCATGGTCTATGTCGGTTATTGCTCATTCTCATCATGTGGGAAACGTACTAGCATTAGAGAATTTATATGAAGTTTAGGTGGTGGTATGGGACTCTATCTAGACATTGCACAATAGGCTATGAAGATGTTAGTGAGAGTCCCTAGGTTTTCTCAAGACCATTACTTGAATGCCTCCTATGTGATGAATGTCTCTTAATGAACTAATGAAAGAATGACTTATGTTAGAAAGCATAAAATTGAATGAGTACCTAATCTAGAGTGACTTAAGGATTCCATAGTTAAAGTGTGAAGAGGACATAAGGGATGATCTCTTCATGTCTTATCTATGGAAGTTTTGAGAATGACTCTAGTTAGGGAAGTTGGTTGATTCTTTAGGCATGATCTAAACTTAGGAAGTCTTAAGGATTATTTAGGTAACCTTGAAGAGGGTGTATGGGCGTTCTCTTCTAGGAGTACTTAAGTAACTCTTTTGATAGCCTTGGTAAGGAGAATATCACATTATACATGCTATGTGTTTTGGTGTATTGTAAGTGTATATGTGTCTCATTATGAGTAGTCTTGAGGATCGTTTAGGCATGCTTAGAGAGGGCGTATGGTCGGTCTCTCTTTGTGTTACTTAAGTGAGTCTTAGGATAACTTTTAGTGGGATAATTACATGATAGAAGGTGACTAAAGTGAAGTTGAGAAACTTCACTGAAACAGTGAATTAAGTCACTGTAAAGTGACATGACTTTACCGTGAAGATTTCTAAAAATGTAACAAATTGATTAAGTGATTTCTTATGTGTTTCTAAGATGTTAAATGTTGTTCTTATGATTATATTATGATATTTAAATGAAAAAGATGCATATATCCTATAAATGTCCATTTTCATGATTTTTTATGTATTATGCCATAATTAGTACATGTGGTTGTACTAATTCCATGCTTTTATCTATCTGTATAGTGGTTGGTAGGTGAGGAGCATTTGGGAAGCAAGAATCTGATCGTAGCATCATTCAAGTGAACCTGAAGTATGTCCTCATTGACTCGAGGGCATAGATATCTTTTATATCTTTTATTGAAGTATTGTAATAGACTTAGTAGTACTATATTTCTATTGTGTATGGGCTGTGTCCAAAGTACTCTTGTGTCTAAGCTTTGATGAGATTGAGACTTAGTATTTACTATGGATTTTATATGAAAGAGTTTTTAAAGGCTATGAAATGTTTTGTGAAATGTGTTAATTTCGCACTACTTTTCACTATTATATGCGATGAACGATACGAAAGGGATTGTATAAGACCTCCGAGAGGTCGAGTACGCTGGTTGCACTCCGAGAGTGTCAAATCTTCTATGGTGTGGTCTTGGAATGTGACAAGCTTGGTATCAGATCATAGGATCTGAAAGTAGTATTAGGAATCAAAAAGTCTCATCAAGTCACGTCTAGTAGAGTCTCGACCATCGGTGTGAGTCACAACAAGTCTATGGGTGAGAGGCTATAGAACGATAGAGTTTCCCTTCTTTTATACTCTTATGTTGTGCTGTAAAGTAAAAAGTTATGAGTACTCTTTTCTTATGGTTTTCCTTGTGTTTCTAGGAAGATGAATACGAGGACGACACAGGCTAGGAGATTTGAGGAGAATGATGTTCATGAGGAGATTCATCCTCAAGTTGAGCAAGTTCCTCAAGCTTCTCAATTACCTCATCAAGGTGATCAATTCCCTATTGTGGAAGGAGGTAATGAGGTTTCGGTGGTTCCCCCGGAATTGACTAATAGAGATATTAGAGAGGCTTTGTATGCTTTAGCCCGAGCCGTGACTACTCAAGTGAATTTGAGTATGGAGCCTAGGTTGAATGTTCTGGAGAGCACTATGACCTCTAGGTTGAGAGACTTTGTGAGGATGAATTGTACTATCTTTCTTGGCTCTAAGGTAGGAGAGGATCCCCAAGAGTTCCATGATGGTGTTTACAAGGTGTTGAGTGCTATGGGGGTTACATCTAGGGAGAAGGCGGAGTTGAATTCGTATCAATTGAGGGATGTTTCTCAAATATGGTACAATCAATGGAAGGATAATAGTCCGGTTGATTCGCGTCCTATTGAGTGAGAAGAATTTAAGGAAGCTTTCCTAGGTAAGTACTTTTCCCGTGAGAGGATGGAGGTGAAGGTAGAGGTATTTATCAATCTCAAGCAAGGAATATGATTGTTGAGGAGTACTCTTTGAAGTTCTGAATCTTGTCTAGATATGCACCGTCCGTATTGTCAAATCCTAGGGATGAGATGAGTCGTTCTGAGACCGGGATCGCTTAGTGAGGGAAGAATGTCGTAAGACCATGCTACATGATGATATGACCTTAGCCTAGACTCATGGTTTATGAACAATCAATTAAGGAGTCTAAACTTGGTAGGATTGCTAGTAACTTGAAGAGAAGTGGTTCAAGTGATCAAGGGAAACCTATGTTCAAAAAGAGGGCTCAAACTCAAGATGGACCTAGTGCTCCTAAGGTGAAATTTGAGAAAGGAAGTGGTTCTCAAAATGTCAAGCCTACATGTGTCACTTGTGGAAAAAGGCATTATGGTCAGTGTCTAAGGGGTACCGGAAGTTGCTTTGGATGTGGAAATGATGGACACAAAGTGAGGGATTGTCCTAATAGAGATGGTAAGAAAGTTGCTCCTAATGTTCCAAAAGGTGATGCTTCAACAACGAGGTGTTTCTATGCACTCCGGGCTAGAGTATAAAAGACGGATATGAGTGATGATGATGTTGGTAAGTCCTTTTCTCTTTTTTTGATATGAGTTCCTTCTAAGTGGGGGAGTATGGTTAGTAGACGGGATAGAAAGTCCTAGAAGTTTGTTGCATGTGCATGGTGTTTAGGAGTTTTGTTGGAATTGAATTTCATTAACTTCTTTCATTGTGTATTTTATGAAGTCATGATCATGTTGTAAAAGGTGTAATATGATTTTACCTTGCATATTAGTATGTTTCTATCATGAATTGCCTAAAAGTTGCATTTTCGGAAAATTTGCCTAATTCACTGTAAAGGGCTGCCTGCTCACTGTAACATTTTTCAAAATTTGACTAATTCGTTCTTTGGTTAACAATTGTTGTAATGTTGTTAGAACTGATGTGTATAAGTATGATAATGAATATAAAAGGCTTAAGTCATACACGGTCCCTTAAAGTTGTCTGCATATTTCGTTTAGACACCTTAACTAGGACTATTACCTATTGAGCACTTAAATTGTTCAAAAATTGTACCCATTAAACACAAAATGCTGATATGGCAAAAGAAGTGTTTTTCACTTCCTATGGGCGCGTGAAAGTTTTTGAAATGCTGTTTTATTTTTATTTTTGCCAAAAAAACTTACACTTTTTCTTCTTTAATTGACACTTGGCATTTAAATAAATTAAAATAATTTTTTAATATTTTTAAAAATAATATTCTTAAGTCAACAAAGAAAGAGCACCCCCCCCCCCTCAAGTCATCTTCTTCCCCAAATTTAAATTTTCAAACACAACTAAAGAATCTTCATTTTTTTTTGTTTTTTTCTTTTCTATTTCTTTTCAACATTCATAAAAAAAAATAATTTGAATCAAGTAATTAAATTTACAAGAAAAATATAGAAAGTAGATTTTTGAACATTGGGATAAAAAAGTAAGTCGACGTTTCATCTCCATATTCGGTCACCTTAGAATAAATATTACAATTCAAATAAAACTGTTAATCCACTAAACTTATCAAAAACAATATCAAATAATTTGCTAAATTAATTTAGGTTCTCTTGATTTCTCCTTACAATTGATTTTTTAAGATGATTAACCATTGGCAAACATCCTTTATTCATCACTCTTGTACCAACTATTTGAATATCTTTCTCTATACGTATTAGGAATGAAAAATAATTTTCAATAAAATTAATTTGGATCCTTTCGATTTTTCTTTGCAATTGATTTCTGGATGAGTAACCATTGACAAACTTCTTCATCATTATTGTATCAATATATTTAATTTTCTTTCTCTCACACATATTAGGAATGCAAATATTTTTTTAAAAAAATCAAATCAGCAATCAGGAAGGTTTTTGTTGTTTGAGAAAAAAATTGATGAGAAGAAGATAGGGGTTTGGGTAGGGTGGGGTTGAGTAAAATTGATTGTCATTTCATTTATTTTTATTAAGAAATAGATATAAGATTTGTTTGAAATAATTTTCATTTTTTTAACATAAAAATAATAATCTATAGTTGTTGGGGTCAAGCGACACATGTCATCTTTTAATTAGTCATTTTTGCCACATCATAGCAAGTGTATCTCACACACTTTACCTTTTTTACTAATTATCGAAAAAGGTCTAATAGGAACTGATTTTGAATAAATAAAAGTGTTCAATGGTTACTAGTCTTAGTTGAGGTGTCTAAGTGAATTATGCAAACAACTTTAAGGGGTCGCAGACGACTTAAGCCAACATAAAATGAGTTTTTTCTATTTGGAATGAAGGTTGTGAGTTTTATAGCATGATGTATTTAGAATTTATTCTAGTTTCTTGTTGTGCTGAGAATCTCCTGACTATGTGAAATTGATGTTTTTTTCTAGATGCTTGTATTGTATAATGTGTTATGTGGTATTTTTTTGAGATGCTGGTTGAGTCTATATTCTTGGAAGTGTTCGGAGAGTGACAAGTGTCATTCGAGAACGAATGTTGTCCAAGTGGGGGATATTGTAAGATCCATAAAATGACTTAGGTGAAGCTAGATCCTAACGTGTTGTCATGATGGTATAAGGTCCTAAATTGGTCTATAATGTGTTATTGAGGCAGTGTCTAAGAGTTTAGGTGCATTTGAAGTCAGACGTCAAGGGACGACCAAGACGTTCGACGACTAAGTCACCTATGTGCCTCATATGTTGTTCTATGTGTTTATGTGTTATTCATGAGGTTGTAAGATCCTTAAATGAGTTATTATGGTGTATATAGGAAGTGTGTCAAGTTTCGTGAAGTTTGAAGGTCAAACTTCCTGAACGTCCATGACGTTCGGAAGATGTGCCTTGAAATGACCTTGTGTGTCTAAGTATGTTTCGTTGAGTTTTACGTGTTTGTTTTGGATGAAATTCATTTTAGATGTCCTAAACTCATATACGAGCATGTTTGGGTTGGAAACGTATGGACAAACATCCCCAAGTACCATCCAAGGGTCCTTGAGGAAGGACCCTTTCATTGAGCCAAGTCTGCCTAAGACAGCCCAACCTACGGAGGCAATCGACACCCAGTGGGTCAGTCGACGCCCCGTAGGTGAGGAGTCATTGGTAGACACTTAGAAATGGGTAAGAGGAAGCAAAAGACCAGCCTAATCCCCAAACCACTGACCAACAGGACGGTCCGTTGGTCAAGGGACGGGTCGTCAATGGTCTTCCGTCTGTGAGCCTGTTCTCCTGCGCAGGTTCACTGTTAAGTGAAGGGTGAATTGGTAAATTCACCTAACATCCAAATTAAAAGTTTGGCGGTTCATTAAGGGTATTTGGGTATTTTAAACATGTATATAAGTCGTTAACACTTAGAAGAACTCATTCTTCCAAATCAAACCCCCAAAATCCCTTAGAAATTTCTTAGAACGTCATAGAAGCCAAAACTCAAGGAAGAGCTTGAATTGAAGATTTGATTGGTGATTCTTAATCAAATTGGAGGATTAAAATCATTGAGGTATGGTTTTTTATCCTTGAAACTCTATTCATCAAGGAGCCCAAATTCAAAGAAGTTTCCTAAAGTTTTCAAAGATGAACATGTCCAATTTCATGATCTATCCATGGGTTCTTGCATTAAAGGTTTTTAATCATTGAATATTGATTGAATTTTGTTAATTATATGATTTTAACTTAATTAAACTATGAACCCACGTAACCCTAGTTTTTGACTACTTTATGGGTTAAGTGATATTGTCTTAATGCTTATGAATTATGGTGTTGTTTTCTATGGGTTATCTAATGATGTAAGAATTCTATTCAATTAATGTCTAATTGGTATTACATTGCTAAATCTATATTTAATTGACTTAGATTCATTGAGTATTATTATTTAGGCATTGAATTGATGTTAATGGTCTTATGGTATTTAATTGGATGATTTATACATGGATTGAAGTGGAGAGAATGGATTGGTTGTACACTGACCTAATTCTATTTATTTTAAGTATTATAGCTTTTGAATTATGTTTTGATTGGTATGGTCCACTTATGGTGGCGGTGTTATCTGATTGATGTGGCCTTGTCGGCGCTATTTTAGTATTATGATGATCATGGACTTGTCGGAAACTACTTGAAGTATTATCATGATTTGTGTAGTGGATTATGTGAAGTATGATCATACTTACGTATATGTGAAGTAATGTGAAAGTATGTGTTTCTTCTATTGATGTTATTTAGGTGATCATGGTAGACTATGACTATGTGTTCATGTGTGTAGTCTTAGAGTTGATGCATGATTGTTCCTAATTCACTATACGATTTTATGATGGCTATATTTATGATGTTATAGTAGTGTATAGGGTGACCTAAAGGTGATGAAGGTTGTGCCTATGTGCTTCTTGAATATGATATGCAATATGTGATAAAGTGAAGTCTTAGTGTGTTTTGTGTGGTAGACTTGTTTCCCCTACTTGACGCATGTATGAATATGAATATGTGATGTATTGAGTTAGGATGCTAAAGCCTCTTAGTCTTGTATGTATGAATGACATGAGACCTTGAATGTTGTAAAGAGGGTCCTTTATGTGAAACCTAGCACCTAGTGGGAAGGTTATGAATCTTGAAGTAGAAAGTCGTAATGGTATCCTTCTTGCAATGAATGATGGACTTAAGGTTGGTTGGCTGGAACGACATCATATCAATCCTTAGGAAAGTCATTAAGAGCTTATTGTCGCCATAGTAAGGCAGCCCTAGGGGACCTCTTTGGTAGGGTAAATTTATTTGGTTTATGAACTTGATGTGCAACCCCTTTGTATGAACTTTTAATGTAAATTACTCTATGAGAACAAAGGCTAGCACCGAGTGAGTATGGTTAGGGAAGTAGTTCTAGTTAAAGTATGAGTCTAGAATACAAAGTAAGCCCTTCATATTCCTTAATCATCTGCCTACATGGGATGTGTCCAAGTTCTACCATTGGCAAGTAGAACACCCTCATCGGAGTAGGTTAGAACTCCGGATTCCATGTTTTTCTATCATGGTCTATGTCGGTTATTGCCCATTCTCATCATGTGTGATACCTATTAGCATTAGATAAGTTCTATGAATTTTAGGTGGTGGTATGGGATGCTATCAGACATTGCACAATAGGCTTTGAAGATGTTAGTGAGAGTCCCTAGGTCTTCTCCAAGACCATTACTTGAATGCCCCCTATGTAATGAATGTCTCTTAATGAACTAATGAAATAATGACTTGTGTTAGAAAGCATAAAAAATGAATGAGTACCTAATCTAGAGTGACTTAAGGATTCCATAGTTAAAGTGTGAAGAGGGCATAAGGGATGATCTCTTCATGTCTTATCTATAAAAGTCTTGAGAATGACTCTAGTTATGGAAGTTGGTTGATTCTTTAGGCATGATCTAAACGTAGGAAGTCTTAAGGATTATTTAGGTAACCTTGAAGAGGGTGTATGGGCATTCTCTTCTAGGAGTACTTAAGTAAGTCTTTTGATAGCCTTGGTAAGGAGAATGTCACATTATACATGCTATGTGTTTTGGTGTATTGTAAGTGTGTATGTGTCTCATTATAAGTAGTCTTGAGGATCGTTTAGGCATGCTTAGAGAGGGTGTATGGTCGGTCTCTCTTTGTGTTGCTTAAGTGAGTCTTAGGATAGAGTTTAGTGGGATAATTACATGATATAAGTTGACTAAAGTGAAGTTAAGAAACTTTACTGAGATAGTGAATTAAGTCATTGTAAACTGACATGACTTTACTGTAAAGATTTCTAAAAATTTAATAAATTGATTAAGTCATTTCTTATGTGTTTCTAAGATGTTAAATGTTGTTATTATGATTATATTATGATATTTAAATGAAAAAGATGCATATTTCCTATTAATGTCCGTTTTCATGATTTTATGCATTATGCCATACTTAGTACATGTGATTGTACTAATTCCATGCTTTTATCTATCTCTATAGTGGTTGTTAGGTGAGGAGCATTTGGGAAGAAAGACTTGGATCGTAGCATCATTCAAGTGAAGTTGAAGAATGTCCTCATTTGACTCGAGGGCATAGATGTCTTTTACATCTTTTATTGAAGTATTGTAATAGACTTAGTAGTACTATATGTCTATTGTGTATGGGACGTGTCCCAAGTACTCTTGTATATAAGATTTGATGAGATTGAGACTTAGTATTTCCTATGGATTTTATATGAAAGATTTTTTAAATACTATGAAATGTTTTGTGAAAAGTTTTAATTCCGCACTACTTTTCACTATGTATATGCGATAAACGATATGAAAGGACTTGTATAAGACCTCCGAGAGGTCGAGTACACCGGTTTCACTCCAAGAGTGCCACATCTTCTAGGGTGTGGTCTCGGTATGTGACAAACTCTCACCAAGAGGAATAATGCAACATCCATACGCCGTGGCAACCCAACTTCTGGATTGCATGACAACCATCAACATGGCATGGTTCACTTGTGAAGACTAAGTTTCTCCGGTCACCTTTCAATTAGATAAAGAGAAGATAAAAAAAGACAATGAAAGGGACCCAAATATGGCCAATATCATGACGCAACTTGATATTCTGTCCAAGAATGCCATGGAAGCAGGAACCCGTAGTGTCAATGTTGTGGGAGTTTAGAGTACAAATCCTGATGAGATGAAGTTTGAAGCTTTATAGAGTGAGAAGGTCAACTTCTTATCAAACCAAGGTGGTGGTTACCGGTCGAACTACCCAAGGCACGGTGGAAATCAAGGATGGGTGGTAACAAAGGTTGGTCTAGAGAGGAAGGATGGAAGGATCGAGACCAAGAATGGAGAGATCAAAATCCAACTTGGAAATCTGGGGACAAGGATAGATATGTGCCTCCCCATGAGCAACAAAAGCCCAAGGCTCCAGAAGGTGTTAGATCTTAGGATATTCTCTCGCGTATCCTCAACAAAATTGAAGGGTTAGACAAAATACAAAAAGGTATGAAAGAAGATGTTTCCACCATCAGTCTGACCGTCACCTCCCATTTGGTCGTAATCAAGAAGTTAGAGACCCAGATGTGCCACATCTCATCTCATCTCAATCCGAGACAACAAGGGGGTCTGCCTAGTGGCACTATGTCTGACCCCAAGAGTGAAACCTGAAGACTGACCTGCGTCATGCCAAGACATTTTGTTTGGGAGGCTACCTAAAACCCTTTAATTAATTTTTGTTATATCGATAAAATAATAGTGTATTGATTGTGCAGGTGAAGGAAAAGCAGTAAGTGGAAAGTTGCAAGGTGACAAGAACATGTCATTTCTGCGGAGTGCTGACAAATTTGGTGTTGCAAATCACTCCAGTTGTTTGATTTGATTTCCCTCAAAGATGAAGCCTGTAATATTCAGTGGAATGGAGAGGTTATTAGCATATCGCTGATCTATTGGGAGAACTCGATATAGAACGCCGACATGATACGGGCAAGAGATGGAAATCATGTTATGTTTGGCGAATAACATAGACGCTCGGCTCCTCGCAGATCTATTGTGCGAAACAAATTAAAATCACAAACAGGAGAGAGCTAGACAGTCATAGGAACCAGGCTTAAAAGTCATATTTTAAACCTTTCCTTTCACTTTGTCCCTTTTACAACTCACACTCGCACTCTAGTAGTTATATTTCTTATATTTTCAAAGTATTTCAAGTGTTGTCTTTTGCTCGGATTTGGATTGCATTGGTGCCTAGCACGTCATTAAAATCTAATTCAGCACCAAAGGTTAGTAATCGAACCCGTGAGTTATTATATGGAACTGTGTAGTCATTTAGATAATGATTGGTAGTGCCAAATCTTTGCTAAATATTTGGGTTGATAGAATAGCATATGTTGTCGATCATTACTCAATATTTCCCGCGTAGTTTATCAAATCCCACTAGTCTGTTTGAGCTAAAATGTTATGTTGTGGGATTCTGGAAATGTTGTGGGTCTTTGTTAAAATTGATGTTGAAAATGTTTAAATCACATTATAAGGGGTTGCGAGGTCAAATTTGAAAGAATGGAGTGAAACTGGGCACATGAGGCTATTTGTCGAGTTGAGTGAAGCTCGCCGAAGTGCTCGACGTTCGCCTTAACGTCACCATTCCACCTTTAATGGAGAACTTATATATTGGCTGATTTGTAACTTTCAGCGGTCATCGAGTTATAAATTGCACTCGACGACTTGCCGAAAGATTGTTTCTTTGCCCTTTCTCTTCACCTTGATATCATTTGTACATCTTTTTAATGAAGACCCTAATAGAATCAACACATTAAAATTAGCTTGGCAAAGTGACTCTACAGCTCGAACCTCTCTTACCCCCTTTCTAAATTACTGCCTAACTTGTCGTCGAATTTTTTGCAGCAACGGTTAGACCAAAAGTTGCGGGGAGAAATGACCCACCCAAGCACATAAGAACATGAGATTTTAAAGACCAGGAAAAAAGAGTGGAGATAGACAAAATAGATGAAATATATCAAGAAGGCCAGGGCCAAAAGACGAATTACAATCGACTATAATGTGCCTCCTTGGGATCGAGGTTTCGTTAATGTTATACATGCCTTTAGAACGGCTCATTATATGGATCAAATGATAGCATCTAACATCACTATTGAGCCAGGGGCAACTGAAAATAGTGTTGAAACTCATAAAAGTAGCACTTTAGGAGCAGTTGCTTATTTTTGGGAAGACACTTTGGGCGCTCATACACCGACTAATGAAGAAGCAGCACCAACATGATCTCTTTTTCACTCATCTCTTTTGGTTTATCTCTCCAAAAATTTTTGATATTGTCATTAGTTTCATTTTAGGACAAATGCTTTTTAGTTGTGGTGGGGTGAAACTCATCGTTGTTTTGCATATCTTGAATACTTTTTGAAATTGTGTTTTGGGATTTATCTGGGTTGTCTGTATCAAAAGTTGTCTCTTCTTTTTGTGGATTATTTGACCTTATGTCTCTCTTTTGGGGTCCTAATTTCAAAATAATTTTGACCCTTCCAAAAAAAATCACTTTAGAAAATTTTGCCACCTCTTTTGTTGAAAGTGGTTGTTCTCGTACAAATTTAAGTCTTGGTTTCAATCAATATCGATGACTTGAAAATTTCTCTCAATCAAAAAAACATGAATGTGCGGCTACAACGAGAATGAATCAAGTTTAAAAAAAAATATGTGAACTCTTAGCATCTCGTTCTAATTAGACGATTATCAAATTGATTCTTTTGCAATGACCATTGCACACTAGCGAAAGTGTGTTGTCTTGTTTGACTTAAATATCAATTCCTTGTGTGATGAGAATATTTGAACCTTGCATGAATAAACCTAGAATTTGCCCCGTTATTCTAATTTATTTAGAAAGGTATCATCTTGAGATGATCTTAGGAAACATTAAAAGAGTGTATGCCAACTTTCACATATACCTCTTTTGTGGACTACCCGTGAGCGTGTGAAACTCTGTTGAACACCCTTTGAGCTTTACCTCTTCTTTGGAAAAACCATCATGAAAGCCAGACCTTATGTTATCCATCATGTATAATCCTCTTGAGATGTGATATGAGTGAATAGCCAATATAGGCCAAAATCCTAAGTTAAAGGTGTGGAAAGAAGGGAAAGAAAAAGTCAAGAAGTTCACGAAAAGTCTCGCAAAACACATGCTATCATAGAGAAAGGGAAATCCTGCATATATATTAAAAATAAGAAAAAGTAAAAGTAAAAGAAAAGAGTGAAAAAGAAGGTTGTGGAATAAAACCACAAAAAGAAATCAGATTTCCAAGCAATCCATGGAGAAGAATAAAAAGATGAATTAAAGGCACTTGATTAAGGATTAATGAAGGAAGAAAGAGGATGTTTTGAGAAAGTCATATCTATTAAGGAAAAATCCACCGAGTGTAAATGACCATACCCTTGCACTCAGCCTCCATTACAAGTTATAGAAAGACCTTTTTGATCTTGAGTGAACCAAACCGAAAGTCAATTGGAAAATAAGGGCAAACCTATGGGTGAAAACATTCATTGTGTTCCTATTTGGGAGTGTGAGCATTGTATTTGATTCTTGATCCTAAGTTGATATATCTATGTGTGTGAAAATGAAATCTTTCTTTGTGTAAGGGCATATTGATACTTTTGTTGAGCTTGAACTTGCATTAGTAGCAAGTATTGTGAGCTCAAAAATATTTGGTAATGGTGTGTCACAACTTGAATCTTTGAGTATAAAATTGATCTATGAATGAGTAATTTGAGTCTTGTTGTGTATATTCATGATTGAGTCTTGTTTAGCACTAATTGAGACATTTTACTTGAACAACTAAATTGAGGACAAGCAAAAGTTTACGTTGGGGGTGTTGATGAGTCCTTAAATTGGACTCATCTAGGGCCTTATTTTAATGAAAATAGTGTCCTTGATTGTTTATTTTGTCTCGATATCTGATAAAAACTCCTAAGATTCAGGTATTTGAGGATTTGGTAGCAGCATAGACACACAAACCAGAAGTGAAACAGAGAAATGAGCTGAAGATGTAAAGGTGCACATCACCAAGCAAACTTGGCGTTCCGTTGTATAGCAAAGTTCCTCCTTCTGTTAAAGAAAGTGATCCCTAAAGAATGTGGATCAGAATTCAACGAAAAGGAGAAGTCGGCGCTTCGCCAATAAGTTCTGCAAAGCAGAAGATTTCCGCCCATCGATAAAGAACACATTTTCAATGAAGGCAACATTCAAGCGGAGAAAAAGTGAACAAAGGGTGATTCGCCGAATCACTTAGTGAATCACGACTAACTGCGCCGAAAAGATTTGACAGTACAATTCTGAAGTCTATAAATATTGAACTCTTTTAATATTTAGATATAGAAAATTAGAGAGTGAAACAATTACACTTGATATTTTTATTTTAGAAACTTTGTTCGTAAGTTCTCTCTCAAGTATGGAGAGTGTTTTGTGGAAGCTTGAAGAAAAAAACTCTTCTTCAAATTTTGGAAGTGGGTCTTCTCCATTTACCTTACTTTATTACTTTGAAGGTTTAATTTCTTATACCCACTTGATTTCCTAATCATTTTAATTATATTTGATTATTGCTTGATTTGTGCCTAAAACCTCCTATTCTTGGGGTGTGATTTAACAATTATGGGTTGATTTATTTGTTGGGTCTTGCTTGCTTGTAGCTTAGATTGCATTTTCATGGTGATTTCACCTAGTAGTTGTGGTTTAATCTTATGGTTTGTAGTTTCAAATACAAAACCACCAATATATTTTTGGCTTGCGAGAGAAAGAGAGGTCGTGAAACTAAGACCACTAGAATGATCTCCTAAAGAGTGGGTCGACATGAAGTTCAGCATGAGATGGTGAGCCCTTGTCCCATATCCAAGCACTCCTTTCAAAAGAGCGAGTGTTGAAAAGAATAGGTTGGATAGTTTAGATGAGTGGGTGTCTGAGAGAAACCCATTTGATATGACGTTAGATGCCCGAGAGGGAACTTGCTTTCACCTAAGTTTAGCCTAGTCACCATTGTCTTCCGAAATTACCTACTGAAAGGTTGAACCCACCACTTTGATCTTCATATATAGGAATCACATACCAATAACTTTCTCCCATACATGTTTCTCATTTATTTCATTGCATTCTACTACCGGTGACAAACAAATCTTGATATTTGACACTTTGGTGTCACAAACTAAATATAAGTTGATTTAATATTCAAAAATATCTTAAACTAACACTATTTAGAATGGAATTCTAAGTAGCTACTACTTTCACTACTGTAACGACCCGAATTCTTGAATCCGAATCGCCACCGGCGTTGTTCACCTCTCGGAGGTCGCAGACAAGCCTCATCTTGCATTCATCACATTCATCTAGTTAAATTTGCGGAAAATTTAAAACTTTTTAAACGTATGAAGTTTACTTAGACTTCATATAGTCATTACGTATTGAACATTATATACTAAGCTCAACATCAATAGAACAACCATCTATTATAAAGAATCAATTTGAAACTGAAGATGAATATATCATAAATAGTTTGCCAAACACGGCCTTATTACAAAGCTTCCAAATGAAAGTATGAAAGAAACGCTAGGGACAACATCCACTAACTATGTCTAAGACTAAGGCTAGACTAAAACTGTAGCATCCTCAAAATCATGAGGACCTACCAAATGGTTTGGAGAAACGCTAAAGTCCAAACCGTTGCAAGTGTCGTCAACCTGTCCTCTGACCTACACCTATAAAAATAGTAAATAGTAGGGGGTCAGTACACCACTTGTACTAAGTATGGGTGTATGCACACATACACATAAAACTATGCATGATCAATTAAAGCTCTTCCTAAGCAACACGCCATTTCTGGAAAGTCTAGTCAGTAGACTTTCCTAATTCGTTAGTTGTGAATTGTGGTATGAATATGATGTATTTTAATGCATTCAAAGCACACAACTCATTTTCTATATGATTACAAGACATTAGTATCATCAACATAATTTTAGAACCACTCGGGCGAAGATTTGAATTTTTGATCCTCTAGGCCGAGATCTCCTCTTTGTACACTTAGATTATTTTTCAGTCTTTTTCTTCTTCTTGTTATGTAGTTCAATAACTCCTTTGGTCCTATGTTTTACTTACAATTTAAATGATTCATTGTAGTCCCATACCCACAATGAATCAAGTAAGTAATTCAAGAGATTAAGGAAATGACTTAACTACAATTTGGGGCATGAATCTATTTATAAGTCAATACTTATTGACTATACTCATTCTTTAGTTGATTGCATAATGTGCATAGATATTGGGGAATATCATTAAAGCTTATGATCTTGATTACTTTGGGCATGAATTCTTTACAAACCAATCTTTAGTGACTATTCCTATTATTGTATTATTGGCCTAATGTAAGAAGTCATTATAAGTCAATCTTATTTGGCTAATATCTTTTGCCAATTATATAAAATCATTATAAGCCAATTTATTTGGCTTTATCCTTTTCATAACATGAGAATTCGTTATTAGTTATTCCCTTTACTTATTGTAAACTTTATTCGACACGATTTGACTATCCTTACAACAAATTATTCATTACATCAAGTATTCATTATAGTTCATAAGCCATTCTCTATTGATTATGCCATTGATTTCATTACTTTCATGTTTTATATATTATACATTTCATATACACAAGACCTTGGAATCGTTGATATAGCATTAAGACATCTCAAGTGAGTGCCCAACATATGGGACCTCAACCCGAGGGCCTTCTTTAGCAAACACAGAGTCTGCTTCATTCGTTCATTCATAGTTCACATTATTCATTTCATTCATTCGTAGGCTGATGTAAACACCAGCTATACCTAGGATGAATTTTAAGACTCTCATCGGGATCATGAAGTGCAATGACCAAGAATGACCTAATGTCATTACTTGAATCTGATTTCACCTCCTGATTGTCTTGCACAAACACCTTTGGTATCGTTCATTTCATTATCTTTCATACTTTGAGGAACTCAAACCTTAACCGATATAGAACATGTGAGCATCATGAAATCCGATGTCTTACCCACACAGAAAAGAGGTGGAGTCACTGGCCAAGGTGAAACCAAAACATGCTAGAGTATATAGGGAATTGAACCCTGCTAGATCCCTATATTGGCAGTATAGGTTCAAAGACTAGGAGATATAAGGAGACCCATACCCGGCATGCCGGACAGTCTCATCTCATGAGAGTTACGTGAACCTCCGCCCTTCCCGAAGGAAGGCATCACCGCTCATAGCTAGCCTATCGGTGCTCAGTATAAAGTTCCATTACATTCAACTCATACATCATGGAAGCTGGCTTCTAGCATGAGGACATCATAGCTTATTAGATGATTTCTCATCTCATCATTAGTATTAAGTGTGAATTGTCCTTACACTTACATATAGAGTATGATTGAGACTTATTTACTCTTTTGATGACTTGTCATCCTTACTTTACATTAATGAAATGTGAACTGTCCTTACATATCATCCTTACTTTGCATTGATGAATGTGAATTGTCCTTACATATCATCCTTACTTTACATTGATGAATGTGAATTGTCCTTACATATCATCCTTACTTTACATTGATGAATCTGAATTGTCCTTACATATCATCCTTATTTTACATTGATGAATGTGAATTGTCCTTACATATCATCCTTAGGTGTTAATGAGACTAGTCTCACACATTCTAACACCTTCATTCGTGAGTATTCTTTTAACAAATTAGCTTTGGTGTAAGTAAGACTTGTCTCACTTCCTTTAACACCCCATTCTGGTCACTTACTTAATTTAGACCCCTTTAATTATGTTATAACTCACGTTACTTCTTTACTCTAGTGTAGTAGCTTCATTTCATCGTTTATGGACGATGAGCACTTCTTTCAATGAGTTACATATGTTCATAGTTCATTCTTGTAGAGCATGTTGGTAGTTGTCCCAATGAATGGAATGCCCTTGGTTATGAATTCATTGAATTAGCTTAGAATTACTTGAGTTGTCATTTCATTGTTTTGGCTACACAAGATTGGCATATGATTAGTATTAGCCTAGAAAATTTGGAAATAACTTCATAGTCAATTTATTGGCACAAGCCAAACATTCATTCAAATATAATTTCATGGAATCATTAGCCAATTCTATTACATATTTTTGGAGATAATATTGTAGGCCAATTTATTGGCATAAGCCAAACTTTCATTCAAAATATAATTCATGGAATCATTAGCCAATTCTATTACATATTTTTGGAGATAATATTGTAGTCCAATTTATTGGCATAAGACAAACTTTCACTACACTTGAACTTTTAACCTTTGATTAACTTACAAGAACAATTCAATGTTTTTACGTTCACAATTCGTGTGGATAGGGTATGTTAGACTAACCAATTCAATCTTTTTGGCATAAGCCATTTTTTACGTATGTTCATATTTAAATTGCCATATGTATGAACCATTAGCCAATCTTTTAATCATTTACATAAGTTCCTATCCATTAGCATATATTCATTTTGACCAAATAGAGTTAGCCAACTTTATTGGAATCAGATAGCCAATTTATTCAAGATATGATTTCATAGATGTCTTTGAGCCAATTCTTAGTTTATGGCTTTTAGTGTCACGTTTTAAGAACATATTGGACAGCATCATATTAACATTTTATGGATTTAGCATCTTCATAACATCACAACAACAGCAAGTCAATATTCAGCCAAAGGCACATAATTCACTTATCACATCACGGACTTATCTTAGCATATTATCGATCCTTAATTATCATGATAAGATTAACTTTACGAAATTACAAGTTCATAAGTTCATTCGATACTCATCATTCAAGAACAAGACATGTTAAGAACAGCCAGCACCACATACCAACAACATGATCTCTAGCCTATTCAACATTGAAATCGAAAAGGATACTAGGGAAGGGAAGTTCGACGAGAACGACGGGAACAACCCTAGTTTGCAAGATTTTGAGAATCATTCGAAGGAAAATACTCATGGAGAAATAATTCAAGGAGAGAAACCCATACCTTATGTAGAAATTAATCTATGAAGACCACCGTGAACGAAACCTTGAAGAAACCTTGAAATCGCCCTAGAGAAATCGATAAATTTTTCTGTTTTTCTTTCGTCCGTTGCTTGCGGTTTTTGCGTCACCTTTTCTATGAGTTTGAACGTGATTTTTAGGTTTAAGAACTGATATTGAATTATAAAACTTAGGTTTAATAAGTTAATTTAATAAACTAATTAACCAATTACCAAAAAGCCCCTCCTAAGTTGACTAAACATAGGAGAACATAACACTTAGTCAAATCTGGAAATTGGTGTTAACTATGGTTTTTGTCAACATTTTGACTTTATATTAATTAATTAAATCCTTAATTTAATTAATTTAGGTACCTAGGGTAAGTACTAAAGTACCCCTAAGTCATTGGAACCAAAATTAACCCTTTTGGACCATCCTAGGTTAAGTACTAGGATATTTCTTGAGTTGTACTAGGTTAGTGTAAGAATTTCGTTTTGATCATTTAAACAAATTAATTAAATTGCTAATTTAATTAATTAGGTGACCAAAGGTAATTAATAAAGTACCCTTAAGTCGTTAGGACCATAACCAATCCTTTGAACCATCCTAGGTTAGGTACTTTGTTGTCTTTTTCTTGTTTTAACCGAAATCTGGAAATTGCTTTGTGATTTCGGTTTTTCCCCTTTAAATTAATTAATTAAGTTGCTAAATTAATTAATTAAGTAGCCTAGGGTAATTACTAAAGTATCCCTGGGTTTTTAGGACCTTAACTAACTCTTTGGACCATCCTAGGTTATGTACTAGGTTGTCCCTTTCTTGTCTTAACCAAAATCTGAAAATTTCCTTTGTAGTTTCGGTTTTAGCCCTTTTAAATTAATTAATTAAGTTGCTAAATTAATTACTTAGGTAACCTTGGGTAATTACTAAAGTACCCATAAGTTTTTAGGACCATAAATAACCCTTTGGACCATCCTAGGTTAGGTACTAGGTTGTCTCTTTAACTAGTACTAGGTTAGTGTCAACCCGGTTTTGGTCCTAGGTTGTCGGGTGCACTAATTAGTTTATTTCGTTAGGTCCTAGGTTAGTTAGATATTTAGGGCAGTAGGTTAGAGTCTAGAATTATTTAGGAAGTTATGCCCCACATGGAGGGGTCCCTTGTACACGTTGTTCCCCCTAACTACCCTAACCGAATTCGGTTAGGGTGGTCCCCTCCTTTGGCAGCTTCTTCACATGTCTTGCACATGTGCTTGCACATGTGTTGGTTGTAATTTCCTAACTAACTATTATTTATGGTTCATTTGGGAATGTTTACTTATTGTCCCAAGGATACTCACTATGTCCTTTGGTACTGCTTAATTTACATGATCATTTTAAATGGTCATGTGCTATGTTATCTAGGCTTGACACTTGGATGCCTCATACCCAATTTGTGAGTTAAAGGAAAAAGCATTTTATCCTAGGGTCTTCATTGCTGGTACATTTCTTGGACAAGCTCATTAATGTTAGAAAATTGGCTAACACCCTTTAAGCCAATATTTTCTAATATGCCCAATATTTTTCTTATTTGGGTATTATATAGAAATTGGCTAATACCCCTTAGCCAATTTTCTATACTATGCCCAATATTTCTCAATATTGGGCTTGGGATGCCTATGTACCCCCAATACACATTCTTAAAGATCTATTGGGCTCTTCACTAGACATGAAAGTTTTCGGAATGTTACAACTACCACTCCCTTAGGACACGACTCCAACCCTTGGTTGGGTAACTATACTCAATTTGGTTCATAGACACACAGATTATAGGCTAGTGTCATTGATCATGATCATATAAAAATGCAATGAATCAAGCCCCCTTAGTTTTCCCCTAATTGGAAGTCAAAAACCTACATTCTTGCTAGGGTTGTCCTTGCATTATGGGTAGCGCTTAGGTGTGATTCCAATCTATTGGATATCATTCAATTATTATGGGTTTAACTTTGTTTGATAATAATATTATGATATCATGTAATTTCTATCAAAAATCCTAGTCTATATTGACGAATATGATATTTGTGGGTTGATGCCATTAGAGGTGAACTTAAAGGTCCATGAGTTATCTTCTTGTATCAATTTCATGAGTAGTAATTGTTCAAGGTTAGGAACACTTAATCATGAATAGAATTTATACTAATCGATGATGATTGATCTTGACATGTAATGTTGAATTTGAACCCTTAAGGTCAAGTATGGTTCGAATCACCTAGTAATGAGGGATATGATTAGAAAACCATGAAGTTTAGATATAAAGAAGAGATTAAGGAAGAAACCTTGAGAGTAAGGTTGTGATCATGATAGTTAGGGCGTATGGGTGAAGCTAATATGAAAATTATTGATGTAAAGTCTTTGAGAGTAAAGTATAAAAGAGAATAGAAGTCTAATAGGTAGAATTATGGTGAAAGGCCTATACTCACCTAACCAACCTTATGAATGCTTGAAAGTCTGAAGTGATAGAATCACTTGAGCATGGATTGATTTTCAAGGAAATCCTTCCATTAGACATGAGTGTTAAGCAACGCTTAACAAATAAATCTTGGGTTGTATGTTTGGCTCCAAGTGGATATTGATAATGATATGAAGTGTCACACAAGAAAGGGTACGGACTCCAAGTACAAAGGAGAACCACATATATTTTATGTGTGGACTATCAAAGTTAAAGGGGGAACTATTACGTAGTAGCGTGTGGGTTTTCCGATAGTTAGATCTTATGCGATGGGATCATTCACATAGTTGAGTCAAGGTTCCTAGTAGCAATCTCCATATCAAATTAACTAATACATGCTTGAGAAGTACACCATAGTGTTGAAAGCATAAGAAGCTAATACATGCTTCAGGAGCACCTCATTGTGTTCAAAGCAAAATGAAGACTTACTTATTAAAGTAACTCATAGTGAGAGTGTAGATGGACTTAGACATGATTAAGATATTATCTCATAGGGTCCATGTAAATAATGAACTCTGACGTACTTAAGAGAGTATGTCATAGTGTTCAAATTATAAATTGAGTTAGACATACCTAAATAAGTATCTCATGGTATCCATGCTAGTAATAAACTTAGGCATACTAAAAGTGGTATCTCATGGGGTTCAAGTTATAAATGAACTAAGATGTCCTTAAGAGAGTACCTCATAGTCTTCTAAATATAAAGAGAGGAACTAGGTTCCAAACCAATAAGTACTAGTTAGAGGACCTAAAAGTAATTCTTAGTATTATTAGTATTATGGAGTTCTATGGTTCCCTTGCACAAGTATGACTTAGGGTTACTAAATAGAATGACTTGAGATAGGATTGTCTGATAGTTTCCTTCCTTGCTTTAGTTGACTAACAGTGAGTGTCATGACCCGAGAGCACACCCTAGTCGTAACAGGCGTATTCAACCTCGAAGAGGTCTTATACAAGTCATCAGCATTCGTCATAGCATGTATGGTAGAATAAAAATATGTAATATTTTAAACTTTTACTTTGGAAGTTCAAATTCACTTCATATAAGGAAAAAGAGAATTTAACTTCGTCACAATGTACCATCTATACATAGAAGAATAGAAATTTAGGACTTAGCCCTTACATCAATAAGAAGTCTAGCAAGAGGAAAGTAAAACAAATTCTTTCAACATAACAAAAGAACTAAAAATCTAGCATATAGGGTCTTGTCCTCAAACTTGAGGACTCACCAACTTGGAGAAGGAAATCCAACTGTCTTGAGAAATAGCCTTGAAATATCCTCAAAGGCCCGAACCTACATTTTTTGGTAAAAGGGAAGAAAATATGGGTTAGTATATCACACGTACTAAGTATGACTACTATACATAAAAATCATCAATGCATGCACAAAAGGAAATTTTTGTCAAAACATCATTTTTATCAAGTTAATCCAATATGCATATAAAGTAAGCATCATAAGCCAACCCAACATGATATCATCCCTACATGTAGACAACCCAAGAAATACTTGTGCGATGCAAATAATAGAATCCCATAACCCTACCCCATGCTAAGTATCACACTAAGCGACTTACTTTATACATACATTCATAATATCATATCTCATCACAACTTTCCATATACTTAAGGATCATACATAAGTTATCATAAACATAGTAATAAGGGAACAATACTACAACAAACTCTTATGATCCCACAAGTTCAATGTGCAAGAGAAGTCTTATACCCTCACTCACAGTATGTGAAAACCCCTAAGAAATCCCTAGTGAGAGTTCATACATTTAATTCATATATTTAATTTTACATTGGGGAAAAGGTTTCAATAACCGACATAAACCATGAAAGCTATATGGAATCCGGTGTTCTTCTCCCACACCGAAAAGAGAGGTTTAACACTTGCCTAAGGTGTAACCTTTCGTACAGAGCTGTCTTGGTGGATCCACTAAGCTAGATTCCTATTTGGGCACATGGTTAGGGGTCAAGGAGATTGTTACTAAAAACCCTAACTTTCTAAAAGTGGGGGTTTAAATCTCATGGGACAACACATATCTAGGGAATCCGAACTTGCTAGACATGAGGAAACCCATGTGGGAAGCCAGACTTACTAAATATGAGACCTCCATCTCATTTACATGACCTTTTGGTGCTAAGCATTTTTTCCCTTTAGTAATCATATTTAGTCATCACATCAGTTCACATTAGCCTTTACTAGACCCTTATGCAAACATCTTATCATAATAGATCATAAGTGTGGATAGTGAGAAGAATCCTTTCACTTTAGAAAACACTAGCAAGTGAGTAAACCTTTCACTTTAACATTTCATTATAATCATGAGAACTACCTTTCAATCATATAACAATCATACCATATCATACGTACATAGTTCATAGCTCATTAAAGTGCATAGGGTTAAGGATGAGGGGACCTTGTCATCAACACCACAATAACACATTAGCTATAACATCATTACTATCTACGTAATTCACCTTTCATATTTGAGTTCAAAAAAGAACCAACATTCATACCATTTTGTCCTTCATGGGACTTCATACTTCAATCACCCAACAATGAATAACCAATACATAAAACAAGGTAATTAATGAAGTAATAACATAGCTAACATCAATATAAACAATTGATATATTTATCATCTTCAATAATTCACCATATCAATTCCAAGATTTACAAAATTTGGGAAACTCATGGGTCCAAGGAAATTCCAAGTGAACAATAACAATTAACCATCATTATAAACCTAAAAAACCTTAAGTAATCATAATTAATCATAATTGATTCATAATTTTGTTTTTCGAAGAAGACCCATGGGAAGAGAAAAACCCTAGATTTTGGGGAATATTGAAAACATCTTTGGAGGGACCTCTTGGGGAAAGGAATTCCAAGAGTGAAAGAACCATACCTTAATTAAAACTTTGCCACGAAATTGAGTTGGAACCTTTGGGAACTGACCCTTTTCTTGTAGCTTCAAAGTTCTTCAATGGAGGTTTTGTGTAGAGAGATAATTTAGAGAGAGGTGAGATGAATTGGGTTTTCAATTTGGGGATTTGTTTTGATGATACAATGGGGGTGTAAAATGACCTAAACTCAATATATACTAAACCTCTAAAAAAACCAAAACACCCCTCACTTTGTTGGAATTTTAAAATAAAAGTCCAACTTGACTTTAAACTTGGAACCCCGTCCAGTCTTCACGCCTCACTTCATGAGACGTGAAGATATAAACACCTTGTGGTGGTGCTCATGAAGTGTGAGACAATATCCTGATAAAACGGCGAACAATACTAGACTATAATTGAAGTTCACAACCACCTCCCTTGCCCGTGAACATGCACCATGGCCCGTCAAGTGTCTCATGGTGACTTGGGCAGTAGCCCCTTCAAACGTTCTTCCACTCGTATGAACTAATGCAACTCCACCCCAACCTTCACGAGCTGTGGTGTGGACCACCAGTCGTAGTTCCCCTTGTGAAGGTTAGGACAATGTCTAATAAAATTGGATCTCCTCTCCCCATGGATAAGTAAAATCCACAACAAACTTAACGGGTCGTGAAGTGGACCATGGGTCGTGGTCCCACCCGTTGAGCTTGAGTATGTAGCCTCTCTTTTGAGGCAGCCTTGGATTGCCCCTTAAGCTAGGCACTCCTCCATTGGCCTTGACCTCCTTAAAACCTAGTTAGGTTCATGAATACCTATGCATTATTTTTTTCATGGTTAAGCCCCTAAACGTTTCATTTGAAACACATCACTAGTTCTAGCACCTTACTTGCTTAGGTTATTAGTTCATCAGACGTCAAGTTTGTTTCTTGACGTTTAGGCACTAATACTTCCAAACCAAGTTAATTACATTCCTTTAGGCCTAGAAACATTACTTTAAATATTTTTAGGTCATCATTCCTTATGCAAGTCTCTACTTACGTCATAGAATTTCTGAGGTGTTTCAATTTTGCCCCCTCCCCTAAGTAACATTCTGAATGACACTTGGGCTTTTTCTAAGGAAGACAATGACTTGAAACTAGCATAACACAACCTGTCATATCAACAACATCATGGAATCATACTATATAGGAACATAATCCACAATATCATTATGGTCAAAACTCATTACTTCACATAAGTATAGGAGGAACGATCTTCTCCACATTCATTAAGCACCAATGTGTACATTAGGCAAGCAAAAAGATGTTTTTTATCAAGACAACATCAATAATTCAGAATTCAAATCTCATAAAGACAATATAACACAATACATATGAGTGCAAGTCAACCATGAGAAACATAGTTCATGAAAATTCAAAATACAATTTAGGCATGAATTTCCACAAAAATATGCACATAACAGAAAACCATCATAAGTTCAACATTATTTATAACTCTCATTTAAGAGGAATTACTAGCCTTAACTTTGGCTAGAAGTGAGAGAAAAAAGATGAGGATAGCGGGAGTTCATGTCATCCCCGGCCTCCCACGTTATACCCTCAACAAGATGGTTTCTCCATTGGACTTTTACAGAGGCAACCTCTTTACTCCTCAATTTCTTAACTTGAAGATCTAAGATCTCAATCGGAACCTCTTCATAAGAAAGGTTCTCATTCAACCCTAAACCTTCTTAAGGGATTACATACACCATTTCACCTATACCTTTCTTGAGCATAGAAACATGGAACATCGGGTGAACTAGGCCAATTCATTTGACAATTTTAAGTCATAATCCACTTTCTCGACTTGCTTTAGAATTTCATAAGGGCTCACATCCCGGGGTCTAAGTTTTACTTTCTTACAAAACCTCATCACCCCTTTAATGGGTGAAATTTTCCAGTAGACCCAATCACCTACTTCAAACTCAAGGTCCCTTCTTCTATTGTCGACATAAGACTTTTGCTGACTTTGAGCCGTTTTCACCCTATCCCTTATCACTCACACTTTCTCAATAGCTTCATAAACCATTTTGGCACCAAGAAGATCAAACTCTCCTACTTCAAACAAACCAATTGGAGATCGACACCTCCTACCATAAAGGGCTTCGAATGGAGCCATGGCAATATTGAGTGGTAGCTATTATTGTAGGCAAACTCTATCAACGGTGGATGATCATCCCAATTACCCTTGAAGTCAATAACACATTCCCTCAACATGTCTTCTAAGGTTTGGATGGTATATTCCTCTTGATCATCCGTGTGAGGACGAAATGCGGTGCTAAATTTAACCTTTATACCAAGCCTTTTTTGAAATTACTTCCAAAAGTGAGAAGTAAATTGAGTGCCTCTATACAAAATGATGGATAAAATGACTCCATTCTTCTTCATTATCTCTCTAACATACACCTTAGCATAATCCTCCGTCGAATAAGTAACATTGATGGGAAGAAATTGGCTGATTTTGTCAACCAATCCACAATAACCCAAATGGAGTCGTGTTGCCTTTTAGTTCTAGGAGAACCTACCACAAAATCCATATTGACATCCACCCATTTCCAAGTGGGGATGTACATTTCTTTATATAAACCACCCGGCCTTTGATGTTTGGTTTTGACTTGTTGGCAATTCGGACACTTGTATACAAAGTCGGCCGCGATATCTTTTGTCATTCTGTTCCACCAATAGATCTCTCATAGATCACGATACATTTTTGTGGCACCCGGATGAATGGAATATCAGGATCTATTGGCCTCCTCCAAAAATTTCTCCCTCATCCATCTATATCAGGCATGTACAATCTAGCTTTGTACCTAAGTATCCCATCCTCCCCTTGGGAGAAAGACTCATTAGACTTACTAAGAACCGATTCCTTTAACTACATCAATACAGGATCAAGATGTTTCTTAGACTTCACCTCAACCACTAAAGACAACTCGGAGTTATGATGAACCATGAAACCACCCTTTTTATATTCTTCTAGCCGAACACCCAACCGAGCCAACCTATGTACCTCTTTTACTATCTCTTTCTTATCATCAACCACATAAGTCACACCACCCTTAGACATTCGACTTAAAGAATCGCAACAACATTAGCTTTCCCCCGGGTGGTAAAGGACACTCATATCATAATCTTTCATAAGCTCTAACCATCTTCTTTGAGATTAGTTCAAATCCTTTTTAGTGAACACATATTGGAGACTCTAGTTATCGGAAAATACATCAATATTTACTCCATATAGGTAATGTCTCCAAATTTTCAAAGCAAACACTACGGCCGCTAGTTCAAGGTCAGGAGTTGGGTAGTTCTTCTCATGAAACTTGAGTTGCCTATAGGCATATTCTATCAACTTACTATGTTGCATGAAGACACAACCCAAACCTACTTGGGAAGCGTCACAATAACCCACAAACCCTTTGGTGCCCTCCGGCAAGGTCAACACCAAAACGGTGGTAAGTTTATCTTTTAATAATTGGAAATATTTTTCTATAGCTTTCGACCACTCATACATAACTTTCTTTTGGGCCAAGGTTATCAAAGGAGAAGCAATAGATTAAAAGCCATCTACAAACCTCCTATAATACCCGGCTAAACCTAAAAAGTTTCGAATGTCGGTATGACTTAAAGGTGTAGGCCAATTCATAATTGCTTCCATTTTCCTTGGATCGACCTCTACACCCTCACTAGAAACAATGTGACCAAGAAAAGAAACCGATCTAAACTAAAATTCACATTTACTAAATTTTGCAAAAAGTTGATTATCCTTGAGGACTTGCAAGAATATCCTAAAATGGTTCATGTGATCATTCTCACTCTTAGAGTATATCAAGATGTCGTCAATAAAGACAATCAGAAACAAATAAAGATAACTTCTAAAAACTCGATTCATAAGGTCCATGAAAGTCACCAAGGCATTTGTAAGACCAAAGGACATTACTAAGAATTCAAAATGACCATATCTAGTTCGGAATGTCATTTTTGGAATATCAACACCTGTCACTCTAAGTTGGTGATAACCCAACCTAAAGTCAATTTTTGAAAAGTAACTCGCTCCTTGGAGTTGGTCAAAAGAATCATCAATCCTAGGGAGTGGATATTCATTATTTATAGTCACCTTATTCAATTGGCTTTAATCAATACATATTCTTAAATACACATCCTTCTTCTTCATAAACAATACCGGAGCACCCCAAGGAGATATGCTTGGTTGGATAAATCTCTAATCTAGAAAATCCTTGAGTTGAGCCTTTTATTCCTTTAACTCGGTCGGGTCCATCCGATAAGTAGGGATTGAAATAGGTTGTGTATTCAGCAATATATCTATGCCGAAATTTATTTCTTGGTCGGGAGGAATTTCGGGTAAGTCATCGAGAAAGACTTCCGGAAAGTCCTTCACTACGGGGACCGACTTTAACGGAGGATTCCCAGACTCAAGATCTTTGACTCTCACACTATGATAGAGACATCCCTTATAAATCAACTTACAAGCCTTAAGACATGAAATAATTTGACTTTTTGGAGTTATGTTTCCCCCCTTCCACTCTAAAATAGGTTCATTGGGAAATTAAAACTTTACAACTCCAGTTCTTCAATAAATGGAAGCAATACAAGCATGAAGCCAATAAATCCCCAAAATGAAATCAAAGTCTAACATATCAAGTTTTACCAAATCAACCAATGTGATTCAATTGGGAAATGATATGGGACAACCCCTATAAACTCTTTTAGAAACTACAGAATCACCGACCAGGGTAAAAATCGAAAAAGGTTTGTCTAAGACATCGGGAAGAATACCAAACTTCATATCCAGTATAGGAGTTACAAAAGATAAAGTGGCACCGGGATCCCACAATTCATAAAAATTAATTGAAAATACTTGCAACATATGGTAACAACATCCGAAGAGATCACTTGATCACCTCGGTATGGAGAGCATAAAAGTTATTCTTATTAAGAGCATCGAAATTTGGACATCTTGCTTGTGTTTGAATATTTGCACTTCCTTGAGTCTTTAACATGGGTAAATCTATCTTCATGTGGCCTCTCTTACCACAAATATAGCAATTACCCATGCCAATAAGGCACCTGCCTTCATGCTTTCTACAACACTTAGCACAAATAGGCTTCTCAACATAAGAACCACCACCCTTTCCCTCTTGAGGCTTGGGGGTAGACACTTTTACTTTGTTGACCCTTGGAGTGTTAGGAGGACCTTTGTTGGAAACTCTCTTTTTGAATCTTCATTTATCTTTAACCTCAAACCTAACCTTGGAACATATTTCATCTTCGGCACTTGACCTCTTCAACTCCCTACCAACTTGCTTGATCTTTTGTTCCTCAATTTGTTTGGCATGAACATAAGATGATATATGTCCATGATAGGAATCAACACAGCCGACCTACATTCATTTACCACAAGGTCAGATATCGTCATAAAAATTTTGGTCATCTTAGCCCTAGAATCTGCCACCATAGTAGGAACATGTTTGGATTGTTGAGTGAACTAGAAGTTATACTCCTTCACGCTCATACTGACGAAGATTGATAAATTCTTGCATCTTCCTCTCCTTTAATTCCAAGGGGAAGAACCTATCAAGGAAATTAGTATTGAATGATGCCCACCTAACCAGACCCTTTCTAATATGCCTCTCCTCTTCCCATTGTTCATACCAAACTTGAGCCACATCTTTAAGTTGATAGGTGGATAGTTCCTCTCTTTCTTGAGAAGATACACCCATAGTATCTATCACCTTGTACACTTCATCAACGAACCCTTGCGGGTCTTTCTCCACTTTGGAGCCAAAGATAGTAAGGGGATTCATCCTTGTGAAATCCCTAATCCTAGAAGCAGTTTTGCTAGCATTAGGGTTCGCTTGCACTCTAGTTTTCCTAGCTACTTGAGTCAAATTATGAATGGTCACCCTTATCTAAACATTAGACATATCCCCTTATTCATTTGGAATGTGAGGATTTTGATGTGTTTGAGGGGGAACTCCCTCATTCACATTCTCCTCCTCGTCCCTCCTAGCATTATTCCTTATTGTATTCATTGCCTATAAACACAATAAAAGGATAAGAAGAAATGACTAGATAGAGTTAAGACTCTTAGGCACGACTAATGAATAACAAGAGAGTGAAAGTTCCTAAGCCTCTCATAGCCTCTGTCATTCGTAAGTGTGGCGCTTCACACCCATGAACAAGACACCACTTGGCGTTATACGTTGTGACATCAATCCTACATTATTCTTAACCTTATGCACTGATACCAAGTTTGTGACAACCCTAGAGCAGCCCCTAGTCATAAACGGCGTATTCATCCTCAAAGAGGTCTTATACAATCCCTTAGCATTCGTCATAGCATATATCATTGATTAAAAATGCAGAATAATTAAAACTTTTACTTTGGAGGTTCAAGTTCACTTCATATAAGAAAACAATACAATCTACCTTCGTCAAAACATACCATCTAGACATAGAAGAATAGAAATTCAGGGCTTAGCTGTTAAATCATTAGAAGTCTAGCAGTAAGAAAATATAACAATATTTTTCAACATAACAAAAGAACTAAAAACCTTGAATATAGGGTCATCTCCTCCGACTTGAGGACTCACCAACTTGGAGAAGCGAATCCAAGTGTCTTGAGAAATAGCCTTGAAATCTCCTCAAAGGCCCGAAACTACATTGTTTGGGAAAAGGGAAGAAAATATGGGTTAGTACATCGTACATATTAAGTATGGCTACTATGCATAACAATCATCAGTGCATGAATAAAGGGATATTTTAGTCAAAACATGGTTTTTATCAAGTAAATCCAATATGCACATAAATTAAGTGTCGCACCTAGATCCTAGACCCTAGATGAGACCGGCGTCGTTCACCTCTCAGAGGTCGCAGACAAGCCTCTTAGCATTCGTCATAACATGTGATCATTAAAAATTGCGAAAAATTAAAAACTTTTAACATACTAATGAAGTATACTTAGACTTCATACTTAAGATTTATAAAAATATACGATATTCTAAAATGGTCTCACATATATATAAACCATCTAAGAGTACAAATCTAAACTTAGCCAATAATAGTCAATATGCCATATAGGCCTTAATACAAAAGAGTCCAAAGAACATAACGGAATAACATATTCTAAAAACTACTAAGTCTTCATAGGCTGGAATATAAGTGATAGCGCCCCGAACATGAGGACCTACCAAGACTTGGAGAAAGAGTTCCAAGCTTCTTCAACTCGACCTACTTAACTTCAATGGCCAGAACCTATAGTTGTAGTAATATAAAGTAATGGGGTTAGTACGCCACATGTACTAAGCATGGGTATATGCACATAACACATAGGGACATGCATGAAAAAGGATCATTTATTATCTCTTTAGAAAACATGCTAAGTCATATGAAAATCTTCAATGCACACACCATATAACACATACAAGTTAAAATATGATCATAATCAAAGACATATTCTCATAAAGTCATGTTAACATTTCATATTCAATAGATCATATAGACACAACATACAAAATATTTACCAATGACCGCATCCTCAACCTACAAGTGCAATGGTCATGTGAAGCCCCATAACCCCACATAACTGAGTAGATAAGATAGGAGACCATAAGTAAAGCCTTGTTTCATGTAAGATGTAACATAAGTAGTCATCACTTCATATCGCATTTATCATAATGACCAACATTCATATAAGAGTAACATCATATACCATAAACAATATCTTTCATATCATCATATTACTTAAGAAAAATCTCCTAGAACTTCCCTTAGAGTCAACTTGTGCAATGTCTAGGTAGCGTCTCATACCACTACCTATACTAAGCAAACTCCTCAAGTCACCCTAGTCAACGTTCATTTACTTGTCTTTCGTTTTACAAGAGGCAACATACACATTAACCGCCATAGACCATGTGATCTAAACATGGAATTCAGTGTCTTCCCCACACCGAAAAGAGGTGGTCTACCGGCCAAAGTAGAACCGAACATGACGTAGCTTTCTAGGTGGATCCACTAGCTAGTATCCTATGGTGGCAGCATACTTCAAGAACTAGGATATGTATTAGACACCCATTGTTCCACATTACATGGTAGCCTCAATCTCATGAGAATTATTGTGAACCTACCTTCCCGCTAAGGAAGGGACATTTCCCATATCTAGTTCATCAGTGCTTAGCTTAAGTCCCTTTCTTGAAATAACCTTTAAGTTTTCTTTTATCATAAACTTATCATACGTCATAAGAGATTATCTCCCTTTATAACATGATCATGAGCTCTTTTAAATTAGATGAGAATTGTCCTTTCATCGTAACCTTTCTTATGTGAGATTAACATAACATTATCACCTGGTGTAAAAAATACAAGGGATATAATAAACTTGCATATTCGTATTCTTATCATGATCTCACAATTTACATGTTCATAGCCAGTATATTCACATAGCAACATCATGCATACTTTTCATAACATAGTATCATAGTTTATAGGCTAACATAAACGTTTATGAGTAATCACACTTAGAAGACTTACCTCTTTCTTCCAAGAATCTTATTCATCATGCAATATTCATAATTATACATAGTTAAATACACAATGACATAATAAAGAACAACTCATAAAATCATGTACAAGATCAATGCATAGCGTAGGAGAGGGTAAACGGGTCATTAAAGGGTTCATTCAAACCTTAAATTCTAACCCTAACATTTTTATGTTATCAAACACTACAAAAAACCCATTCGAAACCATCACATAAAGAAGGATCATGTATCACATGAGATTCAAACATTACCAATCAATTACTCAACAACTTGTGCAAAATTGAATATAGAAAATGTTTACTTTCCATTGAAAATCATAATTTAGGGTTAGGAAGAAAATCCATTTTGTAGAGTAAAAATGCTAGTATTTGAAGTTCTTGAAAACTTATCTTGAAAGGACCTCTTGGGTAAAGGAATCCCAAGGGTGAAAACCCATACCTTATAGATGAAGAATCCACGAAATTTGATTGGACACTTCAAAACTTTCGTCTTCTTCCTTAAGCTTTTCTTGTTCTTCAACGGAGTTTGAAAAAAAGAGCGTTCTTGAGAGATTTAAACAAATTTAGTTTGATCTGATTTGGGACGTGTAAAAGTGGTCTAAAATTGACCTTATATCAATATATAGTCGTCCATGAATTACCCTAAAGACCCTCCACTTAAATTACCCAAAATGCCCCTCCTAAATTGACTAAAACTAGGAGAGCATTTGACTAAGGGTCGCGGGTTTGACCATCCATTTAAATTAATTAATTAAGTTGCTAATTTAATTAATTAAGTGGCCTAGGGTAATTACTAAAGTACCCTTAAGTTTTAGGTCCATAACCAACCCCTTTAGACCATCCTAGGTTAGGTACTAGGATGTTTGTTTAGTTAGCTACTCTGCTAGTGTCACCCGATTAGGTCCTAGGATTTCGGACACGCTAGTTAGTTTATTTTAGTTAGTCCTAGGTTGGTTAGTTAGTTAGGTTGGTTAGTTAGAACCTAGGTTTGGTTAGGAGGCTCGGCCCCACGTGGCTAGATCCGACACGCCTGTCCCCTAACCTCCCTAACAGAATCGGTTGGGCTTGTCTCTCGTCCGGTTGCACATGTGTTGCTGTACACTTCCTAACCATGCAATCTAGAAAGTTCACTCCTTGTCCAAGGATCCTCACTATGTCTTTGTGCACTGCTTAATTTACATGATCATTTTAAATGATCATGTGTTATGGTACCTAGGCTTCACACTTAGATGCCTCGTACCTAATGTGTGTAAGTAATAATAATTTTAGATTAGGGTCTTCATTGCAGGTACAACTCCTAAACAAGCTTGGATTGGAGAATATGTCAAGATACTTGTTAATACATAAAATTTGGCTAACACCCTTAAGCCAATATTCTCTAACATGCCCTATATTACTCAATATTGGGCATTGGGATTCCTATATACCTCAATACATATTCTTAAAACCTAATAGTCTCTTCACTAGGCAAGTACATCTTCTGGAAGGTTACATTATCCCCCCCTTAGGAACATTCGTCCCCGAATGACACTAAATTCTTTTGGAGGGTAGGAAAAGACTCAATACTAGCAGCACAACCAGCACATAACATATCATTACACTTAGCACTCAATTCATGATGCACAAATATATAAGAGCTACATATTCATAACACATAGTGAGGAATTTCCTTCTCAACCTTATCATAAGCTCAAAATGCATCAAAGAGTTACCATGCTATCAATCTTCTCAAGATAACAACAAAACAACAAAATCTCAAGAAAACATATGCATACAAGTTTCACATAAGTGAGGGAATAGAGTATGAAAACATCTTCTTAAAACTCTAGTTGGTTCTATCTTTTACCAAAACATGCACCTATTTAGTAAACAAGTTAATTTTTTCATTCTTGTTAAATTTGGCATGAAGTCTTTATAAGCCAATCTTTATTGTCTATGCCCATTCTTTGATTATTTGCATAATATATAGTTCTTGGGGAATATATTCATACTCCAATATTGGCATAAACCAATAGTTGTTAAAACTTCATTCTTATCAAACACTGATGATTTGACATTGTCATGCTTTGCTTACTTAGTTCACTTTGAACTTACATTTCTTCTTCTTTGATCTCACGTTCACATTGAACATGCTAGGTTGACTTAGGATATTCTTTTAAGACTTCCGTTGGGATCTTTCTTTGCAATGACTAAGAATGACTTACATCATTACTTAGTCTAACCTCACCCTTTTGTCATCCTATCCTAACACCCCTCATTTTCCTACTTGTTTCCTTCTTTCTTTATTACTTTCTTACTGAAATCTTGAGCATTATACATACTACTAGAATAGGAAATAGGGAGAACTAGGGAGATTAGCATTCGACAATTTCATTAGGAATAACCCTAGTTTCGGTTTTCTTGAATTCAATACGTTTGAAAAGCCTCCTTTATCCTCACCACATGGTATAAACAACCATTGGTCAAGCAAAGCATAAACATTAACAGAGAAAGCTTGTAACATACCCGTCACAATGTCGGGAGAGCTTTCTTGTTCACCCCTAGCCTTGAGTGCATAGAAAAGGTTCCTCTTTGGAGCTTCAGAATTAGGACCGCTTAGTTGAGCTTGGCTATTTTTCTTACCTTGGCCTCTAATATTAGGACAATCTTTCACCATATGGCCACCCTTGCCACAACCATAGCAACTATTAGTTCCAACAAGACATTCACCCTCATGCTTCTTACCGCACTTACCACAAGTTGGTCTCTCTCTTGGTGGATCAACATTTCTCCCCTCTTGAGGTTTAGGATTAGAACCTATATTGTTGTGATTCTTGGAGAAATCTGAAGGAAATTGGTTTGAAAACCTCTTGTTAAACTTAGTCTTGTCTTGAACATCAAGCCTACTTTTAGGAGAACCACTCCCAAAAGACTTTTCCTTTTTCACTTCACTATTTCTCTTCCTTAGGAGACTTTCCTCAAACTGTTGAGCATGAACCATTAAACTAGAAAGATTCATACTGTCATGAAGCATGGCTGCACGACATTCTTCTTCAAGCTCTTCGGACACGCCCGTTACCTAACGGCTCATTTCATCCCTAGCATTAGAAACCAAAGAAGAAGAATATTTGGACAACTTAATGAACTTCAAGGAGTATTCCTTAACACTCATAGCTCCTTGACGAAGGTTGATGAACTCCTCTACCTTATATTCTCTTTGTTCCCTTGGAAAGAATATGTCAAGAAAGGCCTTTTTGAAGATCTCCCAAGTCACGGGACCATCTCCTAAAGCCTACTATCCTTCCACAGATTGTACCATGCCTGAGCCATGTCCTTGAGTTGATAAGAAGCGAGTTCAGCCTTCTCAGTAGTACTCACCCCCATAGCAAACAAAATCTTGTAGACTTCATCAAGGAAATCTTGGGAGTCCTCATCAACTTTTGATCCAATTACATGGGAGGATTCATTCTCATAAAGTCTCTCAAACGGCTAGCCATAGTACTAGCATGGTAGTTTTCTCGAGGTGCAACCTCTCTATTAGATTGAGCCGTGATGGCTTGAGCTTGAGTGGTGATGGCTTGGGCAATTTGTAACAGGGCTTCCCTCACCTCACCATCCGTCATAGCCGGAGGATTCACCGGAACTTGATCATTTTTCAGCAGCTTGCACTTCAGGAGCATTTTGGTTACCTTGCGGAGTAGCTCCCGCATTCGCAATCTCTTCCCCTACCCTTCTAGCGGCTGTCCTTCTTGTGTTCATCTCCTAAATACACAAGAAAGGGATTAGATGCTAATAGAAACATAGTGTCAAAACTCTAAAGGCACGACATAGGAGTATCAAGAAAAGAAAAGTTTCCTAATCATCACATAGCCCCTCGCCCACAATTGTGGCACGCTTCACAACCATGAACAAGACACTAGGTAATGTGGTTTTGTGAGACATTGATCCTAAGGATATTTAACCTCATGCTCTGATACCAAGTTTGTCACACCCGGATCCTAGACGCCGTATGAGATCGGCGTTGTTAACCTCTCAGAGGTCGCAGACAAGCCTCTTAGCATTCGTCATAACATGTGATCATGAAAAATTGCGGAAAATTAAAAACTTTTAACATACTAATGAAGTATACTAAGACTTCATACTTAAGATTTATAAAAACATACGATATTCTAAAATTGTCTCACACATATATAAACCATCTAAGAGTATAAATCTGGACTTAGCCAATAATAGTCATATGCCATATAGGCCTTAATACAAAAGATTCCAAAGAATATAACAGAATAACGTATTCTAAAAACAACTAAGTCTTCATAGGCTGGAATATAAGTGACGGCGTCCCAAACATGAAGACCTACCAAGACTTTGAGAAAGGGTTCCAAGATTCTTCAACTCGACCTGCTTAACTTCAATGGCCGGAACCTACAGTTGTAGTAATATAAAGTAATGGGGTTAGTACGCCACATGTACTAAGTATCGGTATATTCACATAACACATAAGGACATGCATGAAAAATGATCATTTATCATCTCTTAAGAAAACATGCTAAGTCATATGAAAATCTTTAATGCACACACCATATAACACATACAAGTTAAAGCATGATCATAATCAAAGACATATTCTCATAGAGTCATGTTAACATTTCATATTCAATAGATCATATAGACACAACATACAAAATATTTACCAATGACCCCATCCCCAACCTATAAGTGCAATGGTAATGTGAAGCCCCATAACCCCACATAACCGAGTAGATAAGATAGGAGACCGTAAGTAAAGCCTTGCTTCATGTAACTTGTAACATAAGTAGTCATCACTTCATATTGCAATATAACCAAATAACGTATTTATCATAATGACCAACATTCATATAAGAGTAGCATCATATATCATAAACATATATCTTTCATATTATCATATTACTTAAGAACAATCTCCTAGGACTTCCCTTAGAGTCAACTTGTGCAATGTCTAAGTAGTGTCCCATGCCACTACCAATACTAAGCAAACTCCTCATGTCACCCTAGTCAACGTTCATTTACTTGTCTTTCGTTTTACATGAGGGAACATACGCATTAACCGACATAGACCATGTGAGCTAAACATGGAATCCAGTGTCTTTCCCACACCAAAAAGAGGTGGTCTACCGGCCGAAGTAGAACCGAACATGACGTAGCTTTCTAGGTGGATCCACTAGCTAGTATCCTATGGTGGCAGCATAGTTCAAGAACTAGGAGTTGTATTAGAGACCCATAGTTCCACATTACATGGTAGCCTCAATCTCATGAGAATCATTGTGAACCTACATTCCCGCTAGGGAAGGGACACTTCCCATATCTAGTTCATCAGTGCTTAGCTTAAGTCCCTTTCTTGAAATAACCTTTAAGTTTTCTTTTATCATAAACATATCATTGGTCACAGGAGATTATCTCCCTGTATAACATGATCATGAGATCTTTTAGATTAGATGAGAATTGTCCGTTCATCAGAACCTTTCTAATGTGAGATTAACATAACATAATCAGCTTGTGTAAAGCATACAATGGATATCATAAACTTTCATATTCGTATTCTTATCATGATCTCACAATTTACATGTTCATAGCCAGCATATTCACATAGCAACATCATACATACTTTTCATAACATAGTATCATAGTTTATAGGCTAACATAAACGTTTACGAGTAATCACACTTAGAAGACATAACTCTTGCTTCCAAGAATCTTATTCATCATGCAATATTCATAATCATACATAGTGAAATACTCAATGACATAATCAAGAACAACTCATAAGATCATGTACAAGATCAATGCATAGCGTAAGAGAGGGTAAACGGGTCATGAAAGGGTTCATTCAAACCTTAAATTCTAACCCTAACGTTTTCACGTTATCAAACACTAGAAACAACCCATTAGAAACCATCACATAGAGAAGGATCATGTGTCACACGACATTCAAACATTATCAATCAATTATTCAAACAATTCGCGCAAAATTGAATATAGAAAACGTTTACTTTCCATTGAAAATCATAATTTAGGGTTAGGAAGAAAATCCATTTTGTAGAGTAAAAATGCTAGTATTTGAAGTTCTTGAAAACTTATCTTTAAAGGACCTCTTGGGGAAAGGAATCCCAGGAGTGAAAATCTCATACCTTATAGATGAAGAATCCACGAAATCTGATCGGAAACTTTGAAACTTTCGTCTTCTTCCTTAAGCTTTTCTTGTTCTTCAATGGAGTTTGGAAAAAGAGAGCGTTCTTGAGAGATTTAGAGAAATTTTGTTTGATCTGATTTAGGACGTGTAAAAGTTATCTAAAACTGACCCAATATCAATATATAGTCGTCCCATCAATTACCCTAAAGACCCTCCACTTAAATTACCCAAAACGCCCCTTCTAAATTGACTAAAACTAGGAGAGCATTTGACTAAGGGTCTCGGGTTTGACCATGCATTTAAATTAATTAATTAAGTTGCTAATTTAATTAATTAGGTGACCTAGGGTAATTACTAAAGTACCCCTAAGTTTTAAGACCATAACCAACCCTTTTGGACCATCCTAGGTTAGGTACTAGGATGTTTCTTTAGTTAGCTATTCGGCTAGTGTCACCCGGTTAGGTCTTAGGATTTCGGGCACGCTAGTTAGTTTATTTTAGTTATTCCTAGGTTTGTTAGTTAGTTAGGTCGGTTAGTTAGAACCTAGGTTTGGTTAGGAGGCTCGGCCCCACATAGCTTGATCTGACACGCCTGTCCCCTAACAGCACTAACTGAATCGGTTAGGCTTGTTTCTCGGCCGGTTGCACATGTGTTGCTGTGCACTTCCTAACCGTGCAATCTGGAAAGTTCACTCCTTGTCCAAGGATCCTCACTATGTCCTTGGGCACTGCTTAATTTACATGATCTTTTTAAATGATCATGTGTTATGATACCTAGGCTTGACACTTGGATGCCTCGTACCTAATGTGTGTAAATAAATAATAATTTTAGCTTAGGGTCTTCATTGCAGGTACAATTCCTAAACAAGATTGGATTGGAGAATATGTCAAGATACTTGTTAATATATAAAATTTGGCTGACACCCTTAAGCCAATATTCTCTAACATGTCCAATATTACTCAATATTGGGCATTGGGATGCCTATGTACCTCAATACATATTCTTAAAACCTAATCGGCTCTTCACTAGGCAAGTACATTTTCTGGAATGTTATAGTAAGCATCATAAGACAACCCAACATGATATCATCGCAAGCAATACTTGTGCAATGCAAAGGGATGAATCGCACAACCCTACCCCATGCTAAGTATAACATTAAGCGACCTACTTCATACATACATTCATAATAACATATCTCATCATAACTTGCCATATACGTAAGGATCATACATAAGTCATCATCAATATAGTCATACGAGAACACTACTACAACCATCTCTTAGGATCCCACAAGTTCAATATGTAAGATAAGTCTCATACACTCCCTCGCACTATGTAGAAATCCTTAAGAAAGCCCTAGTGAAAGTTCAAAAGTTTCAGTCATTCATTTACTTCTACATTAGGGAAAAGGTTGCAATAACCGACATAGACCATGAGAGTTACATGGAATCCGGTGTTCTACTTCCACACTGAAAAGAGAGGGTTAACACTTGCCTAAGGTGTAACCTTTCGTAAATATCTATCTAGGTGGATCCACTATGCTAGAGTCCTATATGGGCACATAGTTAAGGGTCAAGGAGATTGTTACTAGAAACTCTAAATTTCTAAACTTGGGGGATTCCATCTCATGAGATAACACATATGTAGGGAATCTAGACTTTCTAGACGTGAGGAAATCCATGTGGGAAGTCGGACTTACTAAACGTGCGACCTCCATCTCATTTACTTTCCCTTTCAGTGCTAAGCATATATTCCCTTTAGTAATCATATTTATTCATCACATAAGTTCACATTAGCCTTTACTAGACCCATGTGTAAACATCTTATCATAATAGCTCATAAGTGTTCATAAGTGAGAGCAATATTTTAACTTTAGAAAACAACAAGTGAGTTAACCTTTCACTTTAATATTTCATTATAATCATGAGAACTACCTTTCAATCATATATCAATCATACCATATCATACATATATACTTCATAGCTCATTCAAGTGCATAACGTTAAGGATGAGGGGACCTTGTCATCAACACCACAATAACACATTAGCTATAGCATCACTACTATATAAGTAATTCACCTTTAATACTTGATTTTAAGAAACAACCAACATTCATACCTCATTGTCCATCATGAGACTTCATACTTCATTCACCCAACAATGAATAACCAATACATAAAACAAGGTAATTCATAAAGTAATAACACACCTAACATCAATATAAAAAATTGATTTATTCATCATCTTCAACAATTCACCATATCAATTCCAAAATTTACGAAATTGGGGAAAACATGGGTCCAAGGGAATTCCAAGTAAACAACAACAATTAAGCATCATTATACAACAGCCTTAATTAATCATAATTCATCGTAATTGATTCATAATTTAGTTTTTCAAAGAAGACCCATGGGAAAAGAAAACCCTAGATTTTGGGGAATTTCGGAAACATCTTTGGAGAGACCTCTTGGGGAAAGGAATCCCAAGAGTGAAATAAACCATACCTTAATGAAGATTTAGACACGAAATTCAGTTGAAACCTTTGTCAATCAACCCTTTTCTTTGAGCTTCAAAGTTCTTTAATAGATATTTTCTGTAAAGAGAGAATTTAGAGAGGTGTGAGAGCAATTGGGTTTTCAAATTGGAGATTCTTTTTATGAGAGAATGGGTGTAAAATTACCTAAACTCAATGTATACTAAACCCCTAAAATACACAAAACACCCCTATGATTAGTTTGAATTTTAAAATAAAAGTCAAACTTGACTTTGAACATGGAACCCCATCTAGTCTTAAAGCCTCACTTCACGAGCCTTGAAGAGATCAATGGATCATGGTGGTGCTCGTGAAGTGTGAAGCAGTAGCCTCCTAAAACGAACACCAATCCTAGACTCTAAGTGAATTCACGAACACCTCCCCTTGCCCGTGAACATGCACCACGGCCCGTCAAGTTGCTCATGGTGCCTTTGGCAGTAGCCCCTCAAAATGTCCCTCCACTAGTATGAACTAAGCAACTCCACGCCCACCTTCACGAGCCATAGAGTGGACCATGAGTCATGGTCCCCCTCGTGAAGGTTGGGGCAGTGTCTAAGACACTTCGAGCTACTCTCCCCATGGCTAAGTCAACTCCACGACCAACTTGATGGGTAAGTGAAGTGGACCAGGGGTTGTGGTCCCGCCCGTTGAGCTTGAGGGAGTAGCCTCTATTTTGGGGCAGCCTTGGATTTCCCTTTAAGCTAGGCACTCTTCCCTTGGAATTGACCTTCTTAACACCTAGTCATTTTCATGAAAACCTATGCATTATTTTTTTCATTGTTAAGCCCCTAAACGTTTCCTTTGAACTACATCACTAGTATTAGCACCTCACTAGCTTAGGTATTAGTTCATTGGACTTCAAGGTCGTTTCTTGACGTTTAGGCACTAATAATTTGGAACCAAGTTAAATACATTTGTTTAGGCCTAGAAACATCACTTTAACTATTTTAGGTCATTATTCCTTATGCAAGGCTCTATCTTAGGTCATAGAATTTATGGGGTGTTTCAGTGAGATATACTATCTTTTATGAGAAGTTAAGTTAATAACGAGACAAAAGTTGGGTGAATATGACTATGATGACTTCAAAGTTATGCTTAGTATGAAGGGTAGTATTGGATGCCATTCATTCATTGAACCAGTATTATTTGAGGTTACCTAGAAATATGGTGCCCTTATGGTAGAGAAGCATAAAGACTTAGACCATGCATATAGACTATGATTTTGATGACCAAGAAGGGATACATGGCGTGGGTAGTATTATGGGATGTTATTCTTGCTTTGCACTTGTATGCTTTTGAGGTTACATGAGAATGGTGTTATTACAGTATAGAGGGCTAAGAGTCCATTCTTCTTACATGATTCTTATGATGAAAAATTGGCTTATTACAATTATGATGTATCTCCGATGCTAATTCGTTATGTCTTATGTTGACTTGTGTTTACATGATTCTTATATTGGAGATTATGCTATGAATGTGATGATTATGCGTATGATTATATTGGTGTCCCTTATGCTTATGTATTACGTTGATAACCATTGGAGATGCTCTTACGATGTTGTGCTAGCTTTCATTCTTGGTGCATTTTTTTAGTAAAGCACATTGCCTACATTTGATCAAATGTAGGGTTTGGAGATTGAAGTGCTACTTTGGAGATAGATTTCTAAGGATCTAAGAATATTGAAGACTTGGTAAGTGCTCATAGCTTCGAGGACGAACCTATTACCTTTATTATGTCACTTAATTTTATTACATTTTATACTTTGTATCGGTTGCGTCCTAAGAGTGTTTATTTCAAGAGCTTATAGATGGTTTGAGAAAAAGATTTGAAAATACTTTTGCTTTACAATTTATGAAAATGACTTCGATTGTATGTTTTGAAAGTTTTAAATTTTCTACAGATTTTCTATTATCTTATGTTATGATTATGCTAAGGGCTTGTATGACCTCTACAGGGTCAAGTACAATGTGTTACTTCTAGGGGGTAACCCGGGGTCGTGACAAACTTGGTATAAGAGCATAAGGTTTTGGGATAATTTGAGGATGTCTCAAACCAAATTTAGTAGAGTCTTGGTCATAAATGTGAAGCTCACCACATTTTATGAATAGGAGGATGTTGGATGCTTAGGAGACTTCATTTCTTCATTTTCTTAGTCATGCCATAGAAGTTTTGCTCTAGTAGATCTTTCTTCTAATGTTTGTTATGATTTTTTGGGTTATGGAAAATATTAGGGCTAATGCTAGTAGAGTTGAGAAAGCTGATGGGGAGTACGAGGTTACTCTTCAACTTCCAAACCAAGACCCTCCACAAGATCATTCCTTCCAAATGACCCTCCAATTGTAGATGCCACTTTTGTAGAGTTTAGATTTTCTATTGAATGGTTGGCTCAAGATATGATAGCCAAAGCTAATAGGGAAGTAGTTGTTCTGGCTAATGTTGTCAATTAAGCTTCTTTGATAGTGAGGGAGTTTTTTAGGATGAACCCTCAGATGTTTTATGGCTCTAAGGTGGAGGAAATCCTCAAGGTTCCATAGATGAGGCGTATAAGGTTCTTGCTATCATGGGATTAACTGCCATAGAGAAAGTGGATCTAGCCTTTTATCAATTAAGGGACGTAGCATAAGTATGGAATGAGCAATGAAAAGATAGTAGACCCATAGGAGAGGGCCCAATAGAGTGGGAGGAGTTTAAAAGGGAATTCCTTGATAGGTTTTTTCCCCTAGAATTGAGGGATCTAAATATGCAAGAATTCATAAATCATTAGCAACAGGGTATGAGTGTGAAGGAGTATTCCCTCAAGTTCAATCGTGTATCCAAATATTCTCCAACCATAGTGGGAGATTCTACGTCTAAGATGAATACATTTATGACGGCAGTGTATGACATTCTAGTTAATGAATGTCATTAGGCAATGCTTATCCCTAGTATGAATATTTCTCGTCTCATCGTGCATTCTCAACAAATTGTTAAGAAAAAAAATTAATTTATGAATAGGGATGTGAAGAGAGCAAGAACCGATGATGGGAACTTTTCCAAGGTTGAGTCCGATGGCCAAGGTAGGCATAAATCTAAACAAAGGTATTCTGGTCATGATTCTTCCAACACCCCTAGGTATGACCAAGAGAAGGGTAGTGGGTCTCCATTGACCAAGTATACATTATCCAAGTGTGGGAGGAATCATTATGGTAAATTCCTAGCCGGCATGGACGGTTTTTATGGATGTGGTAAGGAAAAGAACAAGATGAGAGATTATCCGGTTCTTAAGGCTAAGGGAAGGAAAGATAAGAAAGTTTCCTCAAGTGCCCCAGATGATGGTTCTTAAAAGAATAAGATATTTTATGCTCTCCAATCTAGAGAAGATCAAGAGTGATCTCCTCATATCCCTTCCGGTATGTGTTTTATGCTTTAGTAAGTTTTCTAGAGTGCTTGTATTTTTCTTTACTTGTTATGTTGGACTTGAAGTTGTAGTTGGTATGTATGATATTTAGAAAAGTTGTGTAGGCTTACATCCAAGGGGAAGATAGTGTGCCTACATAATAAAGGTTACTGTATGTTATGTGTTGCCATGATTTCCTTGTATGCATGTCCATGAGAATGCTTAAGTCTTGTTACAAATGACTTATATGCATTGTTATTGTCATATTGTAGTGCCTTGAGTATAGTTGTATATCGACTTCAAGAGATGAATTATAAGCAGCCTTAATTTTGGGAATCGAAAGATTCCTCTTTGTATAAGATTAAATTGCATATGAGCTCCATGAGCGTATGTTGAGCATGTCGTGACTAGGAGACGATAGTTCCTCCTTGAACATGACTAGATATGAGAATCTCATTCATAAATAGGTTGCTAGAAGTAGTTCCTACTTCCATGAGTTGGATTCAGTATATTTAAGTTAAGAATGAAGTTTCCCTCTCTTGTTTGTGTGAATTTAGATGTAGTGCATACATGATGGGCTGCCAGTATTGAGTCGTTTCTTTGAGAAGTGTTTAGAAATTTTATTCGAGAACGAATGTTCCCAAGGGGAATATATTGTAACACCCCAGAAATTAGTAGACTAATCAAGATAAAATATCTAGGGTTCTAGAGTGTGATGTTGAGAATTTGAGTCGTAGATGAGACTTTTCATGTTTAGAATGAGGGGTTTATTGGTAGAACGTCAAGGCACATGCTAGACCTCGTAGTTTACAAGGTCATATATGGCATTGTTTAGGGTTTCAAGGGCAAAGGCCAAGGCCAAGGAGGCAAAGCATTAGCCAAAGGCCAAAACTACCTAACCTTGGCCAAGATTTCATAGGGACCATGACCACTTTCACTGCCAGTGGTCATAACCGCGGACCCTGAAGTTGTCTGTGAATGTTCGTCTGACACTTGGGAGGGAATTCATTGAGTCCAAGCTACTGCCCCAAGTCCACGACAACTTTCACGACCAGTGATCTTTACCACGATCCATAGATGTTTCCATGAAGAGGCCTTAAGATTTTGGGAGTTTGGCTCACTGAGGAGGGCCACTGTTCAAGGGACCATGGGCACAACAACTGACCATGGTTCCCTTGAAAGACCGTCCAAGTGGTCGTGGTGCCTGGACGGGGTCGCCTAATTGACGGGTGTGTAAGTAAATTCCAATTTGACTTATTCATTACTGGGATCATTTTATATGAGTTTTAATCACCTATATATAAAGTATTATAAGCCATTTATTACCTAAATTAAGTCATTTAGAATCAAAACCCCAAATCACTCCTCTCTCAAATATTTCTCTCTAAGAAGAACCTCCATTGAAGAAGAAGCTAGAGTTGAAGCTAAGGTCAAGAACAAATGTTCAATTGCTAAAGGCTTGTTCTACGGCATTAACTATGATATATGAAGATTACTGATACATGAGTTCTTCCCCCATGGAGACCCCTTAGTTTTCCCCCAATCGGAAGTCAAAAATCAAAATTCTATTTGCAGTTGTGCTTGCAATGTGGGTAGTGCTTGGGTCAGATTCCAATTTAGTTGATATCACCCAAATATGATGGATTTAGATTTGTTTGATGATAATATGATTATTTCTTGTGTTTTCTACAGTAAACCCTAGTGTAAATTTATGAATGGGATATGTATGGGTTTTTTCCATTAGAGGTGAACTTGAAGGTTCATGAGTAATCCTATTGTATCAATGTCATGAGTCATAATTTTCATGTTTAGGAAAAGTTAATCATGAATAAAACTTAACCTAATCTATTATGGTTGATATTGACATGTAATTTTGAATTTGAACCCTTAGGGTCAATTACGGCTAGAATCACCTAGTAATGAGGGATATGATTAGAAAACCTTGAAGTTTAGATAGAAAGAAGATGTTAAGAAATAAACTTTGAGTGTAAGGTTGTGATCATGATAGTTAGGGATTTAGGGTGAAGCTAATGTGAATAATTATTAATGTAAAGGCTTTGAGAGTAAAGTCTAAAAGTAATATAAGTCTAATAGACACAATTATGGTTAATCCCCTATACTCACCTAACCTACCTTATGAATTCTTGAAAGTATAAAGTGATAGAATCACTTGAGAATGGACTGATTGTCCAGGACATCCTTCGAAGTAACATGAGTGTTCAATTAGGCTTAACAATTAAATCTTGGGGTGTATGTTTGGCTCCAAGTGGTTATTGTGACACAAAAGCGAGGGTCCAAACTCCTATTAGAAAGGAGAGCCAAACCTAGTGGATGTGAGGACTATCCAAGTTAAAGAGGGAACTCTTACGTATTAGAGTGTGGGTTTTCTCATAGTTAAGTCTAATGAGATGGGATACTTCACATAGTTGAGTCAATGTTCCTAGTAGAAATCTACATATCCAATGAACTAAGACATGCTTGAGAAACATCTCATAGTGTTCAAAGCATAATGAACTAAGACATGCTTGAGAAGCATCTCATTGTGTTCAAAGTATAATGAAATAAGACTTACTCAATGAAGTAACTCATAGTGTTCTAGAGAGTAGATGGACATAGACATGTTTAATATAATATCGCATAGGGTCCATGTAAAGAATCAACTTAGAAATACTTAAGAGCTTATCTCATAGTGTTCAAATTATAAATGGAGTTAGACATACTTATAAGTAGCTCATAGTATCCATGCTAGCAATGAACTTATACATACTAAAAGTGGAATCTCATAGGGTTCAAGTTATAAATTAACTAAGATGTGATTAAGAGAGTACCTCATAGTGTTCTAAAGATAAACAGAAGAACTATGTTCCAAACCAAGAAATATTAGGAAAAGGACCCAAAAGTAATTCTTAGCATGATTATTATTATGTGGTGCTATGATTGCATTGCACAAGTATTACTTAGGGTTACCAAGAACAATGAGTTGAGATAGGACTGTTCCATAGTTTTCTTCCTTGCTATAGTTTCCTAAATATGAGAGATTCCCTTAGTCATGAGAAGCTAAGTTTAAAATTATACCAAAGTAGGGTGAATCTGACTAGGATGACTTCAAAGTTATGCTTAATGTGAATGGTAGTATGGGATGTCTCTCATGTCTTGAACAAGTGTGCTTTCAGGTTACCTTAAAGTATTGAGAAGCTAAGTTTAAAATGATACCAAAGTAGGGTGAATTTGACTAGGATGACTTCAAAGTTATGCTTAATGTGAATGGTAGTATGGGATGCCTCTCATGCCTTGAACAAGTGTGCTTTGAGGTTACCTTGAAGTATTGTTCTCTTATGATAGAGAAGCTTAAATACTTAGACCATGTATATAGATTATTATTAAGATGACCAAGAAGGGATACATGGCTTAGGTAGTATTATGGGATGATATTTTTGCTTTGCACGTGTATTCTTTTGAGGTTACTTGAGAATGGTGCTATTATGGTATAAAGGGCTAATAGTCAATTATGCTTACATTATGCTTATGATGAAAAATTGGCTTATTACCATTATGATGTATCTCCTATGCTCATTCACTATGTATTATGTTGACATGTATTAATATGATGCTTATATTGGAGATTATGCTATGATTATGATGATAATACTTATGATTACGTTGTTGTCTCTTACGCTTATGTCTTATGTTGACTAACCATTTGAGATGCTCTTATGATGTTGTGCTAGCTTTCTTACTTTGTACATTTTGTACTAATACATATTGCCTACATTCTAATCAAATGTAGGGTTTAGAGAATTAAGTGCTACTTTGGATATAGGCTTCTAAGGAGCTAAGAAGATTGAAGAGATGATGAGTCCTCATAGTTTTGAGGATGAACCTATTACCTTTCTTATTTCATATACTTTTATTATATTTTAGACTTTGTATAGGCTGCGTCCCAAGAGTTTTTATTTCAAGAGTTTAAACATGTTTGACAGAAAGAGTTAGAAAAGAATTTTGCTTTCCAAATTATGAAAATGACTTCAATTCCATATTTTAAATGTTTTAAATTTTCTCTAGATTTTCTATTATCTTATGTTATGATTAGTCCAAGGGATTGTATGAGACCCCTTCGGGGTCAAGTTTGTCGTGTTACTTCTAGGGGGTAACCCCAGATCATGACAACGAGGCGTTGAATGATGATCTTGGTTACCTGTGTCTGCATCATGAAACGATGTAGGCCAAATAACATCAGAACATTGAATGTACGATTATGCGAGTGGAATGCTAAAAACATAACGTAAGCTAGAAAAGAATATGAAAGGAACACTTACCTTGACTTTACTTGACTCAAATGTAGTATAAAACAAAAATAATAGTGAAATTTATACAAAGTATTTAAAACAATAATTAGAAACTCAACTTGTAAAGAAAATGCAATAACAAACTCAACTTTACTCATCTAATAAAGTAATATATTTTCTATAAGATTTTCTCTAACAGACAACCACCACTATGTGACTAAGTGGTGATACGTCTTTCTGATGCTCCCAGAATTGTTCTATACAATATCATTATATAGGACGCCTTAACTAAGTGGATCCACTAGTCTTTGCTAAAAACCACTTAAGGAATCATCTAAAAATATGGTCCTTTACTATCCATGATGGCTACATGGTTTATGGAGACTTGAGTTAATATGATCTTGCATCCCCATATCGGTTCTCAATACTACTCCAAAAATATAATTAGTTCAGATGTTTTTAAACAACACTCTTTCTTTGGTTTGAGATAATTAGTCAAAACGTAGCTTAACAACTCTCTTGGAAATCGGTGTTTTCCTTTCTTGTTCAAATGTGAAAACATCTTGAACTCTTTGGAATACTTAGTTCCCTTGAATTTTGTTAAGGACCAAGCTACCCCCCGAGGCGCGGACACGGGATCTAGGACTACTAGTGTTCCCACGATAACCCTGTCGGCATGATCACGAGTATACTAAAGATAAACTAAATAATAATTTGATACAGAAGGTATAATCATAGACAACATGAAAATATAGGGAATACACATATACTATAACTAAGATATATAAAAAACTGATGAGTTTAATACAAGGAAGATATTATCTCAATACTAAGTTGTATCTATCTATGTCTGAAAATAGCCTCTAACTAACTAGAAATGCTGCGACAGGCCCAACTAAGTCTAGAAAAAACTAAAACAAAAGGACTAAACATACGGGGAATAAACTCATGACTATTGTCCTCAGAGAATGATGACTCACCACTATTATGCTGAACAAAAGATCAGGAACCGATCTAAGCGTGATCATGTTGCTAAGAACCTGAACCTACATCATGAGAAGATGTAGTGCACGAATGCGTCAATGCTTGAAAGGTACTGAGCATGTATAATAGAGTAAAGCTAAAATAACATATAATTGAACCGAGCAGTAATGCAATGAAATCATCGGAACATGACAAAGATGCTGAAATACTAAACATGACTAATCTGAACGCAATGACAAAGTTATAACATGTTAAGACTGAAAACTAAAATATGGTCAATGCAATGGAGTGTGACTGAATAGTAGGAGATACTAATAACCGATAATAAAACCATATGAGCTAAATGTGGAATGCGATATGTACGCCCCATCGAGAGGACCCAATATACACTGACAGAGGTATGGAGGAATGCTGGCGTGATCACTAAAATGATACCCGCATAGGGGACTTAAAACCTACGTGGATAGTAGTTTTGGACTATTTGGTTACGCTGAAACCTAGTCCAACTCAGTATTATGCTACTCCTAATTAATTGATTCGTTAACTGATTACGACTGAATTTCTACAAATATTGGACAGCTCAAAAGTGAACATGCAAACTGAGAATGAAAAAATTAATATGATAATGATGCATTAATAACAAAGGCATGTATAACTTAATCACTCAAATATCTGACCTAGCATGTGTACTTAAAGAACTAAAGAAATACAAAGTTAGGGTTCTGTAATTTATGCAATAAATTGAGTAATAATATGATAATCTGATTTGGAACATGTTAATAACTAATTCCTGATGATCTTCTGTAATTCTAGAAACCGTAGGTCTATTCATAATAAGAGAATAATGAAATTGACTGAATCCTAGGGACCTAATGGGCAAAAGGAACCCACTAGTGAAATCCCACATACGTGTTGACAAATTCCATTGCAAAATCCTTAGATTTTGGGGCTGAAACTGATGGAAGCTTTCTGCGTTCTTGAACTGGGGTTCATGCTCCTTTTCTCCTCTCCTGATCCTAACTATCTATGTTTTATTCAATGACTTGACTTAGGTGAGTATAGTTATGTTTGTAGTCTTAACCGACTAAAACCTCATTATTTAGGGTCTAAACAACATAGATTAGGTGCCAAACGAACAAGGAAAAGACCAAAATACCCTGTCCTAAAAGCTGTTGGAGTAACTAAGGGATTGTAAGTCGACTGACGGTCCATACAGGTCGACCGTTGTTCGCGACTGAGGACTGAAAGTCGGCCGGCCTATCAACAGAGTTGACTGATGGACCATAAGTTTACTAACGGTCCATACTAGTTGACCGTCATTCACGACTAAGGAATGAAAGTTTGTTGGCCCATCGACGGAGCTGACTGACGAACCGTGAGTCGATTGACGGTTCGTAGTTGGCTTCTGTTAGTGGAAATTGGAACATCTGAATATCTGTATTTTTGGTTTGTTTCTGATATGGGGTGTTACATTATCTTCCCCTTGGGACTTTTTGTCCTCGAATGAAGAATAAACTAGCTGAGTGTGGAGGGAAGGAGATGCAATCCCTACCACTAAGTACTAGAAATTGATTTCTCACTTAAATGAGTTCCAAGAACATGCAAATATGCTGAAAATGCAAGGCTAACTGAAGGAACAAAATACTAATACTGATTTTATGCATGAATGGATGAAAAACTAAAGAGAACTATTACCTCTAGCTAGAGTGGAATAGGAAGGAAAAAGGTGAGGATACTTGGCCTTCATGTCTGCTTCTGCTTCCCAAGTCGTTCCCTCTACGGACTGCCTCCTCCACAAAACCTTGACTAAAGCGACTTAATTGTTTCTCAATCTTCTAACCTGACTATTAAGAATATCAATTGGTACATCTTCATAAGATGTCACGACCTAAGAGATATGGTATTCTTGAATCGTGGAACGGCATATTTGACCTCTCGGAGATCTTATACAAGCCCTTTGACAACACTCATCACATATATGAATGAAAAGTAGTGGAGAACTAAAACTTTTCACACAATCAAATAATAATTCAAAATATCTTTCATAGAAAATCATAGAAAATACTATGTCTCAAAGTATCAATCTTAAACATAAGAATATCTTGGGTCACGGACCATACAATCACCATAAAAGAAAATACAAAGTCTAATACAATGTTTTTAACAAGAAAAGCTAAACACAATTATGTCCTCGATTAATTGAGGACATACTCCAACTTGCTTGAATCAATACTAAATCAAAGCTTCACTTCATGGGACTTCTGTCAAATGCCACCTACACCTTTAGAGATAAGACAAAATGTATGGAATTAGTACATTAGAATGCACGAAGTATGGTGACATTCAATAAAATCATGCTAAAAGGATGTTTGTATGAAACATGCTCTTTTTAAAGAAAACATCATAAGACAAGTATAAGAGTCACTTACAAGTCAACATAAACACATATAAGTCACATTCCACCATATAACATTTCATCACTTTGAACTATATAAGCATAAGACTCTCCTACCAAAGGTCCTCCTAGGGCTCACTTGAATGAGACATGAAGCGGCCGCCCATACAACCCCTTCAGACACACCTAAGAGATACTCAAGGTTTCCTAAGATAAGATTATTCACTTTATTCAATTATACCCCCTAACCAAAGTTAGTATAAGACTCACCTAAGTAAAACATGTAGAAACCGCCCATACACCCTGTTCAAGCATACCTAAGCATTCCTTAAAGCTAATCTAGATAAGTACCTTTTCATTTACATGTATTTAACTAAATTCACTATTTTCATTAATCCATTGAAGAGACATTCAACAATTAAGGACTTTCACATATGGTCTTGGAGAAGATTTAGGGAACCTACATACTAGCATCTTCATTGTCTAGATAGCATCCCATTCTATTACTTAAACTTTTTAGAACTTATCCAATACTCGAATGTATCCCACATGATGAGAATAGGAATTAACCAACATATACCATACTAGCTACGCATGGAATCCAGAGTCTACCCTACTCCAATGGAGGGTGTTCTACTTGCCAATGGTAGAACTAGGACACATATCATGCAGGCACATGGTTAAGGAATATCAAGGGTTTCTTTGTACTCTAGTTTTATCTTAAGTAGATTCACTCCACAAGCATACTCACTCGGTGCTAGCCTTAGTTCTCATAGATTATTTCAATCACAAGGCCATATGAAGAGGTACAATATAGAAGTCATAACCAAATCATAATACGCCTTACAAAGGATGGGTTCACTAGGGATGCCACACCATGGTTATTAGGATAGCTCAATAACCTTCTTAAGGATGGTTTCATGCCGTTCCAGCCAACTTATCCCTCAGTCTATCATTCATACAAGAAGGATACCATTACGTCTTTCGACTTCAAGTATATCATAACCTCCTCTCTAGAAGGTTCCAACTTAATGACCCTATTAACCATGTTCAAGGTCATCAATCAATCTGTCACGACCTGAAAGCACCCCCTAAAAATTAGGGAAAACCTTCGAATCATGACCGGGCGTACTTGACCCCTTTGGGATCTCGTACAAGCCCTCTACTGGCATTCATAACATAAAGCATGAAAAGTAGTGCAGAATTAAAACTTTTCACAATAATAATAATAGAAGAAGTCTTTTCATAAATACTAGAAAATCTTATCGTCACAAGCCAACTTAAAGACACAACTTGGAATCTTAGGGACACGGCCCTTTACAATAAAAGTAAATACATTTTTAAGTCTTAATTAAGAAACTAAGAAACATAAAACTATGTCCTCGAATATATGAGGACATACCCAATCCTTGAGAGATAGAATTCCCAAGTTTCAACTCCGATCCTCCAAAAAGGCTTCCAACCTATACTCATAAGCTATATAAAAGTATGGGGTTAGTACAACAATGTACTAAGTATGGCATATGCAAAAACATACAAAAAGGAACATTTTAGTAAAAATAACTTTTAATGCAATCTAAAGAAATATTCATGAATCTAGAAACAAACCAACATAAGAATCGACAATCAACACTTTATGGCAACTTTACCAAAACTTAGAGTAATCAAAAGGAACATTTCAATGAACTTACTAAATTTACAATGACAATTGAATAAAGCATCACAGTGAATATACTGGATTCTTAAAATGAAGACCTTACAGTGAATGGCACGGTCCAAGTCATATGAACTCTTTTTCCTTTGTAGTTGCCCCAACCCAAGGTTATCCTAAGACTCCCTAAAGTGAGCTAAGAAGGGATTTTCATTACACCTCCCTTCAAAGCACACCAAAGCGACCCTTAAAAATACCAAATCTTAGGCTTACTTCGTTGGAAATCAAATCCACGCCCTTGGCTAACATATGCAAAACACTCACGGAAAATATAGGTCATACCAAGTGCATTGTGAGAGTAGCATCCCATAATACCACTCCCACTTAGTACTCCTAATGGATTCCATTTACTCAAGTACTCCACAATAATCATCCATAACACTACACCATAGTACTCATTCACACAGATTTCATGAAGGTAGTCTTCTCCCATAGTAGGTATAGGTCACACCAAGTACAATGTGAGAATAGCATCCCATACTACTACTCCCACTCAATGCTCCTACTCGGTAACTAATGTGGAAAGAGCACTTCACGACATACATACATAAATTCAACAATATACAAGATAATTAGTTTCAAATTAATTCTTTTGTGGGAGTTATCTTAACCAACAAAGACCATGAGAGCTAGACATGGAATCCCGATATTAACCCCTATAGGATGAGGGATCCTTACTTGCCTAGTGTAAGGTCATGCTTCTTAGCGTTTACATGGCTTTTCCAATAGCTACACCTATGCGGGCACATAGTTAAGGGATAAGGAGATTGCTACTAAGTAGAGTACTCATCTCAAGAGGTACTTTGGATTACAACATCTCAACTCACGAAGTGCAATCCACCTCCCCTTCATATCCTCTCGGTGCTAGGCATAACTCCCCACGGATTTCTCAATATAATAGTCTATCTTAGAAAGCTCACTAGGAATGGAGAGGTTGCTACTAGACACTACATCTCAACTCACGAAGTGTGTCCACCTCAAGATTCCCCTTTTTGCTCAACTTGGCATAATACAAATGTTAAAAGAGTGTGTGTGTACATGTGCACACCTTGCATATAAGCATCGCCTCATTATCATCAAGTTCTACACATACTTTAACCTTAATTCATCAAGTTACACACTCTACATGCTTCTCATAATCATACACTTCATTTAGACATAAACTAGGTCAAACATGCAATACAAGCTACATCAAACACAATACAAGATCCATTTCCAATATATATATATATATATATATATATATATATATATATATATATTTATATATATATATATATATATATATCTTAATTTCACATATTAGACCTTCAAGGTTACATACTCAAAAGTACTAAATAACATCAAGTTCATCATTTAGCACCGCCACCCATAAGGTGGACCATACCACTCAAATAGCAATTCATAATAAGAAATGTACAATGAGAGCAACTCATCGACAAATCAAACCATCATCAACCATAAGCAATTTATCAATATTTCACCATATTAAAGCCCTTAGGGCAGTAGCTACACCAACATGACAAATACAAGAAGACCCAAGTTCATACCCTACTCAAATCATGCTCACATAACCCATTTTTTTAAGTCAAAAGTTGAAGTATGCATAAACAAGAGTTTCATGGAGTTTTAACATCAAAATCATCAATTCAAACCATGATAAATTCATTTAAACCATTAGAACTTAAATACAAGAAGACCCATACTAGGAATCAAAGTTAGAAGAAGATTGAGTTTAGAAACCCTTTTGAAAACCATTTTGGAAATTGGATTCTTGAATGAAATGATATTCAAGAATGGATACCATACCTCACTAAGCAAGCCAAATACAAAAGTTTTTGATGAAAAGACACGTCCAACCAGCCCTCCTATCCTTCCTTGACCTCTAGCTTTCAATGGAGTCTTGGAGAGAGTTTCTTTAGAGAGAGAGTGAGTTGAATTTAGAAGTGAGGGGGTCTTGTCTAGGTCTAGGGTTTAAAACTCATTTAATATACCCAAAAATCCCTTAACAAACCGTCCAAACTCTTATTTAGACGTGGGGTGAATTTACAAGTTCACCCCTAACTTGGCAGAAAAATCTGCGCAAAGGGACAGACTTGCGACGACCTGCTTGTGACGGGGCATCACGGGTGCAACGGCCCGTCCTGATCGTCCGTTGCAAACTTCAGAGGCTTGCCAAGGGTCCCCTCTACACCCTTGAACAAGTTCCCCACAACGGAACCTTGTGACGGGGCGTCACAGCCATGATTGGCCGTCGACTGCTCAGTCGCCAAGGCTGCCTGGGACAGCCTGCTTACCAGGTTTTGGGTCCTTTCTCAAGGACCCTTCGATGGTCCTTGGGGATAATTTCCCGGACGTTTCCAACACAAATATGATTATCTATAAGTTTAAAACCTCTCACATGAATTTCATCCAAAACGAACACATAAAACTCGACGAAACTCATCTAGACGTACAAGGTCGACTTAAGGCATATCTTTCGAATGCCTTGGACGTTCTTGGTCGTTTGACCTCCAAACTTCACGAAACTTTGCGCACTGCCTAAGGACACTAAACTAACTCTGTTTAACTTAAAGTCAACTCAAGAAACAATCATGAGGCTCTAGTTCACCTTAGTTTATTTCGGGGCGTTATACAATCATACATACACATACATGATAAAGTTGCATTAGCCTACTAAGTCAAGGGTTCATATTCACATTCTTCATGTATCAAGCAAAGGGACAGAGGTCTACAAAAACAAGACACACATACCATCATCTTTTAACATGTGCACTCACATCCAAGAAGCACATAGGGACAACCAGGTATACCACAAGTCACCCTATTCACTCCAATAGAAACATAAATATAATCATTATAGGACTCATATAGTCAACTAGGAAGATTCATACTTCAACATCAAGTATACACATTTGAAAACATCATTATAGTCTACTATAGACACATATCATCAACTAGAAGAACTCATGCTTTGACATCAGATATACACATAAGTCATATAGACCTTCACAATGATCACATATTCAAGTTATAACATGATAGCATCATACTTCATAATGTAAACTTGATACTACCACATTCTTCACAATTATAGCACATAAGCACCGCCACCATAAGTGCACCATACAATTCATCAGAATCCATAGCTAATTCAATCAATTTAATCCACAAAGGCTCTTACCAATAGCCATAATCACCAATTCAACCAATAATCAAACTATACAAAGATTCAACATCATACAATATGAAATTCATAAATTTAGAACATCCTATATACAATTCTAACATGATTCTTGTCATAATTCAACAACCCAAAGTAATCTACACAAGAAATCAATACAATAGAGACATGATCAAATCACCCATAATATAGCCAGAATAAGGATTTCATGATTTGCATGGGTTCATGGAGTTTTAAATCTAAAATCATCAAATTAACATCAATTCAATCATATGTCATTGATTAAAAACATTTTATACAAGAACCCATGGCTAGATATCAAAATAGGAGAATTATCTTTTTAGAAGTCTTGGAAAATACTTTGAATTTTGGATGCTTGAAGAAAGAAGATTCAAGGATGAAATACCATACCTTGATTGATAAAAATCCACGAATATGAAGAAGAATAGATGGACAAATGGATCTCCAAGTTCCCACCTTGCTTCAAGCTCCAATGGAGTTCTAAAGGATTCTTCTTTGGGGTTAGGGTTTTGATTATGAATAATGAGTTGACTTGGGGTTCTAGAATTATAAAACCATTTAAAATACCCCAAAATCCCTTAAGCAACCGCCCAAACTATTTTTATAACACTATGTGAAATACCCAAAATAACCTTCGCTTGGCTGAGACAGCTGCAGAAAATCTGCAGGTGTCAATCGACGGAAGTAACGACGGCTCATCAACCCACCAACGGACCGTCGTGTAGGTCCGCCATTTGGGTCAGAGACTCGTCCACAAGGGGGCTAAGCTGTCACACTATGTATGGGGCGTCGACTAGACCATGTTCTCTCAATTGCTTCATTCTTTAGGGACTCTTTTGGCAGTCTTAACCCACAAGTTGGGTCCTGCTCAAGGACACTTAGGTTTGTCCTTGGGGAGTCGTGCCCAGACTTTTCCAATGCAAATACACTCATATAGAATTTAGGAACCTCTAACATCAATTTTAACCAAAACAAACACGTAAAACATGCAAAGGCACACTAAAATACGCAAGCACGTCTCAAGGCAAAACTTTCGAACGTCTTGGACGTTTGACCTCCAAACACATCCCAGAATTTACACACTGCCTCAATACACCTTTATTAACCACTTTAAGACTTTATAACCTCATGAAAAACATGTTATGCTTTAGCTTCGCCTAGTTTGTTTTATAGGTTTTAGATTCTCCCCCACTTGGACAACATTCATCCTCTAATGACAGTTGCTACACTCAAGGAATTATCAAGAGATAAGGAACTGAAAAATAGAAGCACATAACCACACCAGACCATATAAAATACACACAATTAGGAGGAACATCAACTCCACATAATCAAGAGACTCAAAACATAACAAGAAGATACAAACTACATCTACAACTCATCATGCAAAGAGGACTCACATTCTTTATTTCATATAGGAGGAACTCCTTCTCCACACATTATAATGATCATATACATCATTTCTATACACATTATAACCATTTTCCATTAAAAACAATTTAGTCAAATTTTCAAATTCTTTACAGTGAAGCACCAAACCGTTATAGTAAAGTATGCTAATTAACACACTAATGCAACATTTAAACAATTCATGATGAAGGCATGAAAATATGAGAGATAAAACCATATAAACTCATTTTACATCATAAATATAACCTCATGAAATGCACAATGCAAGGATATCAATGAAATTCATTTTCAACTAGACTTTTAAACACCATGCAACATGCAACATGCTTCTATGACATTCTAACTCTCAAGATTGAATTGAATAGAAGATAAGAGACAACAATCTACAACCCAACTACTCATCATACTCCCCCACTTAGAAGGAAACCATAACCACACAAGATAGAAAACTATAACTTACCAGCATCATCACCCGACTTTGCTCCTTTTGCTTGGAGAACATAGAAGCGATTCTCTTTGGCACACCATCATCCGTAAAACTAGGAGGAACTTGCTTGGACTGCCTTCCTCTAGCCGCAATAGTAGGACAATACCTCACCTTATGACCTTCCTTACCACAACCAAAGTAACCACCGGTACTGGCTAGAAATTTCCCAAAGTGCTTCTTCCCACAATTAGCACAAGTAGGCTTAACACCTTGAGAACAAGTACCACCCTCAAGATTGACCTTATTACCACTAGACCCATCTTGATTTGGAGCCCTCTTCTTGAACCTAGGTTAGTTTTGCTCATTGGATCCACCCCTCTTAAAATTTCTAGAGATCCTACTAAGCTTGGACTCCACAATGGATTGTGCATACACAATAAGACTAGCCAAGTTCATGTCATTGTGGAGAATGGTCGTACATCACTCTTCTTTCACAAGGTCGGCAACAGTGGTCACAAACCTACTCATCTCATCCCTAGGGTTAGACACAAAAAATGGAGCATACCTAGACAACAAGGTGAACTTCAAAGAATACTCGTCCAGACTCATGTTCCCCTGCCTAAGGTTAATGAACTCCCCCACCTTCACCTCCCTCCTCTCATAGGGAAAATACTTTCCTAAAAAAGCCTCCTTAAACTCCTTCCACTCTATAGAGTCCGACTCAACCAACCTATTGTCTTCCCATTGAGTGTACCATACTTGAGCAACTTCCCTCAGTTGGTATAAAGCCAACTCCCCCTTCTTCCTAGAAGTCACCCCCATAACACTCAACACCTTGTACACACCATCAGGAAACTCTTGGGGATCCCCTCCTACCTTAGAGACAAGGAATATATGAGTATTCATCCTCACAAAGTCCCTCAATCTAAAGGTCATACTGCTCTCTATAGCATTCATCCTAGGCTCAACACCCATATTCATATGAGTTGTCATGGCTCAGGCTCAAGCAAGTAGAGCCTCTCTAATCTCCCCATTAGTCATGCCCGGGGGAACCACCGAAACCTCATTACCTTCACACCACAATAGGGACTTGATCACCTTGGGGAGGAACTTGTACACCTTGTGGAACTTTAACTCCTTGAGGAACTTGTTTAACTTGGGGAGGAACTTTCTCATGCACCCCTTCCTCTTACAACCTTCTTGCGGCCATCCTTCTAGTAATGATACCCTATAATCACAAGAAAATAGGAATAGACACTTATAACCTCAACTGTATGACACGACACAAGAGTGATGAAGAAAGTTAAACTCTACCGTCCTATAGCCTCTCGCTCATAGATGTGTCGCGACTCACACCGATGAAAAAGACTCTACAAGATGTTGCTTTAATGAGACTTCGAATTATTAAAGACTACTTTATAACCTATGCTATCATACCAAGCTTGTCATGACCCGAGACCATACCCTAGAACAAATAGTATTCTCGAATAGTGGCACTGCGTATTTGACCTCTCGGAGGTCTTATACAAGCCCTTTGACATCATTCATCGCATATATGTATGAAAAGCAGTGTCGAATTAAAACTTTTCACACAATCGAATAATACTTCAAAATATCTTTCATAGAAAATCATAAGAAGACTAAGTCTCAAAGTTGCCATCATTGACATACGAATATCTTGTATCACGGCCCATAAAATCAACATAAAAGAAAATACAAAGTCTAAAACAATGTCTTTAACTAGAAAAGCTAAACATAGTTATGTCATCGATTCAATTGTGGACATACCCCAAATTGCTTGAATGAATACTATCCAAGCTTCACTTCAAGGGACTCCTCACAATATCCACCTACACCTTTAGATATAAGAAAAAAATAATATGCAATTAGTACATTAGAATGCACTAAGTATGGTGATGCAAAAAAATCATGTTAAAAGGACATTTGTATGAAACATGCTCTTTTTGCGGAAAACCTCATAAGACAAGTATAAGAGTCACTTACAAGTAAACGTAAACACATATTAGTCACATTCCACCATATAGAATATCATCACTTCAAACCATATAAGCATAAGACTCTCCTACCAAAGGTCCTCCTAAGGCTCACTTGAGTGAGAATGAAGCGGTCACCCATACAACCCCCTCACACACACCTAAGAGATCCTCAAGGTTTACTATGATAACATTATTCACTTTATCCAATTATACCCCCTACACAAAGTTACTATAAGACTCACCTAAGTAAAACACGAAGAGACCGTCCATAGACCCTCTTCAAGCCTACCTAAGCAATCCTTAAAGCTACTCTAGATAAGTAACTTTTCATTTACATGAATTTAACTCAAGTCACTATATTCATTAATCCATTTAATATACATTCAACAATTAAGGGCTTTCACATAATGGTCTTGGAGAAGACCTAGTGAATTTACATACTAGCATCTTTTAAGTCTACTGGTGCAATGTCTAGATAGCATCCCATTCCACTATATAAACTTTTTAGAACTCATCAAATACTAGAATTTATCCCACATGATGAGAATAGGCATTAACCGACATAGACCATACTAGCTAGGCATGGAATCCAGAGTCTACCCTTACTCTGATGTGGGGTGTTCTACTTTCCAAGGGTAGATTTAGGACACATCCCATGTATGCACATGATTAAGGAATATCAAGAGTTTCTTTGTACTCTAGTCTCATCTTAAGTAGAGTCACTCCCCAAGCATACTAACTCGGTGCTAGCCTTAGGTCTCATATTGTAGTTCAATCACAAGGGCATGTGAAGAGGTACCATATATAAGTCATAACCAAATCATAATAAGCCTTACCAAGGATGGGTCCACTAGGGCTGGCACACCATGATTATTAGTATGGCTCAATGACTCTCTTATGAATGGTCTCATGTCGTTCCATCCAACCTACCCCTAAGTCCATCATTCACACAAGCAGGATACCATTACGACTTTCGATTTCAAGGATAACATAATCTACTTTCTAAAAGGCTCCTAGTTAATAACCCTCTTAACCATGTTCAAGGTCATGTCTCAATCATACATATGCATACATGATAAATGTGCTTTAGCCTACTAAGTAAAGGGTTCATATTGACATTGTTCATGTATCAAGTAAAGGGACATAGGTTTACCTATACAAGACACACATACCATCATCTTATCCAATGTACACTCACATTCAAGAAACACATAGGGACAACCAAGGATACGACAAGTCACCATACTCACTCCTATAGAAATATTAATATAATCATCATAGGACTCATATAGTCAACTAGGAAGATTCATACGTCAACATCAAGTATACACATCTAAAAACATCACTATATTCTACTATATACACATTTATCAACTAGAAGTATTCATGCTTTGACTTCACATATACACATAAGTCATATTGACCTTCACAATGATCACATATTCAAGTTACAACATGATAGCATCATACTTCATAAAGTAATGCCTTCAAGGCCACATTGTTCAAAATTACAGCACATAAGCACCGCCACCATAAATGGACCATACCAATCATCACAATTCAAGACCTATACTACACAATATAGAAGACGCTAGGTCAACATACCACCATTGAAATATCATCAACTCCAATCCAAAGCCAATTCAATCAATTCAATCCACAAAGGCTTTTACAATAGCCATAATCAGCAATTCAACCCAATAATCAATCTATTCAAAGATTCAACATCATACAATATGGCATTCATCAATTTAGGACAACCTGTATACAATTCTAACATGATTCTTACATAATTCAATAGCCCAAAGTAATCTATATAAGAAATCAATACAATAGAGACATGATCAAATCACCCATAATATAGCAAAAATAAGGATTTCATGATTTGCATGGGTTCATAGAGTTTTTAATCTAAAATAATCAAATTAACATCAATTCAATCATAAATCATTGATTCAAAACGTTTTATGCAAGAACCCAGGGCTAGATATCAAAATAGGAGAATTCATCTTTTTAGAAGTCTTGGAAAATACTTTGAAGTTTGGCTCCTTCAAGGTAGAAGATTCAAGGATGAAACACCATACCTTGATTTATGAAGAGCCCGAAAATGAAGAAGACTTTTTCGAGAAATCAAGCTCCAAGCTCCCACCTTGCTTCAAGCTTCAATAGAGTTCTAGAGGAATCTTCTTTGGGGTTTGGGTTTTGATTTTGAATAATGACTTGACTTGGGGTTCCAAACTTATAAAACAACTTAAAATACCCAAAAACCCTAAAGTAACCTCCCAAACTATTTTATAACACTAGGTGAAATTCCCAAAATAACTTTGGCTTGGCCGATATACTTGTTGAAAATTTGTAGGTGTCTATCGATGGAAGGAACGACGGTTCATCAACCCACCAACGGACCGTCCTGCAGGTTCGTGGTTTGGGTCATAGACTCGTCCACAAGGGGGATAATCTCCAACACTAAGTATGTGGTTGCACCCCCAAATGACGGGGCATCGATTGGACAACGTTTCATCGATTGCTTCGTTGGTTGGGGACTATTTTGGCAGTCTTGACCCACAAGTTGGGTGTAACAGTCCAAAAGGTCTAAGACCTAATATAGAGCCTAACATGAGTTTTAAGGGTGAGGACACTGCTTTAAGATCATATATATTGTATATAAGTCATTTAGGAGGTTTAATAATCAAAATGACAAGAAACGTCCAAGATGTCTGGAAGCTAGTCTAATTGAACTAGTGAAACGTCCTTAGGTTTCGGAAAGGTTTTAGGGGTGGTGTATGAGGTCGATAACTTTTAAAATGACATTAAATAGGTAAAACCAGGTATATATAGTAATAACATCCAGGTCCGACCTCACAAGGATCGCCCTAGGGGTACATGATGGGACCCCTAACTTGGCCAAGAAGGTTGCCTAAGGCAACAAGAAATTACACATAGGGGGAGTGAGTTCGTGTCGTGGACTTGAGAGGATTTTGGACAAAACTCAATTCTGCATCGCGGGAAGGTAGCGGACTCCACTGTGTCAAAAATTAATTTAGAAAATCATGTGGGAACAGCTTCGCATCGCGGACTTGTTCCCTGACAAAATGCTAAAATTTGGAATTCAAGTTTGACTTCATTAATGGGCCAACTTAAGTGAGGGTTCGTTTGGGTATTTCACGGGGGGCGTATATATTGATTTTAGATCTGATTCCCACACATTTTACCCACTCAAATCATCCCCAAATCAAAACCCAAAAGTTCTCACCTCTCACTGCTTTCTCTCCCTATTCAACCTCCATTGAAGGAAGAGGAAAAGCTTGAAGAAGAAGACCAATTTCTCTGGGATTTCACATGAATTTCGTGGATTAATCTTCACTAAGTTATGGCTTCTTCACTCTTGGTATTCCTTCCCCAAGAGGTCCTTTCAAAGTTGATTTCTAAATCGCTAAATTCCAAGGGTTTTCTTCTAAACTTCAAATTGGTGATAAATTGTGATCTTCTATGACTAATTAAGTGTATATTGTTGGTAAATTTATGTAAATAAATTCCCCAATATCTTGGATATTGCTTATAAATTGATGGGAATTAAAGAATGTATTGATTGTCAGACTTGTTTTATCTATTCTAGTTCATTCATGGACTGCCTAGGGTAATGCGTTGTTGGGATTGAATCTACTTCTTGAATAATTCATTATGAACCCTATTCCCCTAACCCTAGGTTATGAATTCAAGTTAATTGGTATAGTGATGATGCAATTGACCTAGCTATTGTGTTAATTACTATTGTGTGAAGGTATTACACCCATTGTTGGGTTGAATTGGATGGTTGATGGTAAAACCATGGAGACTTGTGAAGGATATTGGGTAAGTCTTTGTGATCCTAACCTTTACTTCAAATATGATTACTTGTGTTTAGTGATGAAGTTACATTGAAGTATACCTTATGATGAGATTGATCGGTTTGGTATTATGTTGAATTGAAATGTCTTGACTATGGTTGTGAGTTGTTGGCTAAGATGTAAATTTTATAAGGATGGTGATAACTTACCAATGCGCCTTATTATGATGTGACTATGTAAAGATTCTAACCTCACATGTATGAATTGTAATGAAAGGACAATAGTCATGCAATTCTTATTGAGCTATGATGCTGATGATTATATAAGGGATATACCCTATGACCTAACTAAGCTACGATTATTAATAGAGGTATTAAAGACATTTCAAAAGGGACTCTAGATTAGCACCAAGTGAACTTGTAGATGAGGGGTGGCGCCTTCCCAAGGAGGGAAGGTGGCGTTCACCATAGTCCTCACGAGGTGGATAGCCTCATAGTCCAAAAATGGCATAGAGTGATGTTTCCATGACATCCCCCAAGATTCATAAACTATGTTGCCACCATAGGAATACTAGCTAGTGGATCCACCTAGACGTTATGTTCATGTTTGTCCTACCTTGGCCGGTAGGCCACCTTCCATCGGTGTAAGGTTTTACAACATCGGATTCCACATTATCTCATGTGGTCTATGTCGGTTAAAGCAAGAAGTTCCAAAAAGGTAAAATTAAAGTCATCAATGAACTCTAACTGGGATGACCTAAAGGGTTTAGCTTGGTCTAGGTAGGGGTATGGGACTCTACCTATACATTGCATTAGTTAGACTTGAGGGGAGTCTTAGGAGGATGTTCTTATGTATGTATATGCTTATAAATGTAAAGGATATGTATATGATGATCTTAGATGTTGATGGCACCATATGATGTTGAATTCACTTATGAATATATGGTTGGTCTCTATTGAGAAAGTATGATTTTATGTACTCTTAATGATATGATATATGAAGTTGGACATTAGTTATGGTTCTTGTTAGGTTTACTTGATTGAGTAAGGTTATGGGGCTTTGCTTAGTCATTGCACTAGTGGACTTAAAGAAGATTCATGAGTAATTGTCTTGCTTTGTTTATGATGTAATGAACTCTTATATATGCTTGTTGATGATATAACTTTATGATACAATTGTCTTGATTATGTGCTCAATTGTGTTGTATATAGTCTTGACTTAAGAGTTATGTGTTTATTGGCTTATATGAGTTCTAGGATATGCATAATGCTTTTCAAAGTAAATTAGCATGTTTTGAACAAATGTACTTTTTAGCATGATTTCACTTGTTTTATGTGCATATACTCATACTTAGTACAAGTGTGTACTAACCCATCTTTTATGCTTACTACAAATGTAGGATCCGGCCGTTGAGCATATAGAAGGCCTTTGAAGACTACTTGGATATTTCCCAAGAGTTCGGTAGGTCCTCAATTTCCGAGGACAATGCCATTATCAAGCTATTGATGTTGTTTTAGTTATAAGACTTCTAGTTATTTCCTTTTCATTTGAAGACGATTGTTGTATAGTGTCACACCCAATTTCTAGAACCCGAATGTAACCGGCGTCTTTAACCTCTCAGAGGTCGCAGACAAGCCTCTTCTTAGATTTCATCACAATCATACAATTAAATTTGCGGAAAATTTATTTTAATTACTAATTGAAGTGTACATAGAGTTCATATATATACTGCATAAGAGTGCTATTCTAATGAGCTCAAACTAAATCAACCATCTATTAAAGATTAAATAATCGAAATAGATAATCATTATAATAATAATAGTTTGCCAATCGGCCTTATTACAATGATTGAAAAAATGTTTTAAATGAAATGCTAGGGGATATCTCCACTAGATCTGTCTAATGTACTAATCTATAATAATAAATGTAGCATCCTGAAACTCAAGAGGACCTACCAAAGTCTGGAGATCGCTAATCCAAACCGCTTCGTCGAATCTTCAATCTGCTCTCGGACCTGCGCTTATAAAAATAGTAATAATATATGGGGTTAGTACACACTTGTACTAAGTATGGGTGTATGAACATAAACACATAAGGACTATGCATGATCAAGGAAATCTCTTGCTAATGCTACATGCCGTTTCTGGAAAGTTAAGTCACTTTACTTTCTTAAATCGTTATTTCAGCCTTTTCTTCTTTCTGTTTTGTAGTTCAATTATATCCTTTGATCCTATGTTTTACTTACAAGTGCAATGATTCATTGTAGTCCCATACCTACAACGAATCGAGTAAGTAATTCACAAGACTAAGGAAATGATTTGGCTATCTTACTTACAAGTTAGATTTCTCATTCTTCTTAAATTGGGTATGAATGTATTTATAAGCCAATCTTTATTGACTATGCCCATTCTTTGATTATTTCCATAATATATAGATCTTGGGGGCATATATTCATACTCTAATATTGGCATAAACCACTAACCTGTTAAAACTTCATTCTTATCAAACATTGATCTTTGACATTCTTAAGCTCTTACTTAGTTCACTACAAACTTACGTTTCTTCTTTTTTGATCTGTTGTTCACTTTGAACATGCTACTTTCATTCTTTCTTACTTTCTTTAAAGAAGTCTTTAGCATTAACTGAAATAGATCATGCGAGCTAACATGAAATCCAGTGTCTTCCCCACACTGAAAAGAGGTGGATCACCGGTTAGAGTGAAACCAAGCTCATTGTCTTCCCCACACCGAAAAGAGGTGGTCACCGGCTAAAGTGAAACCAAAGTCAGTGTATTCCCTACACCGAAGAGAGGTGTTTCACGGCTTAAGTGAACCGAATACTTTCCTGAGCTTTAACCGACATAGATCATGTGAGCTAAACATGAAATCCAGTGTCTTCACCACACCAAAAAGAGGTGGTATCACCGGCCAAAGTGAAACCGAAACTAAGTCCCTATGCTGGAAACATAGTTCAAAGACTAGGAGACTTTCGGAGACCCTGGTCCACCTGGATGGTGATGTCATCTCATGAGGCTTACATGTGCTGGCACAATTTCATTGCTAGTCTATTGGTGCTAAGCTCAGATTTATTTTACTTTATAACTTTTAGAGTTGACTCAAACATTATGGAAGCTTGCTTCTAGTATGAGGTATACTTAAATCGGTTGATGACTGGTCATCCCTTTTTTATATTTGATGAATATGAACTTAAATCTTACATTATCATCATGGTGCGAGTGAGCTTGTATCACGACTTCGAGTACCCTCTTATGTGAGTATCTTTGACATAATCTTTTAAGTTTAAGTGAGGTCTGTATCACTTCCTTTAACACTCTATATTAGGTAAATTTCATAACTTAAGCTTTTGGTTATTTCATTACTCACCTTAACTTGTTCAACGTTAATTGATAGTCTTGTACAATTCTTTAGGAAAGTTATAAGGATTTATTCAAAGTTATTACGGTCATAAGTTCGTGTGGATAGGGTATGTTGGGACTTGTCCCATTGATTGGCATACCCTATGTTATGAGTTCATTGAGTTAAAATTGGTATGACTTTACATATTTTGGAAATAATATTATTGGACATAGTTTTGCTAGCCAATTTGTTGGCATGAATCATAATTTTACTAGATACTTGTCATAATATTACCACTAGACATGCCAATTACTTCATGAATACATTATAGTAATCTATAATGTTAAACAAGACAACTTTTAACCCTTTGATTAGTCTATGAAAAAATTCAATGAACAACTTATAACAATTTCATCTTCTCGAACACAAGTAGGCATTACAACATTAGTATCTCATGCAAGTAACACCCGAATCATACGGATCTAACATATAGGTATCATTCGACATTATCAATCACATCAACCTACACATAATGATCAGTTAGCACCACATACAAACAACATGCTTGAGATTTACATTTAAACAAACTACATGAATCGGAAATAAGGAGAACTAGGGAGATGAACATGCGATTCATTCGGAACAACCCTAGTTTTGGGATTCTTGAATTCAAAACATTTGAAAAGCCTCTTGGACAAAGGAATCCAGGATAGAAAACACATACCTTACTGTAGAATTAAATCTACGAAGATCACCTTGCACTTTGCACGAAAACCTTGAAGAACTTGCTTAAAATCGCCTAGGGTTTCTTTACGTTTTCTCATTGATTTTAGTCGTAGGGTTTATGATGAATAACATGAGTCTAAGTCTTTAGGAACTGAATATTAACTAATTCATCTTAGACTAAATAACTTAATTAAATAACTCAAGTAGCTAATTACCAAAACGCCCCTCCTAAATTGACTAAAAATAGGAGAACCTTGACTTAACCGAAATATGGAATTTTGCTTAATGGTTTCGGTTTTGTCCATTTAAATTAATTAATTAAGTTACTAATTTAATTACTTAAGTAACCTAGGGTAATTACTAAAATACCCCTAAGTTGTTAGGACCATAACCAACCCTTTGGACCATCCTAGGTTAGGTACTAGGATATTTCTTAGTTAGTTACTCGGCTTAGTGTCACCCGGTTAGGTCTTAGGTTGTCGGGTCCACTAGTTAGTTTTTTTTGGTTTGTCCTAGGTTAGTTAGCTAGTTAAGTCAGTTAGTTAGAGCCTAGGACCGGTTAGGGAGCTTGTCCCCACGTGGGCTGACCCGGATGCGCGCCTGTCCCCAACCGCTCTAACTGAATCGGTTATCTTGGTCCCTTGGCCGGTTACACATGAGCTTGCACATGTGTTGCCGTGCACTTTCCTAACTAACTATTCTGGAAAGTTCATTTGGAATGTTCACTTATTGTCCAAGGATCCTTACTAAGTCCTTGGGCACTGCTTAATCTACATGATCATTTTAAATGATTATATGCTATGGTACCCATGCTTGACACTTGTATGCCTAGTACCTAATGAGGTGTGTGTGAAGAATAATTATATTTTAGCTTAGGGTCTTCATTGCAGGTACAATTCTTAAACAAGTTTGGATTATATTTTAAATACTTGGGTATAAATAGAAATTGGCTAACACCCTTAAGCCAATTTTCTCTAATATGCCCAATATTTCTTAATATTGGGCATTGGGATGCCTATGTACCCCAATACGCATTCTTATAAACCTACTAGGCTCTTAACTAGACATGTACATTTTCTGGAATGTTACATATAGCCTATATGAGGCTCTTTGTTGTATTGAAGTATGGCTTAAGCCCAATTGTTGAATTCATTTTAGATGGTTTAATATGAGACATATGATAGACTTCTTATGAGCTTATGTTCCGATACTATGTATGTGAAATAAAAGTAGAACACTATGTAATCTTCTTATACAAAGGGTCTATATATACTTGATAAATAGATATTGTGTGTAAGAGAGAGGTCTAAGTAAACCTCAATGTATAAGTTAACAATTTTTTTTTGAATTTTCCACATTTTTAACCTATGAATGTAATGATGTAAGCTAAGAGACTAGTCTTAGTCCTCTTCGAGGACAACGACGCATGTTACGTCTAGGGGGTGCTCCGAGGATGGTACATTGGGTTCTCTTCAAGGACCCTTAGATTGGTCCTTGGGGAGTCGTGCCAAGATGTTTCCAACCCAAATACACTCGTATACATGTTAGGAACCTCTCACATCAATTCGAACAAAAACAAACACGTAAAAATGAAAAAGCACACTAAAACACGCAATCACTTCTCAAGGCAAAACTTTCGAACGTCTTGGACGTTCTTGGACGTTTGACCTCCAAACACATCCCAAACTTTACAAACTACCTCAAAACACTTTTATTAACCATTTTAAGACTTTATAATATCATGACAAACATGTTATGCTCTAGCTTCACCTAGTTCGTTTTAGAGGTGTTAGAAAAGATTAACTTTCACAGCCAGACTCTCTAATGGCATTATGGATGTGGTATCACCTACTCACATCTTCAAAAGTTAAATGTAAAAAATAGGATGCACTGCTGCTAATTCTGTTGACAACTCTAACTCATAAGCTAGTTTACCAATCCTTTCCAGAATCTTGTAAGGGCCAACATATCTTGGACTAAGCTACCATTTCTTCCATAATATCATTACCCCCTTCATAGTTGACACTTTCAGGAAAACCCAATCATCAACTTGGAACTCTAGTTCTATTGTTCTTACATCTGCATAAGACTTCTGGCCACTCTAGGTTGTCTTAAGTCTATGTCTAATGATTTGCACTTTCTCCATAGCATTATGGAGTGAATCTGATCCTATGAAGGCTTATTCACGTACTTTAAACCAACCAATTGGAGATATAAATTTACGCACATACAATGCCTCATAAAGGGGCCATGTGAATGCTTGAATGGTATTTATTATTGTAGGCGAACTCAATAACCAAAAGGTGATCATTCCAACTGCCCTTCAAATTGATCACACAAGATCTCAACATATCCTCTAGGGTCTGAAAGGTACGCTCTGCCTGTCCATCCGTCTGCGGATGAAATGTTGTGCTAAGATTAACCTGAGTAACAAGACCTTTCTGAAATGGCTTCCATAAATGAGAGGTAAACTGAGGACCTCTATCTGATATGATAGACAAATGAACCCCACACAACTAGACTATCTCATTAATTTAAATCTTGGTGTATTCCTCTATCGAATTTTAGAGTCTTGACTGCAAAAAGGCGAGAAGACTTAGTCATCCTATAACCTATCACCCAAAGGGAGTCATGTTGTCCGCGAGTATGAGGTAACCGTGTAATAAAATACATATTGATCACTTCACATTTCCAAGTAGTAAATTCAATCTCTTGAGTCATACCCCCTAGTTCTTATGTTCTACCTTCACTTGCTGGCAATTGGAGCACTTACTCACAAAATGTGATGTATCCCTCTTCATTCCATTCGACCAAAAGACATCTCGCAGGTCGCGGTACATATCAGTGGCGCTTGGATGAATAGAATATATGGAGTTATGGTCTTCAGTAAGAATTTGTTTTCTCAACTCACACGCACATCAGGAAAACACAATCTTCCTTGATAGTGAAGTACACCATCTCCCCAGGAGAAAGCCTCCACTCTCTGATTGTGGACTGCACCCTCAAGTTTAAGAAAGATTGGATCAATTTCTTGCTTTTCCTTAACCTCCACTACCAAAGAAGATTTTGCCCCATTCTAAACTGTTTCAACATTGTTTGATACGCTCATAAGACGAACTCCCATGTAAGCAAACCTGTGAACATCCTTTACTAGTTCTTTACTTTCTTCCTCAACATGTGCCACAATACCCATATATAGTCTTCTAAGGGAATCTGCAACTAAATTTCCCTTACCAGGATGGTAATGCATACTCATGCCATAATCCATGAGGAAACCAAACCATATTCTCTGGGGAAGATTAAACTCTCTCTTGTTGAACACATACTGAAGGCTCTTATAGTCTGTGAACACATCTACATGAACAGCATACAAGTAGTGCCTCCAAATCTTAAGTGCAAATAACTGGCGATCCTTAAGAGTTTGCAGAACAACTCTCAAATGATTCACATATTTTTCCTGGTTCCTAGAATAAATGAGGATATCATCAATAACAAATAAGTCCAAGTACTACTTGAACACCCTGTTCATCAAATCCATGAAAGTTGCAGGAGCATTCGTTAGTCCAAACTACATAACTACGAATTCATAATGACCATCCGAGTTCCGAAGGCTGTCTTCGAAATGTCATTATCGCTGACTCTAATTTGATGATAATATGATCTAGGGTCTATCTTTGAGAAATGACTAGCACCCTGAAGTTGGTAAAAAAAGTCATCAATCCTGGGGATGGGATACTTATTCTTTGTTGTGACCTTGTTCAACTGTCTATAGTCAATGCACATACTGCGAGAACCATTTTTTTTCTTTACGAACAACACTGGTGCACCCCATGGTGAAATACTATGTATTATGAAGCCCTTATCTAGAAGGTCTTTCAACTGTTCTTTCAATTCTATAAGCTTTGCTTGAGCCATTTTGTAAGTAGGAATAGAAATAGGTTGGGTATCTGGAAGGAGGTCAATTCCAAAGTCGATTTCCCTTTCAGGAGCAACTTTGGGAAGATCTTCTTGAAACACTCTGAGAAATTCATTGACTACAGGAACTGACTCAAAATTAGGGGTTTCTGAGCTAGAATCCTTAACCCGAACTACATGATAGAGATAACCCTTAGAGATCATATTTTGGGCATTAAGGTAAGAAATTAATCGACCCATAGGAACTAAGCTACTATCCTTCCATTCTAAGATTGGTTCATTTGGAAACTGAAAACAAATAACCCTAGTTCTACAATCAATTGAGTCATAACAAGAATGTAACCGATCCATTCCTAGAATGATATCGAAGTCTACGATTTCTAACTCTACAAGATCTTATGAGGTGACTTTTTTAGAGACTATGATAGGGAAATTTCTCTATACATGTCTAGCTATAACTCAGTCACCAACTGGAGTAGAGACTGAGAAAGGTTCTGAGAGAGTTTCTAGACTAACACTGAATTTGACTGCTAAAAATAGATTTACAGAGGTAAGAGTACTAGACTTTGGATCTTTCCATTGAGTGTACTATATGTGAGCCACATCCTTAAGCTAGTAGGATGCCAACTCAACCCTATCAGTATTAGTCACTCGCAACACTCCAAATATTTTCTTCACCTCATGAATGAAGTTTTGTTGGTCCTTACAACCTTGTGACTCTAAAACTTAGGTAGATTCATCCTAACAAAATATCAAACTCTTGCTACCACTGATCCATCATTTCAATTAGTAGGAATTGCAATGTGTTGATTGTTCTAGTTGGTCATACTATGAGACAAAAGATGAATTAGCGTCTGAAACTCTGCATTCGAAACTTCCTGATCTGGGACTAGGCAACTGCATCAGCGTTGTGTGCATTAGCATGCCATGCGCAACCTTTACAAGGATGCATGATATTAAGTGCATAATGATGGATTTGAAAGAACATCATACCAACGGACGATAAGAATATCAAGAAAGTGAAGTTTTTCTAAAATACTTCATAGCCTCCCTTTAATTAAACGTGGTATACTTTACACCCATGAAAAGGACTATTTTGTGTGGCTTTTTGGAAATCATAGGACTCTCAACCTAGTGCTCTGATACCATATTTTTCACGTCCCGAGCTACCTAGGACCACAAGTATTTCAAAGCTAACCCTGCTGACATGATCAAGAGCATACTAAAGATAAACTAAATAATAAACTGATACGCAAACTATAATCATATACAACATGAAAAGATGGAAAATACTCATATATGATAAATAATATTTAAATAAAAAAGTGATAAGATTAATACAAGTAAGATATTAACTCAATACTAAGTTTAATCTATCTATGTCTGAAAATAGCCTTTATCTTATTAGAAAAATTGGGACAGGCCCCAGATAAGACTAGCAAAAACTAAAACTAAAGGACTAAAAATATGGAGAATAAACTCATGACCATTGTCCTCAGAGAATGAGGAATCACCATTGATTCTGCTGAACTGGAGATCGGAAATCGATCTAAGCGTGATCTGGATGTTGAGAACCTCGACCTAAATCAGGAGAAGATATAGCGCACGAATGTGTCTGTACATGAAAGGTATTGCGAATGTAGGATAAATTAAAGCTAAAATAACATATAAGTGAATAGAGCAATAAAGCAATGAAATAGTCTGACCATGATAAAGATGTTGAAATACTGAACATGACTAATCTTAATGCAATGACCAAGTTATAACATGTTGAGGCTGAATGCTGAATTATGGTCAATACAATGGAGTCTAACTGAACGGTGGTAGCTACTAATAACTGATAATAAAACCTAATGCGATAAATGTGGAGTCTGATGTATATGCCCCATCGAGAGAACCCAATATACCCTGCCAGAGGTATAGAGGCAATCTAGAATGATCACTAAAATAATGCCAATAGAGGGGACATATAACTTACGTGGCTAGTAGTTATGGGACTATTTGTGTACACTGAAACCAAATCCATCTCGATATTATGCTACTCCCAATGAATTAAGTCGTTAACTGATTATGATTGAGTTTCTATAAATATTGGATAGCTCAAGACTTAACATGCAAACTGAGATTGCAACAATTAATCTAATAATAATGCATTAATAATTCAGGCATGTATAACTGAATAACTGAAATATCTGACCTAGTATGTGTTATTTAAGAACTAAAGAAATGCAAAGCTAGGGCTACGAAATTCCCGCAATAAACTTGATTAATAACATTATGATATCATTTGGAACATGTTAAGAACTAATTCAATTGATTTTCTATAATTATAGAAACCCTAGGCTATTCATAATAACGGAAACAAGAAAATAACTGAATTCTAGGGACATACTGATGTATCGTGGTTTCACGGTACTTTCAATGCTTTTTCCTTAAGTTTAGTATGTGTCTAGGGCCTTTTTGTAGTAATTTAATATGTTTTTATATGTGTTTTGCAGGAAAGTTGTCCAAAGCGGAAATGGAGAAGGTTGTGCGGAAATCAGTGCAGAAGTAACCCACGATGCTATCGATGGCCCGTCGTCTCATCGATGGACCATAGGTAGTGACCGTCGATTGAAGGTTCGAGCATCTAGAAGAATATCGGGGAATTCTGACCAAGTTTGGGGCTATGGAAGGATCGACGGTCCGTCGACTGATCGACAAACCGTTCTGGCAAGTCGTTGATATGATCAGAGACTTCCCCAGTATTCGGTATTGGTGAAAAGCTAAGTACAGAACGACAATAAGCATCGACAGACCGTAAGTTCATCGAAGGACCGTGCTGTTGGTCCATCGATTGGATTAAAGAAGATGCAATTTGGAGGCTTAAAGAAGATTCTTAGTATGGACCGACAGAGGCAGTCGACGGTTCGTCGTTTCATCGACGGACCGTCTGTGGAGTTGTCGATTGAAGACGCATTTTGTGACAAACTTTCCTTACTTTGAACTCCTTTTAATTTAGGACTTTGTTATTATAAATAGGGTTAAAAACCTTTGTTTTGGGGTGAGACTTTTTATTATTTTTCATCTATTTGTTCTTGGAGATTGGACTTTGAAATTTGGCAAGTTATTCAAGTTTTCGGAATCGATTATCAAGTGAATTTTGCTATTTCAAGTGTTATTTCTGTTTTTTCATCAAACTTGTCAAAGTAAATACATGAATTATTGTTTAACAACCATGAATTGTGTTCTTCTAGGCTTGGGTAACTAAATCCACAACTAGGGTTGTGGGAACAATGGGTGATTAATAAGGTAAAACTAGCTAAATAACAATTCTAGAATAGGTTCTTGCATGTATTGAGAATTCTTTCATTTGGAAGTCTTTTTAACGAGTCCACGCATTAGAACTTGCCCTATTTCTACTTGACGGACCAAGGGGGTAGTTATTAGGAAAAGAATTAACAATATAAATTTAGTGGACACTATCTAATAGGCTAGTTTCGATTGGTGCGAAGTAGTAACTAAGCCATACATCGACTATGATGCTTAATATGAAGTAAAGGTAAGGTTTAGTAACTTAGACACACGTAGCCGAATCAAGGTACTGGGTGAAATTCTCTAAATGCCGGACCAAGGATTTAGAGATACATAACTTATCACTTTGCATGCAAGACACTAGGAAAGAATTGTTACAGCTAGGGGTACCGCATTATGAACCAATGGGGAATACTCACACCCTAGTTTCTCTCACAACTTGATAAACACCAAAGTTTCAATCTTGATACTTGTTTTACTTAGAATTAATTAAACACTTTTGTTTCACAAAACCCCCCCTTTTTAATTAACTGTTTTCGGAAAGGACTTGAGTAAATAGACGTAATTGTATATTGAAGTTAAGTATAAGCCATTTTCCTTGTGGGATCGACCCCAACCTACTTGTTGGGTTCTTTACTTGATACAACCGCTATACATCCGTAAGGAAGTGTAATTTGAGTGTATCAAATTTTGGCGCCGCTGCCGGGGAAAGTGACTTTTGGATTAACTTTAAGCACATTACAGAATTTTAGTCAACAATTTCCTAATTTTACTTTTTGTTTTTGCTTTTGTCTCTCTCAAGTCTAGCTCTAGTGTATGCCAAGTACACGGAGCTGAGGAGAACCAACTCTTCCGTACGATCCTGAACTGAAACGAACACTCTGCAGAATGAATAACCAACAGAATCCCGATAATCCTATCGATGGGATCAATCGTCAACCTCCACCACCGATAGATGCTCACAATCAAGTTGTTGCTTATAATCCACGTGATGATGCTTTGAGGAGGCAACCTCCCATTCCACGCCCTCAGGAATTCTATAGGGGCAACATCAACATCACTGACTCTGATGGGCCTCTTGTCCTACCTCCTCTACCACAGGGTCATACTTTCATGGTAACTAGTAGCTTGATGCAGATGCTTACTGCCAGAGGTTTGTTTTTGGGGCTACCATCTGAGGATCCACATGCTCACATCGCCAAACTGAGGTCGGTGTATAAGAGTTGTGTAGGGAGGCCAGAGTTGGACATGGATGTCATCGGGTTAAGAGTGTTCCCTCTCTCATTGACGGGAGAAGTCGCGACATGGTTTACTGAGTTGTCCAATAACTCGAGCTATACATGGGACCAGTTGTGAGATGTGTTCCTAGCGCATTACTATCCGGTATATAAAAAGCTCAACCACAAAGATAGGGTGAACAACTTTGTGGCATTACATGGAGAGTCGGTGAGTAGATCTTGGGATAGTTTCACCTCATTCGTAAAAAGTGTCCCAAACCACCGTATTAATGATAAGTCATTGAAAGAGTACTTCTATCATGGGCAAGACGACAATAATAAGGTCGTGCTTGATACAATTGCGGGTGGTTCTTATGGTGATTTCACTTATGCAGAGATCGCAGAGAAGTTAGAGAAAATCTCCCGCAATAATAAAGCTTGGAGCACTAGGAAGTCGAATACTGGGAGAAATACCTTTGCAGTGGAAGCTACACACAATCCGGCCGCCAATGAGATTCGTGAAGAGATGGCTCAAATGAGAAGTGATATTGGGTTGTTATTGAAACATGTTACTGGAGGTGCGGAGAAGGTAAATGCAGTGAATTATTTGACTAAACCACCACCGCCGGTTGATGAGTACTACTATGAAGAGGATTCTTATGCAGTGAATTAGCAGATGGGGGGTTTCCGGCGGAACGTCCAAGGCTCCAATCAGGAGAATTGGTGTCAAGGTCAAGGAAATCAAGGTCGAAACTATGGAAATTACAACAGAGAAGGCCATTATGTCCGAGAAGGAAACTACAACCGCGACAACAACTTCAACCGGGGTAACTATGGTAACAGAAACGATCAAAGTGGGCCCTATGTTCCTCCTCAAATCGAGAAGTTTCTCCTAGGGATGGTGGAGGTAGTATGGCGTGAGTTGAAGATATGTTGCAAAAGATGAGCACGCCAAGGAGTTGAGAGGTGATTTGTCTAATATTGTGCAAAAGGTGGATGCACATGCAGTCTCTATTAAGCATCTTGAGTTGCAAATGGACCAATTGTCTACTACTGTGAACCCTCGTCAACCGGGTACTCTTCCTAGCAATACCGTCCAAAATCCAAAAAATGATGGACATCGTATGGAAGTCACGACTCGAGGAGTTAAGCAAACCATTGATCCACCTATGCCGTATGGCGTAGAAAATGAGGTGAGACGAGATGATGAGGTAGTAGAAGCTAGTGGTGAGTTGGTAAACGAAGCGGTGAAAGAAGCAGAGATGCCCCAAAAGGTGATCCCCATGACTAGACCACCACCACCATTTCCGCAAAGATTGGTGAAGAAGACTCAGAATGGTAAATACCGGTGTTTTATTACTATGTTGAAACAACTTTCCATCAATGTCCCTTTGATATAAGCTCTTGAACAAATTCCTGGTTATGCCAAGTTTATCAAGGATATGGTTAAAAAGAAGTGATCGGTAAGTTTTGAGGATGATGACCGAATGCAACAATGTAGTGCTATTACTATAAGGTGTCTTGTGCAAAAGAAGTAAGATCCTGGTGCTTTCACTATTCCATGTACCATCGGGTTATTACACTTTGCTAAAGCACTATGTGATCTAGTTGCAAGCATAAATCTCATGCCTCTCTCGATTTACAAGAAATTGGGTTTGGGTGACCCAAAGCCTACAGTGATGCGATTACTGATGGCCGATCGAACGGTGAAGAAGCCTATTGGGATACTCCATGATGTTTTAGTGAAGGTGGAGTCATTTATATTTCCGGCCGACTTTATGATTTTTGACTGTGAGGTGGATTTTGAGGTGCCCATTATTCTTGGGAGACCATTCCTTGCTACTGGTCACGCTTTGGTTGATATGGAAAAAGACAGATGAAGTTTCGGTTAAATAATGAAGAGGTAACTTTATACATTTGTAGGTCCATGAAGCAGAGTGGTGAGATCCAAACAGTATCTGCTATATTTTACAGGGTTGAGAGTACGTCTGAGGTACAAATCGAAGAGCGCGTTGGCGTTGAGGCACTAGCGGCAGTGATCATGAATTTTTAGAGTGATGGTATTGAAGAGTATGGGTCATTGGTTGCAGCGCTTGATCAAGGTGATTTTTGGTTCAAAACAAAATAAATTAGAGCTAGATATGAAACATCGCGAGTCTCCACCCGCGAAACCATCTATTGTGGAGTCTCCAAAATTAGATCTTAAGGCTCTACCGCCTCATTTGAGGTATGTATTCTTGGGAAAAGATGACACTTTGCCGGTAATTATTGCGTCAGATTTGAATGTGCAACAAGTAGAGTGTTTGGTGGAAGTGTTGAAGAGGTTCAAGAGAGCTATTGGGTGGACTATTGCGGATATTATTGGGATCCCTCCTGGTATTTATTCACAAAAAATCCAACTCATGCCCGATCATAAGCCAAGTATTGAGCACCAGAGACGTTTGAATCCACCTATGCAAGAGGTAGTGAAGAAGGAGATTATTAAGTGGTTGGATGTCGGAGTTATATATCCCATCTCAGATAGTAGTTCGGTATGACCTGTCCAGTGTGTGCCCAAAAAGGGGGGAGTGACAGTGGTTCCTAATGAGAAGAATGATCTTGTTCCAATGAGGCCGGTGATCGGATGGAGAGTGTGTATGGATTACCGGAAGTTGAATGCATAGACTGCGAAGGACCATTTTCCTATGCCCTTCATGGATCAGATGTTAGATAGACTCGCGGGAAAAGGATGGTACTGTTTTCTTGATAGCTATTCGTGTTACAATCAAATCTCTATTGCACCGGAAGATCAAGAGAAAACCACCTTTACTTGCCCTTATGGGACTTTTGCATTCAAGACGATGCCTTTTGGTTTGTGTAATGCACCGGCTACTTTTCAGAGATGTATGATGTCGATATTCTCCGATATGGTGGAGGACGCTATTTAGGTGTTTATGGATGACTTTTCCATTGTTAGAGACTCTTTTGATCGTTGTTTGAGTCACTTGGTCGAAGTTCTCAAAAGATGTAAAGATTGCAACCTTGTGCTAAATTGGGAGAAATGTCATTCATGGTGAAAGAGGGTATTTTATTGGTCAATCCATCTCATAAAAGGGAATAGAGGTTGATCGAGCAAAATTAGAGGTTATTGAGAGACTTCCTCCACCCATCTCTGTAAAGGGTGTGAGAAGTTTTCTTGGGCATGCGGGCTTCTATCGGAGATTTATTAAGGATTTCTAAAAAAAATTGCATATCCTCTGTGCAAGTTACTTGAGAAGGAATGTAAATTTTATTTTGATGAATCTTGTCTGAAGGCATTTGGAGAGTTAAAAGAGAAGTTAGTGTTTGCGCCCATTCTTATTTCCCCGGATTGGAGCAAACCATTTGAGGTGATGTGTGATGCTAGTAGGGTTGCTTTTGGTGTGGTATTGGGACAATGAAGGGATAAAATCCTTCACCCCATTTATTACGCCAGTAAGGCCCTAAATAAAGCTCAAAGAACTATAATGTGACTGAATAAGAGCTCCTTGCGGTGGTATTTGCTTTCGAAATATTCGCACATATTTGCTTGGCACTAGAGTCATAGTGCATACTGTTCATTCTGCTTTGAGATATTTCACGGCAAAGAAGGATGCGAAACCAAGGTTGATTAGATGGGTATTACTGTTGCAAGAGTGTGATTTTGAGGTGAAAGACAGAAAGGGGACCGTAAACGAAGTTGCCGATCACTTGTCTAGATTAGAGGATGAAGCTATGCGAGAGTTGGGTGAAAAGGCTGAAATTGATGATACTTTCCCTGATGAGCATGTATTGGCCACTTCTCATGACTTGATTCCATGGTTCGCTAATTTTGCGAATTATCTGGCTAGTGATATAGTCCCATCGGACTTGTCCTTCCATCAGAGGAAAAAGTTCATGCATGATGTGAAAAAGTTCTTTTGGGATGAGCCTTACTTATACCGGAGTTGTGCCGATGGGCTTATTCGCCGATGTGTGCTAGAAGTTGAGATGCTAAGTGTTTTGGAGGCATGTCATTCCTCTACTGTGGGAGGACATCATAGTGGTATCCGGACCGCCCATAAGATGTTGCAGTGTGGGTACTATTGGCCAACCATCCACCAAGATGCCCATGAGTTTGCCAAGTCATGTGATAGGTGCCAACGAGATGGAGGTATTTCGAGGAGGCAAGAGCTCCCTTTGAATCCCATTCTAGTAATTGAGTTTTTTGATATATGGGGCATTGATTTTATGGGAACGTTTGTGAGTTGTCATGGGATGAAATATATTCTTGTGGCGGTGGATTATGTCTCAACATGGGTGGAATCCATAGCACTTGCAAACAATGAAGGGAAGAGTGTCACCGCGTTCTTGAAAAACAACATATTTTCCAGATTTGTCACCCCTAGGGCCATTATTAGTGATGGGGGATCCCACTTTTGTAACAAGTTGTTCAAAGGGTTATTAGAGAAATATGGGGTTCGCCACAATGTAGCCACTCCTTACCATCCACAGACTAGTGGGCAAGTTGAGGTGTCAAATAGAGAAATCAAGCATATTCTGGCAAAAACAGTGAATGCTAGTAAAACGGATTGGTCAAGGAGGCTTGATGATGCTCTTTGGGCCTACCGGACAACATACAAGACTCCCATAGGTATGTCTCCATACCAACTTGTATATGGGAAGGCTTGTCACTTGCCGGCTGAGTTAGAGCACAAGGCAATGTGGGCGATGAAGAAACTGAAGATGGATTGGAATAAGGCAGCGGAACAGAGACTAAATGGGTTGAATGAGCTTGATGAGTTTCGCTTAAAGGCATATGAAAGTTCAGCCCTCTACAAAGAAAAGATGAAGAAGTACCATGACCAAAAGATTGAGAAGCGCGAATTTGCGGTTGGAGACTTGGTGCTTTTGTTTAACTCTAGGCTCCACTTGTTTCCGGGCAAACTCAAGTCCAAATAGACTAGTCCATTCTTGATCACTAAAGTGTTCCCTCATGGTGCGGTTGAGTTGGAGAACAAGGAGGGTGCAAGTTTCACGGTAAATGGGCAAAGAATCAAGATCTACCTCGGGCATGCGAAAAATGCCAATAAAGTGGTTGAGGTATATCATCTTGATGAAGTCTGAGTAATCAAGAGTCTTACGTAATGCCACGACGTTAAATCAAGCACTTATTGGGAGGCAACCCAATGTGTATCCTCTAGCCAACAATAGATTTTTCTTTTCTTTGTAGGAATAGTTGCATTTTTTTGGTTTTACTCAATGTCATGTGTGAATTTTCTTTTATTTCTTTTAGACTGTTGGCTAGAGAGTAGTTTAGGGTTCGTGTCTAAAAAGTGTCCAGAAAACACAAAAAGAATGGCTTATTGGGTGTTCAATGTGTAGGGACCAAAACACAAGAAATCTGCAGAAATTGGTCTGGTGCACTGATCTACGGACCAACCAATGGGCCGTCGTCCCATCGACGGACCGTCGATGGTGTCCGTGGATCCCAGATATGTTTTCCAATATCGTCCAAGTTAGGGAACAATCGACAGATCAGTCGACTGACTTATGGTCCGTCAACGGGGAATCGTTAGGTCCTAAACCCGTGACCCAACCCGACCCGACCCTCTATATAACCCAATACCATTTCAGTTACCCTCCCACACCTTTCCAAATTCTCCCCCCAACAGTTTCCCTCCCTTTATTCCCTTATTCCCCCATTCAATCCCACATTCACTTACTCTAAATTCCCTTCCGATTTCTTATTCTCTCCACTTCTCAAAATTCCCAGAACCCTAGTTCCCCAATTCCCCATCCAATTCAAGTGTTTTCGGGTCGGTGTTTGAAGGCGGGCACGTCGGTTGTTGTTGAAAGTTCACCCACACATTCACTCCAATACAGAGTATAGGTATTTTATTCTCATCTGCTCACTGAATTCACGTTCATTTGCTTAAGAAACCGAATAGATTATTTGTGGGTCTTTACTTAGGGACAAATTTACATGATTAACTTGTTAAAATTGAGTTTAATGTCCCTTAGAATGATAGAAAGTGAATGGGTTGGGGGTGCTAACTATCTAAATGAACTCTACATGTTGTTTGATTTGTTGTTTTCCGACTTAGGGCTTGATAGTCTCTTAGAATCTAGGATAGAAATTTGCAAAATCGAAGCCCCAGGAATGATGAATGTGTTTTTTGATGGTTATTGAATGTTTTGTGTGTTGGTATATGATTCATATTGTCCATTTGAGGGGTGCAAAGAATGTCTAAAAAAACTTGTCTCTGACCGACAGCACGATACCCCGTCTACGGACCGTCGGTCAATTGACAGACCGTCGATGGGGTCCGTCGATAGCTGCACCCTATATTTTCCTAACTTTGGGACGACGGAAGTGGACTACGGTCCGTTGATTGATCGATGGGCCGTTCTGCACGTTCGTCATTTCTGTCTGAAACTTTGCTTTGTGTGATTTTCATAATTGTTCTAAGTGTCAGACGATGAAAGTGGATACCGTCCGTCGATCGATCGATAGGCCGTTATGCACGTCTGTCGTTTCTAACTGAAAGTCTATGGAAAGATGAATTCTCAAATTTACCAAGTCTCCATCGATGGACAATATCAACGGGCCGTCGATAGTGCCTGTCTACTGAGTCTGCAGTTCTGCACTAACATCTGTCCTTTGTTGTCCAATTTTTTTTTGCTTCTATTGAGTGTGTAGGTTGGTTACCATGAAACTAATAACTCCCTTTTCAGGTACTAATAGCCCCCCAAGCCGGATATTGTCTATTCCAGGGGCGGTCCAAGTCCGTCGCACTATCCCACCGGATGATTGGCTCGTCCGACGATGAGCGTGATCCTGAATACGTGCCACCAGGCACCCTGACCCCGACACCAGCTGCTAGGGCCACACGGGACACACCCAAGAAGGTGGCGTCCTGCGTAGTCACTTCCTCCCAGTCTGATGAGGAGCGCACACTGATTGGCACACCGTCTGGGTCAGCCTCAGGTTCTGAGGGAGCGTCTGGCTTCGAGGAGGCTTCCGACTTTGAGTCAGCCCACTCTACAGGGTCAAATGAGGCCACCGCCTCCGATTCCGGATCACAGGGAACCACTCTCCCGGATGTACCTGCACAACATGCCTCGTCTAATGAGGCCCAGAGCTCAGAGTCTACTCCGTCACCCCGGCATGAGGACCCTGCACCGGTTACTGGTCAGCCTAACCGGTGGTGCTTAGAGGGGAAGTACCAGATCTACAGGGATGCCAAGCTGCTCAACGATAAGAGGGTGATGACTCGGACTTTGATAGTTGAGCGGCGGGTCCTTTAAGGGAGTCTACACATTGTCCCTGCGATACATGACTTATTCCCCTGCCATCATCTCGAGTGGATTTATAGGAGTGTGGGGCGCTACAATGAGGATATAGTGCGAGAGTTCTACACCTCTTACGTAGCGACTCTCTGAGGTTCTTTGGATAGGCGGTCTAACCCCACCAAATAGGCACCACTCAGTGATGTTCGAGTTCGTGGCTGCCGGGTGGATATATCTTTGTCTGCCATTCGCCCCTTCTTATACGGTTAGTATACCGATGACAACAGGGTTCCCCTTTACCCCGAGTTTGACTACAGGTGGGACGTGGTCAAGAAGGGCCATTTCCAGCGAGATAAGGATCTGAGAGAGATCACCAAGAGGTGGATTGCCCAGCAGATATCCGTAGACCGTGAGGGTGCAGACTAGGTGCTGACCCCAGAGGCCTTATCAAGAAGTCCAACCTCACGTTTGCACCCAAGTTCATCTGGCTTTTGGTCCACCACCGCCTATCCCCCACAGATGCAGATAACATACTTACCTGGGATAGGCGGTCTTGGTAGATGCTATTGTCGCTGGGTTCGATATTGATTTTCCGAGACTGTTGATGTTTGTCATCCATGAGAGGACTTTTAAGTCCTCTACCACTTACCCTTTTGCCTGTATGATCTTTCAGTTGTGCAGGACTGCTGGAGTGACCATTTGGCACATAGATGTCCTCCGTACTCCTACCAGTATAGTGAACATAGGTCTCATCAGTGATGAGGCCAATGAGGCGGCACCACATAGAGGGACCATATTAGATGTGCAGCCGTTGGGTGAGAACCTGGCGGATACGTGTAAGACCCCCAAAATGAGATGGGTGTCTAAAGACTAACATGTTTGTCTTAATGTTGTAATGTTCTAAAATGTCTTATAATATGGTTTAGAGGCAGTGTATAAGTTTGGGGTGATTTGGAAGTCAAACGTCAAGGGTCGACCAAAATGTTTGACGACTAGTCACCTATGTGCCTCATGTGTCTACGCATGCTTCAAATTGTATGAAATGAGCCTAAAGAGTCTTAAAATGAGTTATAATGATGTTAAATAGTATTATATGAAGTTTCGAGAAGTTTGGAGGAGAAACGTCCAAGAACGTCCAAGACGTTCGAAAGATAGCCTCGAGACATGCATTTGTGTGTCTTGATGGGGCCTTGCATGTTTGGACGTGTTGAAGGTGTTTGTTTTGGGTGAAACTTATGTGGAATGTCTAAAACTTGTTAAGGGTTTTATATACGTTGGAAACGTCCGGGTATGACTTCTAAAGGGCCCCGCAAAAGGCCCCACAAGAAGGACACAAGGCTGGTCGAGACACTGCCTTGGCAGTGTCAATCGACGGACCAAACGACGGACAGTTGGTCAACCAACGGCCCGTAGGTGAGGTCTCGTCGATTGATACTTATCTTGGACAGGTATCAACCCAAAAATTGGCCAAGGACCAATTGACAAAAGCCAAAGGACGGCCAGTCGATTGACCAATGGTCAGTCAATTGGGTCCGTCGATGGTGGCCTGGTACCACTTCCAGTGGACTATTTCATTAAAGGGGTGAATGGGAAATTCACCCCACGTTATAACCTGAACCCACATGATTTATTTGGTGATTTTTGGGTGTATTTAAGTGATAAAAAACGTGATCAACCCATTCCCAAACCAACTCACACAAATTGAACCTTTCCCTCCAAAAATATTCTCCCTAGAAACCACCATTGTTGGTGAAGCTCAAGAACATCTTGGAGCTTGGATTTCCATGGATGAATCACCAAGTTTTAAATGTTTTCATGAATATAAAGGTATGGTGATCTTCATCTCTAGTTATCCTTCCATCTAGAGAGTTCATCTCAAAGTTTCAAAAGAGAAAAATATGATCAAACTTCTTCTTCTTAAATCTATCCATTGGTTCTTTCTAAAAATGTTTTGAACCATTAAATAATGATGAATTGAATTAATACAGTGGTTTTAACGTGAATTTGACTCCAATTTCATGATGAACCCATGTCCCTTCCAAACTTGATTTAGTCTTTGCATGGGCTTTGTGATCTTGACTTGTTATCAATTGAATTGTGATTCTATTACGTTGAAGTGGTTATATATACTGTTATTTACGTGGATTAATATTGAATTTAGGATGAAGGATCCATGAGGATCAATGTATGAAGATTTGAACATGTTTAGCTTAGTTTCCATAATTCAATGTAATATTGGCCTCTTAATGATTTAATGTGGAATTCGATCATGTAGGGCTGGTTGTATCTACTGTATTAATTGGATATTATTGATAAGTTATAAATAATCTATTCATGTTGATAAATGTTGATTAACCTATGATTCTTCTATTTTCCGGTGATGTCTAAAATAGCATGTTCAATGTGATCTAGACGTTATGTTAATTGTAGTAGGATTTCGTTTAGGTTATGTTGTCCTTAAATACTACTTTATATTGATGATATTAATGAATTGTTGGTATGAAGTATTGATGATCAAAGAAAAGGAGTCTTGCATGAATTGATCTAGGTCCTTCTAGCCTACAATTTGAATGTTGTAATGAACATTATGTGATTTTAATTCTAGGGTGGATGAAGCATGATTTATATTTGATTTATATCTATTTAGATACTGCCCTAAATGAATATTATAGATACATGATGATTTATCAGAAAAACTAGGCAATTTACTTGATGATCTATAACTCTCTACTTTCTACCATATATGTGATATAGTGCACTAGTTGTATCATGATCTTATAGTGACTTGTACATGGATTCTTTTATGCTTAAAGTACATTTAGCTACTGCCCTATATATGAATTGTTGATAAACAAGGTGTATTGGTCAATGATGATCACAGGGCGAGAAATTGGTAAGAAGGCTTATCTCCTCTACTTTCCTTATAGTATTGTAGTTGATAAAGCCTTTTATGGCATTGTGTGGTATGGTCCACTTATGGTGGGGCTGTTTACTTTATTTTCATTATGTATGTGTTGACCATGGCCTTGAAGGCAAATTGATGAACATATGAACATGTGTTCATGATGATACTATGAGAAGTTTCTGCCTACTTTTCTATTCTAGTTGTGATCTAGGTTGTATGGCTATTGTATAAGCATGTGTATATCCATATTAGGGTAAAGTATAGGTGCTGACATTGATGTGTTAAAATGATTAATAGTCTCTTAGCTATGTACCCCTATGTGAGTGCATGAATAGTACAAGTTAGGAGTCTTAAGTGTGATATGAAGTTGACTTGTCTCCTATGCTATTGTGTGTTGTGTGGTCTATGCTTGAAAGAGTATTATGGTCTAAGAGGGTGGATGCCTCAATGTTTTGTTGATAGCCATTATGTGATCATGTTGACCAATGTACACACACACTCACTTTACATGCATGCTACAAGTAGTATAGGTCATGGTGTCTAAATGAAAGGTAGTTTTCATATTCACTAGTGTCTACTACTATGTATGTTAAGATGATGTTTATGAAAGTATGATATGTGTTTCCTTAGCTAGGATGACTTGATAGGTGTACTAGTATGGGCAAGGGTATGGGACCTTGTCTATGCATTGCACATGTGTACCTTGATAGGATAGTTCCTAAGTTTGGTTTCTATGTGCATGAATATGAATGTATGGTCATGTGTGGTTTTAAGGTGTTATGTGAAAGGTTTGTTCACATATATGTATACACTCACACACTAGAATAATGATCTAGTAAATAGAGGGGTCTTGAGAGGGGTGCCCAAGATTACTCTAAAACTAGATAGGTTCTTGAGTATGCTATAAGCATATGAGAATCAAATATTCTAAGCCTATGTTTTATGAAAAATGTAATAATGACTTTTCAATAAAAGGGAACTTAGCTTCACATCGAGTGAACTTGACAATGAGAGGTGTTGACTTTCCCTTGAGGAAGATTCACTATTTGTCCCTTATAGAGTGTTGACTTCCCTTAGAGGAATACTCACCTATGGACCCACATGAGGTGTTGACTTCCCTTTGAGCAAGATTCACCCATGTTTTCTTATGAGATGAGGCCCCAATTGTCCAATGGTATGTATGTTAATGTTCTACATTGGCTAGGTAGGAACACCTTCCATTGGTGTAAGGCTCTACAACACCAAATTCCATGTTTAGCACCCATGGTCTTAGTGTCGGTTAAGGCTATAGTTTCCCTAAGGTAAAATGGACAATGGAAGTAAATGACTAGGACCCTAACTAGGATGACTTAATGGAGGTTACTTAGGATAGGTGGAAGTAATGAACCCATCTAGACATTGCAAAAGTAGCTCCTTAGGAAGTCTTAGGAAGGTTTTCTAATACATGTCACTATGTATATGTTCTTTATGCATGACTTTATTGTATTGGTCTACTTATTATGAAGATGTGCATGGTATGAGTCTATATGCATGATGTTGATATTATTGACTATATGATGAAGGTCTTGTATTGACATGAATGAAGTTGTTCTTGCTTAATTGTTGATGTATGAATTGGATGGTAAGGCTTGTGGTCTTATGATAGGATTACTAAGTATGTGTGAGGTTATGGGGCTTCACATATAGATTCCACTAGTAGACTTAGAATAGGATTGTGAGTAAGGTTTTATAATGCATGAATGTGAAGTGAAGTTGGTATATGTGCAAGTTAAAGGTAGTTACTGTAATTGTCCTATGGTATTGGTTTAAATATGTCTAAGTTGTACTATACTTCTATGATTATATGTGTTGGATTTTGTAGATGATATGTATGTTTCCTTGTGGCCTTAAGGTGATGCATTGCACCAAGTATCACTAGAGGGTTACTTGGGAAGTTAATGAATAAAAGGAAAAAATCTCACTGCTAAGGGAAAGAAGCTCATTGTAATGTGACTCAAAAATGTAATAAATTCTATATGTGATCTTATGTAATGTTTGGCGTTTGAATATGTTTATATGAAGTATGTGAATGATATAAATGTTATTGAATTAAGGTTTTATGATGATTTACTAAAAATGGCATGAAGTATGATTTCAAAGAATATGTTCCTTTTAAATGCATGGTTTTGCATGGTTGCCATACTTAGTACATTCTTGTGCTAATCCCATTCTTCTCTACTTTTTACACAAAGTGTAGGTTATGGATTCTTAAAGGATGTCTTGAATGGTGAAGAGCTTGATAGATGATTCCCAAGCTCAATGAAAGGAATCCTTAAGTTCAAGGATCTCCTACTTATGTCTTTATTGTAAAGTCTTTAAATATTATACAGTTATGTCATGTGTCTTATGGGCCGTGGTCCTAATGTACTCTAAAGTTGTTGAGTCTAAGATGGCAAAGAGACTTAAGGTCTATATATGTATTATGACTTATGTTTTATATATACGAAGTAATGTTCTAGCATATGATGTGCTTTGAAAAGTTTTAAATTTTCTGCTAAATTTACTATGTCAATGCGATGAATGATAACTATGGGCTTGTATAAGACCTTCGAGAGGTCGAGTATGCCATGTTAATTTTTGGGGGTACTCCCCAGATGTGACAAACGGGGTATCAGAGCATGAGGTTTATAAAGTGGTTTTAGGTTCTAAAAGTCTCATATTACCACGTATAGTAGAGTCACGTAGCATTGGTGGTGAGTCGCGACACATCAAAGGGTACGGGAGGCTATTGGTCGATAGCATTTCCCTTCTTCATCATTCTCATATCGTTCCATAGAACTTAACTCTATAAGATCTCTCTCTTATGTTTTCTTATCCGGTGGTCTTTTAGATGTGATTGCTTGGATGAGATTGTATCTCTATGCTTGAGGGAGAAAAGGTGAGTTAATGCTTATCTTGGTTTTATTGTTGAATGAGTATGTGTGAAGGTGAATTTTTGCATGCTTTGATGAAGTGATGCCATTTATGGTTATGTATTTGACTTATGTGAAATATCATGTTATGTTGAAAATGTATGTCAAGATATGATTAAAGCATGTTAGAAGTCAATGTACTAGACATGAGTTTCTTTTGGAATGATGTGTTACTATACTATTTTACATGATGGTAGTCTAATACTATGATTGAAGTTGAAACGCTTAGTGACTACCTATGAAAGCATGCTACCTTAAGAATATGTGTTTTAAGGTGTTCATTTTTTCTCTTTGAATATGTGGATGATATTTCAAATGTTGCCTTAGTTGGGATGTGTGAACATTCATGATTACCTAATATGGATTGGAGTCATTTGTATATACTTGATCCTAGGTGTAAAGGTAGTATGCATGACTTGGTAGGGTGATGATGTGGATTTTAGTGACCTAGAAGTCACCTTACTGTAATGTTCTAAGAAAAAGAAGAAAGTTTATGGCTAAGTCTCCTTGTTGTCTTCCCCTAATATTGTTTGACCATTGGTGTCTATTTTATGGTATGAAAACCTTATGTGGTTGGATGGTATGAACTAACTTGATGATTGAGGATGATTTGCCTAAAATGATAAGGTTTAGAATACCTTGGTGTTACTATGTTGACTTACTGTAAATTCCTTCTAAGTAGTCATCACTTGTAATTGTTGAAATATGAATGTTGTTAAGTTAAGATCCTTTTAAGGTTGGGTTAAGTTGCTCTTAATTGAGTTTACCCTAAGTGGAGGATGGTGATGGAATAGTAAGGTTATAGGTATTGTCTACCTTGACCTTCTATTTTTGTTTGATCTTGAATTTAATGAATTTTTGATGAGCTTGTTCATGAATAAAGTCTTGCATAAAGTATGAATTGCATGAACTTTATATATTTGGTATGTATTGATTGACGTTACCTTAAAGGTATTTTTAAGATTCCAAAGTGCATGAATGGAAATTTTGATTAAATACATGTTTTCTCATGAGTATTGTACATCCTAACATGCTAATGGTACATTTGACTTCATGAGAAAAGATAAGAACTTGGTTGTAATCACTTGTGAGGTGTAATGTTTAGCCTTATAACAAAATTTTGAGTCTCTTTAAAATGAAATATGTGGAGTCTCTTGAAAATTTTGTGACTTTTATGGTTTAGAAAGTATGATTTTAGGCCCACTCTTGAAAAGTGAAAGCATGTTTAGCTAAGTGTTCATGTGTGTGCCTATAATTTGTATTGTTTTCCCTAAATGAGGCTTACTGTAAAGGCTAGTGCTATGTTAGAATTTGAAACTTTGTGAAATGGCTTCCTATTTGTTGTGATGTATTTGGTGTGACTTACCATTTGGACTTCACTAGAAAGGAAACATGAGTATGTCTTGATTTAAAAGTTGAGAATTTCTCATTTTAAAAAGGAAATCGACCTTGTACTTTGCTAAGGTGTAAACTCATGATACATGTTAGTGTGTTGAGGAAAGGGACATTCCTCCATGGACACAACTAAGAAGGTTATGGTTGAGTATGACCTTCATGGCACTAGGTATAACTAATAAAGATCTTTGTTGATTCAATTAACTCAATACTATGTACATTGGAGTATGAGTGCTTAAATAGCTTTTGAGGATACGTTGTAATTTTACCTATGTGTGGCCTTTCAAGATTATATATTAAGTAATTGAAGTGTAATGACCATGTTGTGATTTGGAGAAGTATGTACCTCCTATAAGCATGATAATAGTCTTTGTGTTTGATGCATTAAAGAGTGAGTGAATTGAAGTTTGCTTGCTTGTGTGCATTGAGTGCTAAATAATGTGAAGTTGTGTTCCTCGTAATTTTGGTGAATTAACTTCTATGTGATGATGTTATGATTAGGATAAACTGCTCTATGATGCATTGAAGTCCTTGTTGTGATTGAAATGTTCTAAGTGTCATTCGAGGACGAATGTTCCCAAGTGGGGGATATTGTAAGACCCCCAAAATGAGATAGGGTGTATAGAGCCTAACATGTTTGTATTAATGTTATAATGTCCTAAAATGTCTTACAATATGATTTAGAGGCATTGTATAAGTTTTGGGTGATTTGGAAGTCAAACGTCAAGGGTCGACCAAAACGTTTGACGACTAGTCACCTATGTGCCTCATGTGTCTATGCATGCTTAAAATTGTATGAAATGAACCTAATGAGTCTTAAAATGGGTTATAATGATGTTAAATGGTATTATATGAAGTTTCGAGAAGTTTGGAGGTCAAACATCCAAGAACGGCCATGACGTTCGAAAGATAGCCTCGAGACATGCATGTGTGTGTCTTGATGGGGCCTTGCATGTTTGGAGGTTTTGAAGGTGTTTGTTTGGTATGAAACTTATGTGGAATGTCTAAAACTTGTTAAGGGTTGTATTTAAGTTGGAAACGTCTGGGTACGACTTCTAAAGGGCCCCACAAAAGGTCCCACAAGAAGGACCCAAGGCTGGTCGAGACACTGCCTTGGCAGTGTCAATCGACGGACCAAACGACGTCCAGTTGGTCAACCACCCGTAGGTGAGGTCTCATCAATTAATACTTATCTTGGGCAGGTATCAACCCAAAAATTGGACAAGGGCCAATCGACTGAACCAAAGGACGGCCAATCGATTGGGTTCATCGATGGTGGCCTGGTGCCACTACCTGTGTAAGACCCCCAAAAATGAGTTAGGGTGTCTAGAGCCTAACGTGTTTGTCTTACTGTTCTAATGTCCTAAAATGACTTATTATATGGTTTAGAGGCAGTGTATGAAGTTTTAGGTTATTTGGAAGTCAAACGTCAAGGGTCGACCAAAACGTTCGACGACTAGTCACCTATGTGCCACATGTGTCTATGCATGCTTATATTTGTATGTCATGAGCTTATGTAAGTATTAAAGTGGTTTATAATGATTTCAAATGGTAGTATATGAAGTTTCGTGTAGTTTGGAGGTCAAACGACCAAGAACGTCCAAGGCGTTCGAAAGATAGCCCTTAAGACGCTCAATGTGTGTCTTGATGGGGCTTAGCCTTTTTGGACGAGTTGCAGTATTGGTTTCGGGTGAAACTCATGTGGTAGGTCTAAAACTAGTTAAGGGTTGTATTTACGTTGTAAACTTCCAAGTATGACTTCTAAAGGGCCCCACAAAAGGCCCCACAAGAAGGGCCCAAGTCTGGTCGAGACACTGCCTTGGCAGTGTCAATCGACGGACCAAACGACGGCCAGTTTGTCAACCAACGGCCCGTTGGTGAGGTCTCTAGATTGTTAGTTAGCTTGGGTAGGTCTCAAGCCAAAAATTGGCTAAGTACCAAATGACGAAACCCAGGCACGGCCCGTCGACTGACCTACGTCCAGTAGGTTGGTCCGTCGATGGTGGCCTGTGAACTGAAGCCTGCGTCTGTTTCATTAAAGGGGTGAATGTTAAATTCACCCCATGTCCTAAACCTACTCTAGTTGGATTATTTAACTGAATTTGGGTGTATATAAGTCATTCTAAACGTGATCAACCCATTCCCAAGTCCCATACACACGTAAGAATCTTCTCTCTAAAAATCTTCTCCCTAGAAACCACCATTGATGGTGAAGCTCAAGAGCTGCTTGGAGCTTGGATTTTCGTGGGTGAATCATCAGGATTTAGAGGTATTCATGAAGATTAAGGTATGGTGATCTTCATCTCTAGTTATGTTTTCATCTAGAGAGCCATTCTCAAAGATTTCAAAGAAGAAAAATATGATCAAACAATGTCTTCTTCAATCTGCCATGGGATATTTCTAAAAAGGTTTTGAACGATTGAATCATGATTTATTGAAGTTAATACAGTGGTTTTAACGTGATTTTTACTCCAATTGCATGATGAACCCATGCTCCATCACCCAAACGTTTTAGCCTTGCATGGGCGTTGTGATCTTGAATTCCTATCGATTGAATTATGATTCTATTACGTTGAAGTGATTGCATATACTTTTATTTACATGAATTTATGTTGAACGGATGTTGAAGTATCCATGAGGATCAATGCATGAAGATTTGAGCATGTTTAGCCTAGTTTCCATGGTTCAGTAACCTTGGCTTCTAAATGAATTAATGTGGATTTCGATCATGTTAAGTTGGTTATATCTACTGTTCTAGGTTAATATCATGTTTGAATTATGAATATGAATCATGTATGATTGTAGTAAAGATGACCTATGTGAATTGATCTAGCCTTTTCTAACCTATTGATTGATAATACTATGTATGTAACGTGATCTTGAATTATGGATAGATGAAGCATGTTTCCTTTGATGTATTGATCTAATTAGCTGCTGCCTAGCATGTACATTATTGTTAAAATATGATTGATGAGCAAGGTCTTAGAGAATCAATAGTGTTGGTTAATTCCCTCTCTATATTCTAGCGCAATTGACAAGTCTAATGCCTATGTTGTAGCTTGATCTTGAAGTGCTTTAAGCATGATTTCTTTATGACTTAGGATATGATTAGCTACTGCCCTAGACTTATGCCATTAATGAAATATAATTGATGATCAAAGCAAGTGAATTGGATTAAAGATCTATGTTCTTCTACTTTCTAGTATATATGTGATGTAATGTCTTAGCTTGTAATATGCATTTGTAGCGAATTGTACATGGTTTCTTTTGTGATTATTGTACTTAATCTACTAACTTATACTTTAAATGTTGATGAAAGATTAGTAAAGTTCAATGATGACCAAAGGCTAAAGGGTTGGTAAAAATTGCTCTATTCTTCTACTTCTCTACTTCTCTATAATAATGTTGATGAAGCCGTGAGTGGCATTGTGTGGTATGGTCCACTTATGGTGGCGGTGTTTACTTTATGTCATTATATATGTGTTGACCATGGCCTTGAAGGCAATTTGATGAATATCTGAAGGAGTGGTTATGATAATCACTTTATGTGTAGCTTGTGCCTAGTCTTCTATGTGAGTTCTGAATCTAGGTTATGTTACCATTGTTATGAGAATATGAAGGGCTGTGTACTATCATGTGTAGGTTCTGCCATGTGTTAGGTGATAATGGTTGATGATCCCTACCCATGTACCCCTATGTGAATGTGTGAATAGTTAAAGATAGGACTCTTAAAGTGTTCTATGAAGTTAACTTGTCTCCTATGATATTGTGTGTTGTGTGGTCTAAGCTTGAAGAGTATTGTGGTCTAAGAGGGTGGATGCCTCAATATGTTGTTGATATTCATTATGTGATCATGTGACCAATGTACACACACTCACACTTCATGCATGCTTATAGGTAGTAAAGGTTCATATTGTCTAATGAAAGGTAGTTCTCATATTCACTAGTGTCTACTACTATGCATGTTAAGATGACGTTTATGAAAGTATGATATGTGTTTCCTTAACTAGGATGACTTTATAGGTGTACTAGTATGGTCAAGTGTATGGGACTTTGCCTATGCATTGCACATGTGTACATTGATAGGATAGTTCTAGTGTTGGTTTCGATATGTAAGAATATTATGTATGAACATATGTGAGTTAATGTGTTATGTGAAAGGTTTGCTCACATATATGTATACACACACACATAAAAGATGGTCTAGTAAATAGAGGAGCCTTGAAATGTGTTCTCAAGTGTATCCTTAACTAGATAGTGCTAATACATATGTTATGTCCATGTGAAAAGGTTTCTCACATGAATAAGGTTGATGAACTCTCATCTATGACCTATGAGTTAAGCATATGAGGGGATGACTTCCCCTAAGCCTATGTTTTATGAATAAATTATAATAAAGGCTTTTTCAATAAAGGGAACTTAGCTTAGCACCGAGTGAACTTGTAGATGAGGGGGTGACGCTTTTCCAATATAGGGAAAGTAGGGGTTCACTACGGTCCTCATGTGAGAGGGTGACGCTTTTCCACAAAGGAAAGCTAGGGGTTCACTACGGTTCTCACGGGATGGATAGCCTCATGACCCAACAAAGGGTGTAGAGTTGATATTTCCATGATTGCCCCAAGTTCCATAAACTATGCTTGCCACATAGGATCTAGCAAAGTGAATTCACATAAGATGCTAGGATATATGTTAATGTTCTACCTTGGCTAGGTAGGAACACCTTCCATTGGTGTAAGGCTCTACAACACCAAATTGCATGTTTAGCACCCATGGTCTTAGTGTCGGTTGAGGCTATAGTTTCCCTAAAGTAAAATGGACAATGGAAGTAATTGACTAGGATTCTAACTAGAATGACTTAAGGGATGTTACTTAGGATAGGTGGAAGTAATGAACCCATCTAGACATTGCACAAGTATCTCCTTAGGAAGTTCTAGGAAAGTGTTCTAATGTATGTGTCTACGTATATGATTCTTTATGTAGGACTTTGTAGTATTGGACTACTTGTTATATAGATGTGCATGGTATTAATCTATATGTATGATGTTGGTCTAACTGACTATATGATGAGGTTCTTGTATTGACATGATTGAAGTTGTCTTTACTTGCTATATTGATGTATGAATTGAATGTTAAGGTTTATGGTCTCATGAAAAGTTAACTAAGTATATGTGTGGTTATGGGGCTTCACATGTACATTGCACTAGTAGGCTAAGATTGGGGTCATGAACAAGGTTTAATAATGAAGTATATGCAAAGAAGTAAGTGTATGTGTGGCTCGATGTAGCTTAATGTAATGTCCTAAGGTTTTAACTTAAATGTGTCTTTGATGTATTATGCTTATATGGGATATGTGTTGGATTATGTAGGTTGTATGTATGCTTTCTTAGTTATCTTAAGGTGATACATTGCACCAAGTATCACTAGAGGGTTACTTGGGGAGTTAGTGAATAAAAGCAAATAATGTTCACTGTTAAGGGAAAAAGAGTTCACTGTAATGTAACCCAAAAATGTAATAAATCCTATATGTGATCTTATGTAATGTTTGGACTTTGAATATGTTTATATGATGTATGTGAATGTTATAAATGCTATTGGTTAAAGGTTTTATGAAAATTTACTCAAAAAGCATGAAGTATGATTTTCAAGAAAATGTCCCTTTTAAATGCATGTTTTTGCATGGTTGTCATACTTAGTACATTCTTGTGCTAATCCCATTCTTCTCTACTTTTTACACAAAGTGTAGGTTATGGATGCTTAAAGGATGTATTGAATGGTGAAGAGCTTGCTAGATGATTCCCAAGCTCAATGAAAGGAATCCTTCAAGTCCAAGGATCTCCTACTTATGTCCTTAATGTAAAGTCTTTGAACATTGTATAGTTATGTAATGTGTCTTATGGGCCGTGTCCCTAATGTACTCTAATGTTGTTGAGTCTAAGATGGCAAAGAGACTTAAGGTCTATAAATGTATTATGGCTTATGTTTTATATATATATATATATATATATATATATATATATATATATATATATATATATATATATATATATATATATATATATATATATATATATATATATATATATATATATATATATATATATGAGATGAAGTTTCTAGCATATGATGTGCTATGAAAAGTTTTAAATTTTCCGCTAAATTTACTATGTCAATGCGATGAATGATAACTATGGGCTTTTATAAGACCTCCGAGAGGTCGAGTACGCCATGATACTTCTAGGGGGTGCTCCCCGGATGTGACAGCATGTGGACAGTTTCATCAAAGGGGTGAATGGGAAATTCACCCCACCTGCTAACCTTACCCCACATGATTTATTTGGTGATTTTTTGGTGTATTTAAGTGATCAAAAACGTGATCAACCCATTCCCAAACCAACTCACACAAATTGATCCGTCCCTCCAAAAATATTCTCCCTGGAAACCACAATTGCTGGTGAAGCTCAAGAACAACTTGGAGCTTGGATTTCCATGGATGAATCACCAAGTTTTAAAGGTTTTAATGAATATAAAGGTATGGTGATCTTCATCTCTAGTTATTCTTCCATCTAGAGAGTTAATCTCAGAGTTTCAAAAAAGAAAAATATGATCAAACTTATTCTTCTTAAATCTATCCATGGGTTCTTTCTAAAAATGTTTTGAATGATTAAATCATGAAGAATTGAAGTTAATACAGTGGTTTTAATGTGAATTTGACTCCAATTGCATGATGAACCCATGTCCCTTGCAAACATGATTTAGTCTTTGCATGGGCTTTGTGATCTTGACTTGTTATCGATTGAATTGTGATTCTATTATGTTGAAGTGGTTATATATACTGTTATTTACGTGGATTAATGTTGAATTGACGATGAAGGATCCATGAGGATCAATGTATGAAGATTTGAACATGTTTAGCTTAGTTTTCATAATTCACTGTAACATTGGCCTCTTAATGATTTAATGTGGAATTCAATTGTGTAGGGATGGTTGTATCTACTGTCTTAATTGGATATTATTGATAAGTTATAAATAAGTGATTCATGTTGATAAATGTTGATTAACCTATGATTCTTCTATTTTCCAGTGATGTCTAAAATAGCATGTTCAATGTGATCTAGACGTTATGGGAATTGTAGTAGGATTTCGTTTAGGTTATGTTGTCCTTAACTACTACTTTATATTGATGATATTGATGAATTGTTGGTATGAAGTATTCATGATCAAAGAAAAGGAGTCTTGCATGAATTGATCTAGGTCCTTCTAGCCTACAATTTGAATGTTGTAATGAACATTATGTGATCTTAATTCTAGGGTGGATGAAGCATGATTTAGATTTGATTTATATCTATTTAGCTACTTCCCTAAATGAATATTATAGATACATGATGATTTATGAGCAAAACTAGGGAAGTTACTTGATGATCTATAACTCTCTACTTTCTACCATATATGTGATATAGTGCACTAGTTGTATCATGATCTTATAGCGACTTGTACATGGATTCTTTTATGCTTAAAGTACATTTAGCTACTGCAATATATATGAATTGTTGATAAACAAGGTGTATTGGTCAATGATGATCAAAGGGTGAGAAATTGGGTAAGAACGCTTATCTCCTCTACTTTCCTTATAGTATTGTAGTTGATAAAGCCTTGTATGGAATTGTGTGGTATGGTCAACTTATAGTGGCGGTGTTTACTTTATTGTCATTATATATGTGTTTACCTTGGCCTTGAAGGCAAATTGATGAACATATGAACATGTGTTCATGATGATACTATGAGAAGTTTCTGCCTACTTTTCTATTCTAGTTGTGATCTAGGTTGTATGACTATTGTATAAGCATGTGTATATCCATGTTAGGGTAAAGTATAGGTGCTGACATTGATGTGTTAAAATGGTTAATAATCCCTTACTTATGTACCCCTATGTGAATGCATGAATAGTACAAGTTAGGAGTCTTAAGTGTGATATGAAGTTGACTTGTCTCCTATGCTATTGTGTGTTGTGTGGTCTATGCTTGAAAGAGTATTATGGTCTAGGAGGATGGATGCCTCAATGTTTTGTTGATAGCCATTATGTGATCATGTTTACCAATGTACACACACACTCACTTTACATGCATGTTACGAGTAGTATAAGTCATGGTGTCTAAATGAAAGGTAGTTCTCACATTCACTAGTGTCTACTACTATGTATGTTATGATGATGTTTATGAATGTATATTATGTGTTTCCTTAGCTAGGATGAGTTGGTAGGTGTACTAGTATGGGCGAGGGTATGGGATCTTGTCTATGCATTGCACATGTGTACCTTGATAGGATAGTTCCTAAGTTTGGTTTCTATGTGCATGAATATGAATGTATGGTCATGTGTGGCTTTAAGGTGTTATGTGAAAGGTTTGTTCACATATATGTATACACTCACACACATGAATAATGATCTAGTAAATAGAGGGGCCTTGAGAGGGGTGCCCAAGATTACTCTAAAACTAGATAGGTGCTTGAGTATGCTATAAGCATATGAGAATCAAATATTCTAAGCCTATGTTTTATGAAAAATGTAATAATGGCTTTTCAATAAAAGGGAACTTAGCTTAGCACCGAGTGAACTTGACATTGAGAGGTGTTGACTTTACCTTGAGGAAGATTCACCATTTGTCCCTTATAGAGTGTTGACTTCCCTTAGAGGAATACTCACCTATGGACCCACATGAGGTGTTAACTTCCCTTTGAGGAAGATTCACCCATATTTTCTCATGAGATGAGACCCCAATTGTCCAATGGCATGTAGAGGGAACTACCTATCTCTTAGTTCCATAAACTATGCTTTCACATAGGATCTAGCAAAGTGAATTCACTTAGGATGCTAGGATATATGTTAATGTTCTACCTTGGCTAGGTAGGAACACCTTCCATTGGTGTAAGGCTCTACAACACCAAATTCCATGTTTAGCACCCATGGTCTTAGTGTCGGTTAAGGCTATAGTTTCCCTAAGGTAAAATGGACAATGGAAGTAAATGACTAGGACCCTAACTAGGATGACTTAAGGGAGGTTACTTACGATAGGTGGAAGTAATGAACCCATCTAGACATTGCACAAGTAGCTCCTTAGGAAGTCTTAGGAAGGTGTTCTAATACATGTCACTATGTATATGTTCTTTATGCATGACTTTGTATTATTAGTCTACTTTTTATGAAGATGTGCATGGTATGAGTCTATATTCATGATGTTGATTTTATTGACTATATGATGAATGTCTTGTATTGACATGAATGAAGTTGTTCTTGCTTACTTGTTGATGTATGAATTGGATGGTAAGGCTTGTGGTCTTGTGATAGGTTTTCTAAGTATGTGTGAGGTTATGGGGCATCACATATACATTGCACTAGTAGACTTAGAATAGGATTGTGAACAAGGTTTTATAATGCATGAATGTGAAATGAAGTTGGTATATGTGCAAGTTAAAGGTAGTTACTGTAATTTTCCTATGGTATTGGTTTAAATATGTCTAAGTTGTACTATACTTCTATGATGATATGTGTTGGATTTTGTAGATGATATGTATGTTTCCTTGTGGCCTTAAGGTGATGCATTGCACCAAGTATCACTAGAGGGTTACTTGGAAAGTTAATGAATAAAAGGAAATAAAGCTCACTGTTAAGGGAAAGAGAGCTCACTGTAATGTGACTCAAAAATGTCATAAATTCTATATGTGATCTTATGTAATCTTTGGCGTTTGAATATGTTTATATGAAGTATGTGAATGATATAAATGCTATTGGTTAAAGGTTTTATGAAAATTTACTCAAAAAGCATGAAGTATGATTTTCAAGAAAATGTCCCTTTTAAATGCATGTTTTTGCATGGTTGTCATACTTAGTACATTCTTGTGCTAATCCCATTCTTCTCTACTTTTTACACAAAGTGTAGGTTATGGATGCTTAAAGGATGTCTTGAATGGTGATGAGCTTGCTAGATGATTCCCAAGCTCAGTGAAAGGAATCCTTCAAGTCCAAGGATCTCCTACTTATGTCCTTAATGTAAAGTCTTTAAACATTGTATAGTTATGTAATGTGTCTTATGGGCCGTGTCCCTAATGTACTCTAATGTTGTTGAGTCTAAGATGGCAAAGAGACTTAAGGTCTATAAATGTATTATGACTTATGTTTTATATATACGAAGTAATGTTCTAGCATATGATGTGCTATGAAAAGTTTTAAATTTTCGGCTAAAATTACTATATCAATGCGATGAATGATAACTATGGGCTTGTATAAGACCTCCGAGAGGTCGAGTACGCCGTGTTACTTCTAGGGGGTACTCCCTGGATGTGACAATACAGTAGAGCAAGCCCAAGGGGCTGATCATGCTGCTTTAGAGCCTACCGACACCACCCCTGTTGACTCTGCCTCGGACAATAGTAGGGCACCGAGTTCCTCCCGGTCTACACCACCATCAGCAGCACTGGTCCCGATTGCTAGGATCCAGAAGCTAGAGTCTCAGATGGACACATTGCTGCACTATATCTAGCCTTGGATGCGGAAGTCCATTGCTGAGGCTGAGGACCGTATTGAGAAGAAGGTTGCACAGCAGACGGAGAGGAGGATTAAGGCGGTCCACCAGCGCCTCAATGCTTTTGAGTTAAGGTTCCTCGCACGCCCTGCCCCCACCATTGATTTGAATGCTCTTCAGGCGGATGTGGCAAGTATGCGGGCTGATGTGGATGTGATACTTGATGTGAGGGTACCCGATCCTGAGGCCGCACCTACAGAGCTTGCGGAGGATACAATGCTTACTGCACTGTTCCAGACCACCACTGCACCTACGCCTACGCCACGTGAGCGTGCCAAGAGGCATCGTTCAAGCGACACCAGTGAGGGTGAGGGTACTCGGGCTAGGAAGAGGGAGCAATCAGAGATCGAAGCTGCAAGGAGAGCATCGTTGGTTGATGAGGAGTCCCAGCAGATGAGGGCTCGTGAGTTAGCTGATGGGGCGTCTAGATCCAGATTGGAGGCTGTTGAGAGGAGAACCACTGAGGGTGCAGATATTGTTGCGAACACTACTGATGGTGTCCCTACTACTGATGGAGCGGGTTCCGGGACACCGGACCCGATTGCTTATTGATCTTCGGTGCTATGCGCCTAAGGTTTGCTTCACCTACCATCTTGTTTTTTATTTCTTATGCATTGGGGAAAATTGCATGTTTTTTTTTGTTGGGGGTGGGGTAAATGGAAAGTGAGTGTTAGGGTGAAGTCTGAGTATCCCAACTCATGATCCTCTCTTGGTGGTTTTCTTGCCTGTGTTCTTTTGCACCAAGAGACTGATTACTTTATTGTTAAACCGGCATGTGTAGTATCTTGTACAAAGTATGAATGTGAAATCTGAAGCATGATGTCTAAATATGAATAATATCCCATTCTAAAAAGAATGCTTGCATGATTAGGTATAATGAATGTTGAACGTGTTGGCTCTAAGCATGACATAGAGATGCACTACTGCATGACCCTCAAATCTAACACTCGAGTTAGGTGTCTGATAATCTGATAGGGTAATGAAGTGTCAACAAAGTGTGAGGAAATTTGATTGTTCCACTGATGGTACCTAGCTAGAACTTGCCCGGTTAGTCCTGCAAAAAGGAATATGTGTTAGACATTTAGGAAAGGATCATAGGCCCTTGTTCAAATTAGCCAATCTTTAGCCTAAATAAGAGAGAACCAAATGAAATCGATCCCTTTTTGATCCAAATATGTTGAGCTTACAATAGACCTTTCTTTTCTACACCAAATCGTCTTCCCTGGGTATAATGTGTTGGCCCTGGTCCCTCCTTGGACATATGCACCTCAACTTAGGCCAAAAGCATAAGATGAGGGTGGATAATGCAGAAAATGACCTCGTCTTGGCCCTGGCCCAACCTTGGGTATTTTTTACCTCGACTCATGGCAAAGCCATAAGTTGAGGGTGGCTATTATGAGTAATGTCCCGAAAAGTGGGGATGAAAAGAGGAATGAGGGAAAGAAAAGAAACAGTAAACAAGAGAAGTGACTCAGTCAAAACAATTATCAATTGAATAAAAATAATATTAATAATAATAATAAATAAAAAAAAGAGAAGTAAGAAGTCAATTCCAAAAAGAAAAGAGAAAGCAAGGCAAAGATGATAAGAAAAGAAAAGTAGGGCATAATAGACAATGAAAGAGGTAGGACACTTAGGCGTAATGTCAAGGAGGGCAACAAATCACTAAAATGTACCCATATGTACCATACTTGACCCTGAGCCTACGTTACAAGCCAAGAAAGTCCTATCGTGATCCTAAGAGTCTAATATGGTGAACTTAAAGCAGTGAAAATAAGGGCAAGCCTATGGCGACAAGTACCAATTAAGAGTAAAGTTTTTGTGAGCGTGAGTGTTGAATAATGATCCTTATAATCAAATTTGAAATCACTATGCAAAAAAGGAGGATATTATTTTTGAAGTGAGGGCACTAGTTGCAATATTGGAAAGTTGGTACCTTGGTGAGAGATAAAAGAGTAGAGGTATCGGTGCGTGGTGAGTCTGTGTCATGGTTTGATCCACATGAATGAACCTAGGGAGCCTAAGAGTAAAAGCATGCACAAAAGCAATGAGAAAAGTCGGGATTGATAGTCATATGATTGTGAAGGCTTAAAAGAGAGTATTTTTGTACAAAAGTGTTGTGGTGAGTCATAGTGCATCACTTGAGGACAAACAACAAATTTAAGTTGAGGGTGTTGATGTACCGTGGTTCCACGGTACTTTCAATGATTTTCCCTTAAGTTTAGTGTGTGTCTAGGGACTTTTTGTAGTAATTTTAATGTGTTTTTATTTATGTTTTGCAGGAAAGTTGTCCAAAGCGGGAATGCAGAAGGCTGTGCAGAAATCAGTTCAGAAGTGACCCATGATGCCATCGACGGCCCGTCGTCTCATCGACGGACCGTAGGTGGTGACCATAAATTGAAGGTTCGAGCATCTGGAAGTAGCTTGGGGAATTCTGACCAAGTGTGGGGCTACGGAAGGATGGACAGTCCGTCGACTGATTGAAGGACCGTGCTGGCAAGTCGTTGATGTGATGATAGACTGCCCCAGTACCCGGTATTGGAGAAAATCTAAGTACAAAACGACGATAAGAATCGACGGACCATAAGTTCATCGACGGACCGTGCTGTTGGTCCGTCGATTGGATCAGAGAAATGCAATTTGGAGGATTAAAGAAGAGATAAGTACGGACCGACGGAGGCAGTCCACGGTCCGTCGTTTCATCGACGGACCGTCTATGGATTCGTCGATTGAAGACGCGTTTTGGAAAAACTTTCCTTACTTTGAACTCCTTTTAATTTAGGACTTTGTTATTATAAATAGGGTTAAAAACCTCGGTTTTGGGGTGAGACTTTTTATTATTTTTCATCCTTTTGTTCTTGGAGATTGGACTTTGCAATTTGCAATTTATTCAAGTTTCCGGAATCGATTATCAAGTGAATTTTGCTATTTCAAGTGTTATTTCTTTTTTTTCGTCAAACATGTCAAAGTAAGTACATATATTATTGCTTAAAAACCATGAATTGTGTCCTTCTAGGCATAGGTAACTAAATCCACAACTAGGGTTGTGGGAACCATGGGTGATTAACAAGGTAAAACTAGCTAAATAACAATTCTAGAATAGGTTCTTGCATGTATTGATAATTCTTTCATTTAGGTATCTTTTTAACGAGTGCACGCGTTAGAATTTGCCATATTTCTACTTGCCGAACCAAGGGGTTAGTTAATAGGAAAAGAATTATCAACATAGATTTAGTGGAAACTATCTAATAGGCTAGTTTCGATTGGTGGAAAGTAGTAACTAAGCCATACATCGACTATGATGCTTAATATGAAGTAAAGGTACGGTTTAGTAACTTAGACACACGTAGCCGGACCAAGGTACGGGGTGAAATTCTCTAAATGCCGGACCAAGGATTTAGAAATACATAACTTATCACATTGCATGCAAGACACTAGGAAAGAATTGTTATAGCTAGGGGTACCGCGTTATGAACCTATGGGGAACACTTACACCCTAGTTTCTCTCATGACTTTATAAGCACCAATGTTTCAATCTTGCTTCTTGTTTTACTTAGAATTAATTAAACACTTTTGTTTCACAAAAATCCCCCTTTCAATTAACTGTTTTCGGAAAGGACTTGACTAAATAGACGTAATTGTATATTAAAGTTAAGTCTAAACTATTTTCCTCGTGGTATCGACCCCAACCTACTTGTTGGGTTCTTTACTTGATACGACCGCTTATACTTCTGTAAGGAAGTGTTATTTGAGCATATCACCTACTAGGAGAAAGGAACTGACTAGTGAAATCCACATACCTGGTGACGAATTCTTTGGAGAAATTTTTATGTTTCGGGGCTGGAACTGATAAAACCTTGTTGCATTTTTTAAGTAGGGTTCTTGATCTTTTTCTACTCTCTTGTTTCTAATTTTCTATATTTTGATTAATGGATTGTAACGCCCTAAAATGAACTAAGGTGAACTAGATCTTCATGGTTATTTCTTGAGTTAATTTTAAGTTAAAATTAGTTACTTTAGTGTCCTTAAGCATTGTGTGAAGTTTGGTTAAGATTGGAGGTCAAACGACCAAGAATGTCCATGACGTTCGGAAGGTGTGCCTTAGAAAGTACTTGTGTGTCTTGAGGTATTTGAGTGAGTTTTACGTGTTCGTTTTGCTTGAAACTTGTATGAGATATTCCTAAGACCTAGACGACCATTGTTAGGGGTTTAATGTTTGGGCACGACCCCACCTAGGACCCACAAGGGGGGCCCTAGAGAAGGGCCTAAGACTTGGACCAAACTGCCAAAGCACTGACCAAACGACGACCCAAAGGATGGTCCGTTGGGTCACCAACGGTCCGTCGACCATGGGAGTCGATTGTACATGCAAGGCAGGATGGCCAAGCTCCAAATAAAGCGAAGTCTCAACCAACGAGACCCAACCAACAGACCGTCGGTTGACAAATGGTCCGTCGGTCCCGATTCGTCGATTGGGAATGAAAGCCTGCAGGTTGGTGAGTTACAGTCCCAACCAACGACACCCCATTGATGGGGCGTCGGTTGACAAACGGCCCGCCGGTAGGGAACCGTCGATGGGTCCTGCCAAAAGCTGCAACGTTTCACTATGAGGGCCTGGGGTGGTTGGTAAATTCACCCCAAGTCTTTTATGACCCTAGGATGATATATTTAGGGGTTTTATGTTATATTAGATTAGTTTTAAGTCCTAGACCTAGACAAGACCCCTCACTTCAAAATTCAAACTCTCTCTCTAAAGACAAACTCTCTCAAAGTCACCATTGGAGCTAGAAGTCAAGGAGAGCTAGGAGGGATGGTTTGGACGTGTTTCTTCACCAAAATCATTGGGTTTTCTTGCATTTGAGGTATGGTATCCATCCTTGAAAACTCTTCCATTCAAGGACTCAATTCCAAAATGTTTCAAAAAGGGTTTCAAACTCTACTTTCTTCTATCTTTTATTCTAAGCATCGGTCTTCTTGTAAAGGTGTTTTAAAAATTCAAATGTTTTTATTCTAGCATTAATTGATTATTTTAATTTCAAAAACCTTATGAACTCATGTTTATGTATATTTCAAACTTTTGGCTTAAGAAATGGGTTTAATGATCATGTTTGTCTAGAGGATGAACTTTGGTTTTCTTGTGTTGTTATGTTCGTTTAGCTACTGTACTAAGGGCCTTATTATGATGAAATATTGCAAAAATGATTATAGATGATGATGGCTTAGTTAAATGTTTAATTGATTATATTGTATAGTTGTTAATATATATTGCTCTTGAGAGGTATGGTCCACCTTCTTAGTGGCGGTGTTTACATGATGAACTTGATATTACTTAGTATGTATTGTGAATGTGGTTTTGAAGTTCTAATATGTGAAATGAAGAGATAATGAAAATGGGTCTTGTATTGTGTTTTGTGAAGCTTGAATTGTATGTTTGACCAAGATTATGCCAAAACAAAGTATATGATTATGTGAAGCATGTAAGGTGTGTGAGTTGATGAATGAAGGTCCAAAGTATGTATAGAAGTTGATATGAATAAAATGATGTTTATATGCAAGGTATGGTCACATGTACACACACATACTTAATTGAATGAATGATGTTAATTTGAGTCAAAATGGGAGTCTCTGGGTGGACACTCTTCATGAGTTGAGATGAAGTGTCTAGTAGAAACCTCACTACATCCTAAGAGCTTTCTAAGGTATGTCGGAGGATGAATACCCTTCGTGAGTTGAGATATGGTGTTCACTACTTATCCTTAACCTATAGTTTATAATGTTGAGAATATGTGGGGAGTTATGCCTAGCACCTAGAGGATATGAAGAAGGGGTGGTTACACTTCGTGAGTTGAGATGTTCTATCCCATGTACCTCTTGAGATGAGTACTCCTCTTTAGTAGAGAATGAGTTACTTAGTAGCAATCTCCTTATCCCTTAACTATGTGCCCACATAGGTGTAGCCATTGGAAAAGCCATGTAAAAGCTAAGACGTATGACCTTACTCTAGGCAAGTGAGGATCCCTCATCCGATAGGGGTTAATGACGGGATTCCATGTCTAGCTCTCATGGTATTTGTCGGTTAAGCTAAACCCCCACAAAAATAAAAAAAGTAATGAGTCTTCTAAAAGCATGTGCTACTTATGTGAATTGAATGAACTAAGTCTTCTAAAAGAATGTGCTACTTAGGGTAGGTGGTGGTATGGGACGCTACCTATCCATTGCACTAAGTAGGACCTTCCGAAAGGGAAGACTTGGTGCCAAACCTTCTAAAAGAGTGTACTACTTAGGGCAGGTGGTGGTACGGGATGCCATCTACTCATTGCACTAAGTAGGTATTCCGAAAGGGAAGTCTTTGGTGTTTTGTTGGGTGTTCTTCTAATGTCTTGTGATTTGAGTGGTGACTTGTTCTCCCGAGGTGACTAAGCCGAAACGGGTAGTCTTGAGGATCGCTTTGGTGTGCATTCAAGGAAGGGTTTAGACGTTTCCTTCATGTCTTACCTTGGAGAGTCTTAGGATTATCCTTAGGTAGGAAAACGCCTACGGAAATGAGTTCACTTCCTAATTTTCAATACCTTGGAAGTTCACCATTGTTGGAGTCTTTTTAGTTCACTGTAATGGTCTTAGTGATTCACTGTAATGTTCTAAATAGTCACTGTTAAGTCAAAATTTGGGTTTACTCTAATAGTTGGAAGTTCACTGTAATGTGTATTTTTGGGTTAAAATTATGGGAATTCTTCTTTGAGTGTTAAATGATGTTTCTTATGTTGTTTTGCTTCTAAATTCATGAATGTTATAATTATGTGGCATGAAAGCTTATTTAACTAAAATGTCCCTTTATACATGATTTTGCATATGTCATACTTTGTACATTGTTTGTACTAACCCCATACTTTTCTATACCTTATAAGTATAGGTTGGAAGCTTTTGAAGGTTTGAAGGTGAAGCTTGGGAAATCTACTCTCTCAAGATTTGGTATGTCCTCATATATTCAAGGACATAGTCTACATTTCCTAGTTTTATTGTTAAGACTTATAATGTATTTTCTTTTAATGTAAAGGGTCATGTTCCTAAGATAGTATGTCGTGTATTCAAGTGGGCTTGTGACGATGATATTCTCTAAGTATTTATGAAAGACTTCCTTTATTTAATTATTCATGAAAATTTTTAAGTTCCTCACTACTTTTCATGTCTTATGTGATGAACGATAGTTAAAATGCTTGTATGAAACTCCAAAGGGTCAAGTATGCCCGTTCACAATCTGAGGGTTATCCCTAGCTTCTAGGGGGTGCTTTTGGGTCGTGACAGACTTGGTATCAGAGCATAAGGCTTTGGGAAATAGTTTAAGATCTAAAAGTCTCACAAGCCACATCTAGTAGTATCTTGAGAATTGGTGTGAGTTGTGACACATCCATGGACAAGAGGCTATAGAATGTTAGAAGTTTCACTTTCTTCTCTATTCTAATATCGTGCCTTAGAGTTGAGTTATATAAGGTGTCGTTTGTCAACCTCTTCTCTTTGTGTTTATAGGACATGAATACAAGGAGATCAACCGCTAGAAGGGAGGAGGGAGGTGTAGCTAATGAGAGGATACCTCCCCGTGTTGACCAAGTTCCTATTGTTGGATTAGGGGAAGAGAATGAGGAGGTTCCCCTTCAAGAACCTCAAGTGACTCCGGAACCCCAAGGGCCTCAAGTGCCTCCTATGACTCAAGCTCCTTTTGTTGATGGTGATATGACTAATGCGGAGTTGAGGGCTGCCCTAATGAACTTGACCCAACTCATGATGTCTCAAGCTCATGTAGTCAACAATCACTTTGTTTCCCAAGATAATCAAGGAGATAGACCCCAACCAAATGCTAGTACTCTCGCTTCTAGAATTCGGGATTTCATGAGGATGAACCCTCCCACTTTTCATGGCACTAAGGTTGATGAAGATCCACAAGTTTTCATAGATGAGGTTTTCAAAGTGGTGGATGCTATGGGTGTGACCCCTAGGGAGAAAGCGGAGTTAGCCGCTTACCAACTAAAGGATGTTGCTCAAGTGTGGTATGAGCAATGGAGGGGTGAGATACCCTTAGAAAGAGGTCCGGTTGATTGGGAAGAATTCAAAGAGGCTTTCCTAGATAGGTTCTTTCCCCTAGAGTGGAGGGATAAGAAGATTATGGAATTCATGAACCTTCGTCAAGGGGGAATGAGTGTGCAAGAGTACTCTCGCAAATTCACCCAACTTTCTAAGTATGCCCCAACCATGGTAGCCAACCCAAGGTCTAGGATGAACAAATTTTTTATGGGAGTGTCTATCTTCGTGGATAAAGAGTGTCGTACGACAATTCTTCTTAATGACATGGATATTTCTAGGCTCATGGTTTATGCACAACAAATTGAGGAGTCCAAAATTAGGGAGATAAGGCAAGAGGGTAAAAGGCCTAGGTCGGATGATTCTACTAATCAAAAGCCTAATAAGAGGTTCTATCATCAAGATTCTTCCATGGGGAACAAGGATAGAGATCCAAACCAACATTCCCAAGGTGGTGGCCACACTTTTGAAAGGGCTACGTGTCCTACTTGTGCAAAGCAACATTCAGGTAAGTGTGTTGCCGGAACGGATGGTTATTTTAGTTGTGGTAGCAAAGTCCACAAGATGAGGGACTTTCGTAGCATCAAAGCAAGAGGGAAAATGTCAATCAAGCTTCCCTAGATCCTAATGCTCCTAAGAAGAACCGTTCCTATTGGATGGGAGCTAGGAAGGATAACTAATCTGGATTTGATGGTCTTGGTAAGCCTTAACCCTTTCTGATTGTTGTTTTTATGTTATGAACTGAGTTTATGTGGTTTTATAGTTCATATAATCTTGTCATGTTGATGAATTTCTCAAAGAATGATTTTTTTGAAAAATTTGACATGTTTGACAGTGATACAGTGAACCATAATGCACTGTAAGAATTTCGAGTTTTGAAAAAAAAATTGACTTGCCTTGATTGAAGTTTCAATGTGTGGAAAAGTGTTGTATATGAGCATGTTTAATGTTGGAGAAGGTAGTTCCTCCATAAGAGAAGGTTAAGAATGTATTTTGACTTTTCAAAGTTTGGCAAAAGTTGCCTATGTTGCTAAGTGTATGAAAGTGTGAAATGATGTTCCTTTAGTTGATGCTGTGATTTTTAATGTTTTGATCATGATTGTAATGTGTTATGTGATGCTAAGTGAGTCCTTGATAGTCCTAGAGTTTTAGTGTCATTCGAGGACGAATGTTATTCTAAGTGAGAGAGAATGTAACGCCCTAAAATGAACTAAGGTGAACTAGAGATTTGTGGTTGTTTCTTGAGTTAATTTTAAGTTAAAATGAATTACTTTAGTGTCCTCAAGCAGTGTGTGAAGTTCGTTAAGTTTGGAAGTCAAACGACCAAGAACGTCGGAAGGTGTACCTTAGAAAGTACTTGTGTGTCTTGAGGTGTTTGAGTGAGTTTCACGTGTTCTTTTGCTTGAAACTTGTATGAGATGTTCCTAAGACCTAGACAACCATGTTTAGGTGTTCAACGTTCGTGTATGACCCCACCTAGGACCCGCAAGGGGGGCCCTATAGAAGGGCCCAAGACTTGGACCAAACTGCCAAAGCAGTGACCAAACAACGACCCAAAGGATGGTCCGTTGGTCCACCAATGGTCTTTCGACCATGGGCGTCGATTGGACCTGCAAGGCAGGATAGCCAGGCTCCAAATGGAGCTAAGTCTCAACCAACGAGACCCAACCAACGGACCATCGGTTGACAAACGGTCAGTCGGTACCCATCCGTCGATTGGGCATGAAAGCCTGAAGGTTGGTTAGTTGTAGTCCTAACCAACGACACCCCATCGACGGGGCGTCGGTTGACAAACGGCCCGTCGGTAGGGAACCGTCGATGGGTCCTGCCAAAAGCTACAACATTTCACTGTGAGGGCTTGGGGTGTTTGGTAAATTCACCCCAAGTCTTTTATAACCCTAGGATGATATTTTTAGGGTTTTTAAGTTATAATAGATTAGTTTTAAGTCCTAGACCTAGACAACACCCCTCACTTCAAAATTCAAACTCTCTCTCAAAGGACAAACTCTCTCAAAGTCACCATTGGAGCTAGAAGTCAAGTAGAGCTAGGAGGGCTGGTTTGGACGTGTTTCTTCACCAAAATCATTGGGTTTTCTTGCATTTGAGGTATGGTATTCATCCTTGAACACTCTTCCATTCAAGGAGTCAATTCCAAAATATTTCAAAAAGGGTTTTCAAACTCTACTTTCTTCTATCTTTGATTCTAAGCATGAGTCTTCTTGTAAAGGTGTTTTAATGATTCAAATGTGTTTATTATAGCATTAATTGATGATTTTAACGTCGAAAACCTCATGAACTCATGTTTATGTATATTTTAAACTTTTGGCTTAAAAATGGGTTTAATGAGCATGTCTGTGTAAAGGATGAACTTTGGTTTTCTTGTGTTATTATGTTGGTTTAGTTACTGTCCTAAGGGCCTTATTATGATGAAATATTGAAAACATGATTATAGGTGATGATGGCTTGGTTAAATGGTGAGTTTCTTTTATTGTATAGTTCTTATTATATATTGTTCTTGAGTGGTATGGTCCACCTTCTTGGTGGTGGTGTTTACTTGATGAACTTGATATTACTTAGTATGTATTTTGAATGTGGTTTTGAAGGTCTAATATGTGAAATGAAGAGATATTGAAAATGGGTCTTGTATTGTGTTTTGTAAAGCTTGAATTGTATATTTGACCTAGATTGTGCCTAAACGAAATATATGATTATGTGAAGCGTCTAAGGTGTGTGAGTTGATGAATGAAGGTCTAAAGTATGTATAGAAGTTGATATGAATGAAATGATACTTATATGAAAGGTGTGCTCACATGTACACACACACACTTATGATTCAAAAGGGGAGTCTTGGGGTGGACACTCTTCGTGAGTTGAGTTAAAGTGCCTAGTAGCAACTTCACTACATCCTAAGAGCTTTCTAAGATAGGTCGGAGGATGAATACCCTTCATGAGTTGAGATGTGGTGTTCACTAGTTATCCTTAACCTATAGTTTATAATGGTGAGAATCCGTGAGGAGTTATGCCTAGCACCGAGAGGATATGAAGAAGGGTGGTTACACTTCGTGAGTTGAGATGTTTTATCCAATATACCTCTTGAGATAAGTACTCTTCGTTGGTAGAGAATCAGTTACTTATTAGTAATCTTCTTATCCCTTAACTATGTGCCCACATAGGTGTAGCTATTGGTAAAGTCATGTAAACGCTAAGAAGTATGACCTTACTCTAGGCAAGTGAGGATCCCTCATCCGATAGGGGTTAATATCGAGATTCCATGTCTAGCTCTGATGGTCTTTGTCGGTTAAGCTAACCCCCCACAAAAGTAGCGAAGGTAATGAGTCTTCTAAAAGCATGTGCTACTTATGTGAATTGAATGAACTAAGTCTTCTAAAAGAATGTTCTACTTAGGGTAGGTGGTGGTATGGGACGCTACCTATCCATTGCACTAAGAAGGACCTTCCGAAAGGGAAGATTTGGTGCCAAACCTTCTAAAAGAGTGTACTACTTAGGGTAGGTGGTGGTATAGGACGCCATCTACTCATTGCACTAAGTAGGCATTCCGAAAGGGAAGTCTTTGGTGTTTTGTTGGGTGTTTTTCTAATGTCTTATGATTTGAGTGATGACTTGTTATCTCGAGGTGAGTAAGACTAAAGGGGTAGTCTTGATGATCGCTTTGGTGTGCATTGAAGGAAGTGTTTAGACGTTTCCTTCATGTCTTACCTTGGAGAGTCTTAGGATTATCCTTAGGTAGGGAAACTTCTGCGGAAATGAGTTCACTTCCTCATTGGCAATGCCTTGGAAGTTCACCATTGTTGGAGTCTTTTTAGTTCACTGTAATGGTCTTATTAATTCACTCTAATGTTCTAAATAGTCACTGTTAAGTCAAATTAGGTTTACTGTAATAGTTGGAAGTTCACTGTAATGTGTATCTTTGGGTTAAAATTATGGAAATTCTTCTGTAAGTGTTAAATGATGTTTCTTATGTTGTTTTGCTTCTAAATTCATGAATGTTACAATTATATGGCATTAAAGCTTATTTTACAAAAATGTCCCTTTTTACATGATTTTGCCTATGCCATACTTAATACATTGATTGTACTAACCCCATACTTTTCTATACCTTATAAGTATAGGTTGGAAGCTTTTGAAGGTTTGAAGGTGAAGCTTGGGAAATCTAGTCTCTCAAGATTAGGTATGTCCTCATATATTCGAGGACATAGTCTACGTTTCCTAGTTTTATTATTAAGACTTATTATGTATTTTCTTTTAATGTAAAGGGCCGTGTCCCTAAGATAGTATGTCGTGTATTTAAGTTGGCTTGTGACGATGATATTCTCTAAGTATTTATGAAAGACTTCCTTTATTTAATTATTCGTGAAAAGTTTTAAATTCCGCACTACTTTTCATGTCTTATGTGATGAACGATAGTTAAAGGGCTTGTATGAGACCCCAAAGGGTCAAGTACGCCCGGTCACAATCCGAGGGTTATCCCTAGCTTCTAGGGGGTGCTTCTGAGTCATGACATGGATTGACTTAGGTAAGTTCTAGTTATGTTTCTAGGCTTAAAGTGACTAAAACCTCATGATTTAGGGTCTAAACAACGTAGCTTAGGTGCCAAACCAACAAGGAAAAGACCAAAAGGCTCCCGACTTAAAAGATGTTTGAGTGACTGAGGGAGTTGACTGATGGACCATAAGTCGACTGACGGTCTGTACTGGTTGACCATCGTTCGTGACTGAGGACTGAAAGTCGGCTGTCTAATTGATGGAGCTGACTGACAGACCTTAAGTCAAGCGATGGTTTGTATTGGTCGACCATCGTGCATGGATGAGGACTGAAAGTTTGCTTGCCTATCGAAGGAGCTGACTAATGGACCGTAAGTCGAATGACGATCCGTAGTTGTCTTCCAACGGTGGCACTTGCAACTTTTGAAAATCTGCATTTTTGGTGTGTTTTGGATACAGGATGTTACAACCTTTGAAGAAATGAACTCAGCTTTTTACTCTTTGTTTAACTCAAAACTTAAGTCTTTGATCAAAGTTCAATCGTTCATGAAAGACTTCAAAACTTTATGAACTTCTCGTGACTTGGTAACTTTTAGTCTTGACTCTTAACTTTCATTGAATTGAATTATGGATTCAAGGATTGTGGTTTGTTATAGGAAAGATATCATGATGTTTAACAGTGTTTTTAAATAGTTAAACGTGAGAAAAGATCAAGATGTCATGGAAACAAATCCGCTACGCGAACACTCATTTATATATTTGATCGCGCAATTTAATTTTGAAATAGAAGAGGTAGCGTCCTAACTGCATTGCACATGTGATATTTGTATATTGGGGGACCAAGGCCGCGACATGGACCTATGTGCCAAAAACTGCTTGAATTTTCCTTCTTTGAATTCTTAACACGATTTGCCTAAATCTAATTCTTTTTATCAATCCCTATTTTGATTCAAATACCCAGTACATATACAAAAGATTCTAATTCAAAAAACTCTTAAATTTATACATATCATCAAGAGCTCCACAATCCCATCAAGCCTTAGGAACTAAAGAAAACTTCGTGAACGTAATTCAAGAACATCATACTTTCAACTTTCTTGAAACAAATTTAACTGAAACAAACATGATTGGCACGTGAGTGAACGAATCCAACGCAATGAAAGTATCACATAACTCGTAGGTATCATCCCTTGATTAAATCCACAAGTGACTCTTGAAGAACATGATGATTTCCTTGCTTCTCTTTCTTTTTTTTATCCTCTTCTTTTCTCTCCTCTAGAAACAATACTCAATTTTCAAAAGCTTAAACTGACCAAGTTCAGTTTAGATCCCTAAGTTATTACGAAAAATAGTTTAAAATAATAGGGTAAGTAAAGACTAAAATACCCTACCAACGTTCAGTTGACTTTCCTTATTTGAACAACCTAACTTCATATGGGCATAACTCACTCATAAAAACTCAGAGTCGCGCAAACCCGGCGGCGTTGGAAGGATTATTCCAAAATCTTTCCAAAGATATCTGGAAACACACCTAAATAATCATGAGATAGGATCTATATTTGTGTAAAGTTGACAAAAATATCAACTTACAAATTTTTGCAGATTTCAATTCTTTCAAAAATGACTATTTCCATTTCTTAATGTTTTCCTAGTTCTTTCAATTAGTAAAATGTTATACATGGGGTGTTACATTGTCTCCCCCTTGGAAACATTCATCCGCGAATTAAGAATAAACTACCTAGAATGGAGAGAGAGGGATGCAATCCCTACCACTAAATACTCAAAACTGATTGTTGACTAAAGAAGTTCAAAGAAGATACAAATACGCTAAAAATGCAAGTACAATGGAAGGAACATAATGCTAAGACTGATTTTACGCATGCATGACTAAAAACAGAAGAGGAACTATTACCTCAAGCTGGAATGGAATCGGAAGGAAAGAGGTGAGGATACTTGTCCTTCTTCTTCCCAAGTAGCTCCCTCTACGTACTGACTCCTCCACAAAACTTTAACTAAACCAACTTCTTTTTTTCTCAAACTTCGAATCTATCGATCAAGGATTTCAATTGGTATCTCTTCATAGGTGAGACTATCATTCACATCCGCACTTTGTAAAGGTAGAATAGATTCTGGATCACCTACACACTTCTTCAACAATGAAATGTGAAAATTGGATTCACAGTTTCTAGTTTTGTTGGCTACTCTAACTCGTCTGCCATTTTACCAACCCTTTTCAAGATCTTGTAAGGGCCTAAATATCAAGGACTAAGCTTTCCGTTCTTGCCAAATCTTATCACCCCTTTCATAGGCAACACTTTCAAGAAAACCCAATCCTTAACTGGGAATGTCGATCTCTTGATTCATACCTCTTTGTTTATGATGTTCTACCTTTACTTGTTGAATATTCGAGCACTTAGCCACAAAATCTTCTATATCCCTCTTCATACCATTAGACTTCTCGCAGGTCATGGTACATTTTAGTGGAGCATGGATGAATTGAATATCTTGTGTTATGGGCTTCTACAAGAATCAACGGTCTTAACTCACCCACCTTAAAAACACATAAACGACCATGATAGCAAAACACACCATCTCCCCCTTTGGAGAAAACCTCAGCCCTTTGTTGATGGATTGTATCCTTTAGTTGAAGCAATATCATATCATTATCTTGCTTTTCCTTAACCTTCGTTACATTTAAGATTCTTACCCATTCTGCACTGTTATACCTCCATCTAATATGCTCATAAGGTGAAATCCCACGCGATCAAGCCTATGAACATCCTTCACTCTTTCTTTCCTTTCTTCCTCAAAAAGTGCTACACAATCCATAGATAGTCTGCTAAGAGCATCTGCTACTACGTTTTCCTTACTAGAATGGTAATGCACACTTATGTCATAATCCTTGAGGAACCCAAGAAATATCCTCTGGCGAAGATTCAACTCTTTTTGGGTGAACACATATTAGAGGCTTTTATGGTCTATGTACACATCTACGTGAATACCATACAAGTAATGTCTCCAAATCTTAAGTGCAAACACCATTGATACATCGAGGTCATGAGTTGGATAGTTCTTCACATGAACCTTAAGTCGTCTAGAAGCATATTCTATAGCCTTCCCTCTTTGCATCAAAACACAACCTAGGACGACTCTGGATGCATCACAAAAGATAGCATAACCATCTGAACCCTCTGGTAGAGTCAAAATGGGAGTTGTAGACAACCTAGTTTGTACTTCTCTGAAGCTTTTCTCAAAATCATCTACCCACTAAAACATAATATTTTTTTGAGTTAACTTAGTCAACGGAGAGGCTATGGATGAAAATCCTTTCACATGCCATCTGTAATAACCAGCCGAATCAAAGAAAATTTTGATACATGTAGCAGAGGTAGGCTAGGTCATTGTTTCACTACTTTTAGTTTCAGAGAATCCAATCGGATCCCTTTGCTATACATAATATGCCCAACGAAAGCAACTAATTGCAACTAAAACTCGCACTTGCTAAATTTAGTGAATAACTGGCAATCTTTGAGAGTTTACAGAACAATCCTCAAATGATTCACATGTTCTTACTCATTCCTAGAGTAAAGGAATATATGATCAATAATGACGATAATGAACAGGTCCAAATACTGCTTGAACAATTTCTTCATCAAGTCCATAAAAGACGCAGGAGAATTGGTTAGTCCATATGACATAATTACAAATTAATAATGACCAACCGAGTTTTGAAGGTTGTTTTTGGGATGTCACTATCTTTGGACCTTAGCTAATGATAATTGGATTTTAGGTCTATCTTTGAGAAACGACTAGCACACTGAAGTTGGCAAACAAGTCATGTATCTTGGGATTGGGATACTTATTCTTGATTGTGACTTTTTTCAACTACCTATAATCAATACACATCCTGAGAGTACTATCTTTATTTTTCATGAACAACACTTGTGCTCTATGGGAAAATAGTAGGTCTTATGAAGCCCTTAATTATATAGAAGGTCTTTCAATTTCTCTTTAAATTACTAAAGCTCTACTCGAGCCATTCTGTAAAGAGGAATAGAAATAGGTTGGGCATGGAAGGAGATCAATTCCAATGTTGATTTCCCTTTCGGAAGGAACTCTGGGAAGATCTCTTGTAAATACTTCTGGGAACTCATTAACTACAAAAACAGACCCAAGAGTTGGGTTTTGGAACTAGAATCCTTGACAAAAATTAGATTATTAAGATAACCCATAGAAATCATCATTCTAGTCTTAAGGTAAGAAATGAACTAACATACAGGCGGTAATGTCACGACCCGAAAGCACCCCCTAAAAGTTAGGGAAAACCTTTGAATCATGACCGGGCGTACTTGACCCCTTTGGGGTCTCGTACAAGCCCTCTAACTAGCATTCATAACATAAAGCATGAAAAGTAGTGCGGAATTAAAACTTTTCACGATAATAATAATAAAAGGAGTCTTTTCATAAATACTAGTAAATCTTATCGTCACAAGCCAACTTAAGGACACAACTTGGAATCTTAGGGACACGGCCCTTTACAATAAAAGTAAATACATTTTTAAATCTTAATTAAGAAACTAAGAAACATAAAACTATGTCCTCGAATATATGAGGACATACCCAATTCTTGAGAGATAGAATTCCCAAGCTTCAACTCCGATCCTCCAAAAAGTCTCCACACCTATACTCATAAGGTATATAAAAGTATGTGGTTAGTACAACAATGTACTAAGTATGGCATATGCAAAAACATACAAAAAGGTACATTTTAGTAAAAATAACTTTTCATGCAATTAAAGCAATATTCATGAATCTAGAAACAAACCAACATAAGAATCGACAATCAACACTTTATGGCAACTTTACCAAAACTTAGAGTAATCAAAAGGAACATTTCAATGAACTTACTAAACTTACAATGAAAATTGAATAAAGCATCACAGTGAATATATTGGATTCTTACAATGGAGACCTTACAGTGAATGGCACGGTCCAAGTCATATGAACTCTTTTCCTTTGAAGTTGCCCTAACCCAAGGTTATCCTAAGACTCCCTAAGGTGAGCTAAGAAGAGATTTTCATTACACCTCCCTTCAAAGCACACCAAAGCGACCCTTAAAACTACCAAATCTTAGGCTTACTTTGTTGGAAATCAAATCCACGCCCTTGGATAACATATGCAAAACACTCATGGAAATATAGGTCATACCAAGTGCAATGTGAGAGTAGCATCCCATACTACCACTCCCACTTAGTACTCCTAATGGATTCTATTTACTCAAGTACTCCACAATAATCATCCATAACACTACACCATAGTACTCATTCATACGGATTTCATGAAGGTACTCTTCTCCCATAGTAGGTATAGGTCACACCAAGTGCAATGTGAGAATAGCATCCCATACTACTACTCCCACTCAATGCTCCTACTCGGTGACTAATGTGGATTGAGCACTTCACGACATACATACATAAATTCAACAATATACAAGATAATTAGTTTCAAATCAATTCTTTTGTGGGAGTTAGCTTAACCAACAAAGACCATGAGAGCTAGACATGGAATCCCGATATTAACCCCTATCGGATGAGTGATCCTTACTTGCCTAGTGTAAGGTTATGGTTCTTAGCGTTTACATGGCTTTTCCAATAGCTACACCTATGCGGGCGCATAGTTAAGGGATAAGGAGATTGCTACTAAGTAACTCACTCTCTACTAACGAGGAGTACTCATCTCAAGAGGTACTTTGGATTACAACATCTCAACTCACGAAGTACAATCAACCTCCTCTTCATATCCTATCGGTGCTAGGCATAACTCCCCACGGATTTCTCAACATAATAGTCTATCTTAGAAAGCTCACTAGGAATGGAGAGGTTGCTACTAGACACTACATCTCAACTCACGAAGTGTGTCCACCTCAAGATTCCCCTTTTTGCTCAACTTGGCATAATACAAATCTTAAAAGAGTGTGTGTGTGTACATGTGCACACCTTGCATATAAGCATCGCTTCATTATCATCAAGTTCTACACATACTTTAACCTTAATTCATCAAGTTACACACCCTACATGCTTCTCATAATCATACACTTCATTTAGACATAAACTAGGTCAAACATGCAATTCAAGCTACATCAAACACAATACAAGAACCATTTCCCATATATCTTCATTTCACATATTAGACCTTCAAGATCCCATGCTCAAAACATACTAATTAACATCAAGTTCATCAATTAGCACCGCCACCCATAAGGTGGACCATACCACTCAAATAGCAGTTCATAATAAGAACTATACAATGAGAGCATCTCATCAACAAATCAAACCATCATCACCCATAAGCAATTTATCAACATTTCACCATATTAAAGCCCTTAGGGCAGTAGCTACACCAGTATGATAATTACAAGAAGACCCAAGTTCATACCCCACTCAAATCATGCTCACATAACCCATTTTCAAGCCAAAGGTTGAAGTATGCATATACAAGAGTTTCATGGAGTTTTTAACATTGAAATCATCAACTCAAACCAAGTTAAATACATTTAAACCATTAGAACTTAAATACAAGAAGATCCATACTAGAAATCAAAGTTAGAAGAAGATTGAGTTTAGAAACCCTTTTGAAAACCATTTTGGAAATTGGCTTCTTGAATGAAAAGATATTCAAGAATGGATACCATACCTTTAAGAGAAGGAAACCCACTAATTTTGATGAAGAAACAAGTCCAAAGCAGCCCTCCTTTCCCTCCTTGAGCCTTGGCTTCAATGGTGACTTTGAGAGAGTTTTCTTTCTAGAGAGAGAGTTTGAATGCTGAAGTGAAGGGGTCTTGTCTAGGTCTAGGGTATAAAACTCATTTAATATAACCTAAAAATCCCTTAAGAAAACGTCCAAACTCTTATTTAGACGTGGGGTGAATTTACAAATTCACCCCTGACTTGGCAGAAAAATCGGCGCACAGGGACAAGGCTTGCGACGACCTGCTTGTGACGGGGCATCACGGGTGCAACGGCCCGTCCTAACCATCCGTTGCAAACTTCAGAGGCTTGACAAGGGTCCCCTCTACACCCTTGAACAAGTCCCTCACGACGGAACCTTGTGACGGGGCATCACAGCCATGACTGGCCGTCGACTGCTCCATCGCCAAGGCTGCCTGGGACAGCCTGCTTACCAGGTTTTGGGTCCTTCCTCAAGGACCCTTCGATGGTCCTTGGGGATAATTTCCCAGACGTTTCCAACACAAATATGATCATCTATAAGTTTAACACCTCTCACATGAATTTCATCCTAAACGAACACATAAAACTCGACGAAACTCGTCTAGACGTACAAGGTCGACTCAAGGCATATCTTTCGAATGCCTTGGACGTTCTTTGTCGTTTGACCTCCAAACTTCACGAAACTTTGCACACTGCCTAAGGACACTAAACTAACTCCGTTTAACTTAAAATCAACTCATGAAACAATCATGAGGCTCTAGTTCACCTTAGTTCATTTTGGGGCGTTATATTCTCCCCCACTTGGAATAACATTCGTCCTCGAATGACACTTAAATTTTTAAGAACAACAAGGAATCTCTTAGCATCATATAATTCACTTAGATCATGATCAAAACATCAACAATCAAAGCATCAATTAGCAAGGAACATCATTTCACACTTTCAACACTTATCAACACAGACAACTTTTGCCAAACTCACAAAGTCAAAACTCAACCTTAAACTTCTTTTATGGAGGAACTACCTTCTCCAACATTAAACATGCTCATATACAACAATTTTGCACATATTTAAACTTCAATTACGGAAAGGCAAATTTTTCTCAAATTGCAAATTTTTCACAGTGAAAATTCACTGTAACACTGTCAAACATACAAAACTTTCAAAATTCCACTCTTTGAGCAATTTATCAAGATGACATGATCATATGAACTATAAAACCATATAAACTCATCTCATAACACAAAAGCAACAATAACAAAGAGTTGAGACTTACCAAAACCATCAATCCGGATTAATTATCCTTTCTAGCCCCCATCCCATAGGAAGGGTTCTTCTTGGGAGCATTAGGATCTAGGGAAGCTTGATTGACATCTCTCCCCCTTGATTTAAGGTTTGGGCAGTCCCTCATCTTGTGGCCTTTATTACCACATGCAAAACAACCATACGATCCGGCAAGACACTTACCCCCATGTTGCTTGCCACAAGTAGGGCACCTAGCCCTTTCATAGGAATGACCACCACCTTGAGAAAGTTGATTTGGAGCCCTATACTTGTTTCCTATAGAAGAATCTTGGGGATAAAACCTCTTCTTAGGCCTTTGGTGACTAGAATGATCCGACCTAGGTCTCTTACCCTCTTGCCTTATCTCCCTAAATTTGGACACCTCAATTTGTTGCGCATAAACCATGAGCCTAGAGATATCCATGTCATTAAGAAGCATAGCCGTACGAAACTCTTTTTCCACCAAGCTAGACACGCCCATCACAAACTTGTTCATCCTAGCCCTAGGGTTGGCTACCATGGTTGGGGCATACTTAGAGAGTTGGGTGAATTTGAGAGAGTACTCTTGCACACTCATTCCCCCTTGACGGAGGTTCATGAATTCTACCATCTTCTCTCCCTCCACTCTAAAGGAAAGAATCTATCTAGGAAAGCCTCTTTGAATTCCTCCCAATCAACCGGTCCTCTTTCTAAGGGTCTCTCACCCCTCCATTGCTTATACCACACTTGAGCAACATCCTTAAGTTGGTAAGCGACCAATTCCTCTTTCTCCCTAGAGGTCACACCCATAGCATCTACCACCTTGAAAACCTCATCTATGAAGCCTTGTGGATCTTCATCCACCTTAGTGCCATGAAAAGAAGGAGGGTTCATCCTCATAAAATCCCGAATCCTAGAAGCGGGAGTACTAGCATTTGGTTGGGGCCTATCTCCTAGGTTAGCTTGGCCCACAAAGTGATTGTTGACAACTTGAGCTTGAGCCGTCATGAGTTGGGTCAAGTTCATTAGGGCAGCCCTCAACTCCGCATTAGTCATATCACCCTCAACAAAAGGAGCTTGAGGCATAGGAGGCACTTGAGGTTCTTGAAGAGGAACCTCCTCATTTTCCTCCCCTAAGCCAACAATTGGAACTTGGTCAACACGGGGAAGGACTCTCTCATTTGGTACACCTCCCTCCTCCCTTCTAGAGGTCGATCTCCTCTTATTCATGTCCTAGAAACACAAAAAGAAGAGGTTGAGAATAGACACCTTATATACTCAACTCTAAGGCACGATACTAGAATAGAGAAGAAAGTGAAACTTCTAGCATCCTATAGCCTCTTGTCCATGGATGTGTCGCGACTCACACCAATGACCAATATACTACTAAATGTGGCTTGTGAGACTTTTAGACCTTAAACTATTTCCCAAAACCTTATGCTCTGATACCAAGTCTGTCACGACCCGAAAGCACCCCCTAAAAGTTAGGGAAAACCTTCGAATCATGACCGGGCGTACTTGACCCCTTTGGGGTCTCGTACAAGCCCTCTAACTAGCATTCATAACATAAAGCATGAAAAGTAGTGCAGAATTAAAACTTTTCACGATAATAATAATAAAAGGAGTCTTTTCATAAATACTAGTAAATCTTATCGTCACAAGCCAACTTAAGGACACAACTTGGAATCTTAGGGACACGGCCCTTTACAATAAAAGTAAATACATTTTTAAGTCTTAATAAGAAACTAAGAAACATAAAACTATGTCCTCGAATATATGAGGACATACCCAATTCTTGAGAGATAGAATTCCCAAGCTTCAACTCCGATCCTCCAAAAAGTCTCCCAACCTATACTCATAAGGTATATAAAAGTATGGGGTTAGTACAACAATGTACGAAGTATGGCATATGCAAAAACATACAAAAGGGTACATTTTAGTAAAAATAACTTTTCATGCAATTAAAGCAATATTCATGAATCTAGAAACAAACCAACATAAGAATCGACAATCAACACTTTATGGCAACTTTACCAAAACTTAGAGTAATCAAAAGGAACATTTCAATGAACTTACTAAACTTACAATGAAAATTGAATAAAGCATCACAGTGAATATATTGGATTCTTACAATGGAGACCTTACAGTGAATGGAACGATCCAAGTCATATGAACTCTTTTCCTTTGAAGTTGCCCTAACCCAAGGTTATCCTAAGATTCCCTAGGGTGAGCTAAGAAGGGATTTTCATTACACCTCCCTTCAAAGCACACCAAAGCGACCCTTAAAACTACCAAATCTTAGGCTTACTTCATTGGAAATCAAATCCACGCCCTTGGCTAACATATGCAAAACACTCATGGAAATATAGGTCATACCAAGTGCAATGTGAGAGTAGCATCCTATACTACCACTCCCACTTAATACTCCTAATGGATTCCATTTACTCAAGTACTTCACAATAATCATCCATAACACTACACCATAGTACTCATTCACACGGATTTCATGAAGGTACTCTTCTCCCATAGTAGGTATAGGTCACACCAAGTGCAATGTGAGAATAGCATCCCATACTACTACTCCCACTCAATGCTTCTACTCGGTAACTAATGTGGATTGAGCACTTCACGACATACATACATAAATTCAACAATATACAAGATAATTAGTTTCAAATCAATTTTTTTGTGGGAGTTAGCTTAACCGACAAAGACCATGAGAGCTAGACATGGAATCCCAATATTAACCCCTATCGGATGAGGGATCCTTACTTGCCTAGTGTAAGGTCATGCTTCTTAGCGTTTACATGGCTTTTCCAATAGCTACACCTATACGGTCACATAGTTAAGGTATAAGGAGATTGCTACAAAGTAACTCACTCTCTACTAACGAGGAGTACTCATCTCAAGAGGTACTTTGGATTACAACATCTCAACCCACGAAGTGCAATCAACCTCCTCTTCATATCCTCTCGGTTCTAGGCATAACTCCCCATGGATTTCTCAACATAATAGTCTATCTTAGAAAGCTCACTAGGAATGGAGAGGTTGCTACTAGACACTACATCTCAACTCACGAAGTGTGTCCACCTCAAGATTCCCCTTTTTGCTCAACTTGGCATAATACAAATCTTAAAAGAGTGTGTGTGTGTACATGTGCACACCTTGAATTAAGCATCGCTTCATTATCATCAAGTTCTACACATACTTTAACCTTAATTCATCAAGTTACACACTCTACATGCTTCTCATAATCATACACTTCATTTAGACATAAACTAGGTCAAACATGCAATTCAATCTACATCAAACACAATACAATACCCATTTCCCATATATCTTCATTTCACATATTAGACCTTCAAGATCCCATGCTCAAAACATACTAATTAACATCAAGTTCATCAATTAGCACCGCCACCCATAAGGCGGACCATACCACTCAAATAACAATTCATAATAAGAACTATACAATGAGAGCAACTCATCAACAAATCAAACCATCATCACCCATAAGCAATTTATCAATATTTCACCATATTAAATCCCTTAGGGCAGTAGCTACACCAGCATGACAATTACAAGAAGATCCAAGTTCATACCCCACTCAAATCATGCTCACAAAACCCATTTTCAAGCCAAAGGTTGAAGTATGCATATACAAGAGTTTCATGGAGTTTTTAACATAGAAATCATCAATCAAACCAAGATAAATACATTTAAACCATTAGAACTTAAATACAAGAAGACCCATACTAGAACTCAAAGTTAGAAGAAGATTGAGTTTAGAAACCCTTTTGAAAACCATTTTGGAAATTGGCTTCTTGAATGAAAAGATATTCAAGAATGGATACCATACCTTTAAGAGAAGGAAACCCACTAATTTTGATGAAGAAACAAGTCCAAAGCAGCCCTCCTTTCCCTCCTTGAGCCTTGGCTTCAATGGTGACTTTGAGAGAGTTTTCTTTCTAGAGAGAGAGTTTGAATGTTGAAGTGAGGGGGTCTTGTCTAGGTCTAGGGTTTAAAACTCATTTAATATAACCTAAAAATCCCTTAACAAAAACTTCCAAACTCTTATTTAGACGTGGGGTGAATTTACAAATTCACCCCTGACTTGGCAGAAAAATCCGCGCACAGGGACAAGGCTTGCGACGACCTGCTTGTGACGGGGCGTCACGGGTGCAACGGCACGTCCTGACCATCCGTTGCAAACTTCAGAGGCTTGCCAAGGGTACCCTCTACACCCTTGAACAAGTCCCCCATGACGGAACCTTGTGACGGGGCGTCACAGCCATGACTGGCCGTCGACTGCTCTGTCGCCAAGGCTGCCTAGGACAGCCTGCTTACCAGGTTTTGGGTCCTTCCTCAAGGACCCTTCGATGGTCCTTGGGGATAATTTCCCGGACGTTTCTAACACAAATATGATCATCTATAAGTTTAACACCTCTCATATGAATTTAATCCAAAAAGAACACATAAAACTCGATGAAACTCGTCTAGACGTACAAGGTCGACTCAAGGCATATCTTTCGAATGCCTTGGACGTTCTTTGTCGTTTGACCTCCAAACTTCACGAAACTTTGCACACTGCCTAAGGACACTAAACTAACTCCGTTTAACTTAAAATCAACTCAAGAAACAATCATGAGGCTCTAGTTCACCTTAGTTCATTTTGGGGCGTTATAGGTAAGGTACAAACCTTCCAATAAAAGATTGATTTGTCTGGGGAAAAAAACGAACAATCTTAGTTCGACAATCGATTGAGGAATTACAAGTATGTAACCAATCCATGCCTAGAATTACATCAAAGTCTTCCATTTCTAACTCGACAAGATCTGTTGAGGTGACTTTCTAAGAGACTTTGATAGGGCAATTTATGTATACCTATCTAGCGATAACTAGGTCATTGACTAGAGTAGAGACTGATAGGGGTTCTGAAAGAGTTTCTAGACTAACACTTAATATTACTGCTACAAAGATATTTACAAATGTAAGATTAGCCCCTACATCTTTCCACTAGGTGTACCATATATGAGCCACATCCTTAAGTTGGTAGGATGCTAACTCAACCCTACCATTACCAGTCATTAGCATCACTTCAAAGATTTTCTTAACCTCATAAATGAAGTTATATGGGTCCTCACCAACTTGTGATCCCAACTCAAGTGGGTTCGTCCTGACAAAATCTCAAACTCTAGTTGCCACTGATCCATAATTTCTATTAGTGGGAACTAAACATGTTGATTGTTCTTGTTGGTCATACTCTGAGCCAAAAGATGAATAGGCATTTTGAAACTCTACATTCAAAACTTCCTAATCCCATAGGAACTACATTAGCATTCCTTCTGTAAGCTCTACAAGGAGGCATGATCTTAAGTGCATAATAATGGATAATAAAGGAGATCATAGCAATGCATGATAAGAATAACAAAGACAGTGACGTTTTCCTAAAACACTTCGTAGGCTCCTCTCATTATATTTGGTACACTTCATACACATGAAAAGGACTCTACATAGTACGTCTTTTCAAACATTACAGGACTCTTAAGCCTAATGATCTAATACCAAGTTTGTCATACCCCAAGCTACCCCCGAGACTATTATTACTTGGAAAATCCAGTGACCTAGGATAGAGCCTCACCTAATAAATAATGGTTAAAATGGAATTTACATACCAAGACTAATGTAATCAACTTATTTTAGAAGTACAAGAGCCTAAACATCAATAAACAACCATGACGTCCGGAAACTAGTGAAATTGAGCAAGTGTTCTTAGGTATTGTAAAGGTTTGGGAGTATCGTATGAAGGGTAAAACTTCTTAAAATACTTTAAATAGTAAAATATTTTTTTAAGATCCAAACGTGCAGGTGTGACCCCCCAAGGACCACACTAGGGGTCCTTGAGGAGGATCTTAACATTTGGCTAACAAGCATCCCAAGGCAGCAAGCATTGTCCTTGGAGGTAGCATATACGCGTCGCGGACTAGCTCCACCAAAGGAAAAAATGTTGGTATGCATCGCGGACGTTGTCGTGGACTCCTCTGTCCCAAAAATTATTTCCAGAAACTTGCCGGAATAGCTTCGCGACGCGGACTTGTTCCGCGATGAAAATTCCAAAAATTAAAGTCAAGTTTGACTTGATTAAAAGGTCCAACTAAGTGAGGTTTTTTTTGGGTATTTTAGGATATGGGTATATATTGATTTTAAGTCAGTATTACCCCACTTTTATCCATCCAAAACAAATCCCCAAATTGAAAACCCAATTGCTCTCACCTATCTCTAAATTCTCTCTCTACCCAAACCTCCATTGAAGGACACTGAAGCTTCATGAAGATGATCAACTCTGCAAGTTTTCTACTCAATTTCATGGCTAAGTCTTCATTAATGTATGATTATTTCACTCTTGTGATTCCTTTCCCCCAAGAGTTCCATCGAAAGATGATTTCAAAATCCCTCCCAAAATCAAGGGTTTTCTCTACACATGGGTCTTCTTTGATAAACGAAATTATGAATCTATTATGATGAATTATTAATACTTAGGGTTGTTTAGGTGTATAATGATGGGTAATTTTTGTTTTCACTTGAATTTCCCTTGGGCCCATAGACTTCCCCAATTTCATAAATATTGGATCTTGTTTGGTGAATTGGTTGAAGATGATGCATATATCAATTGTTATATTTGTGTTAATTTTGTTATTACTTCATGAATTGCCTTATATTATGTATTTTTTTGGGTTTGACCTAATTCCCTAAGAATCCATGAATGTCCATCTTCTCTTAACCCTAACTCTTGAATTATGTTGATTAATGATTAGAAGTGATGTAATTAAGTATGTTGTTCTATAGTTGACTATTGTATGATGATGATAATAGATTTTATGGGTATATATATCATGGATTTGGGATGAAGTCTTGAAAGGGGTTTCCTTGGAGGCTATTTGTAAGATCTTCAAGTTCATGAACATTCTATTGTAGTGTTGTTGGTCTATCTCTGGTAAAGTTGATTTATGGAAGTATGAATGATGAAGTTATGAATGTATGATCATGCTATGAATATGATGGTTGTGAGATGATGATATATGTGCTATTATGAGGGGTTGAAGGTAATTCTTATGTACTTCTTATGGTTATGCTATGATGTAATATTCTCACATGATCTTGGGTTTGTGATGAAAAAACTTTCTCATCCTAAAACCTATGAGCTATGAACACGTTATATGAGGGGTTAAACTCCTAATACCTATGTTATGAATTAATGTTAAGGAGGACTTAAAGACACTTCAAAAAGGGAATTGAGCTTAGCACCGAGTGAACTTGACAATGAGGTTGTCACATCCAAGGAGCAACCCCTAGAAGTAACATGGCGTACTTAACCTCTCGGAGGTCTTATACAAGCCCATAGTTATCTTTCATCGCATTGTCATAGTAAATTTAGCGGAAAATTTTAAAACTTTTCATAGCACATCATATACTAGAAACATCACTTCATATATATAAAATATAAGTCATAATACATATTTAGACCTTAAATCTCTTTGCCATCCTAGACTCAACATCATAAGATTACTTTAGGGACACGAGCCTTACAACATAATACATAGCTATACAATTTATAAAACTTTACAGTAAGCTAAACATTAGGACATCCTTGGACTTAAGGATTCCTTTCCTTGAGCTTGGGAATCACATATCAAGATCCTCATTTATAGAGATGTCCTTTAAGCATCCATAACCTACACTTTGTGTAAAAAGTAGAGAATAATGGAGTTAGTACAAGAATGCACTAAGTATGGCAATCATGCAAAAACATGCATTTAAAAGGGACATTTTCTTGAAATCATACTTCATGCCTTTTTGAGCAAATCTTCATAAAACCTTTATACAATAGCATTTATGTAATTCACATACTTTATATAGATATATTCAAAAGCCAAACATCATATAAAATTATATATAGAATTAAAGCCACTTTTAGGGTCACTTTACAGTGAGCGATTTACCTTAACAGTGAACTTCTTTCCTTTAACTCATTAGCCTCCCAAGAAACCCTCTAGTGATACTTGCTGCAATGCATCACTTTAAGGCCACAAAGAACCATATATACAATCTACATAGCCCAAGACATACCATCATAGAAGCATAATACATCATGGACATATTTAAGTCAAACCATAAAAACCTTACAGTAACCTCTTAGTCACTATGCACATATAATTATTTTACTTCACATACAACCTTATAAGACCTTACTTGCATTCCAATCTAAGTCTACTAGTGAAATGTACATGTGAAGCCCCATAACCTCACACATACTTAGTAAACCTATTATAAGATCACAAGCCTTAACATCCAATTCATACATCAATATAGTAAGTGAAGACAACTTCATTCATGTCAAGCAAGACCTTCATCGCATAGTCATTAAGACCCATATAAAGCATGTACATCAAGACTACTTCATACAGACTCATACCATGCATTTAATCACAACAAGTAGACAAATACTACAAAGTCATGCGTAATGAACATATACATAGAGACATGCATTAGAACACCTTCCTAGAACTTCGTTCAAGATCCACTTGTGCAATGCATAGGTGAATTCCCATACCCCCACATACACTAAGCAACTATCCTTAGGTCATCCTAGTTAGGGTCGCTACTTTATTTCCATTGTCCATTTTACTTTAGGTAAACTATAGCCTTAACCGACACTAAGACCATGGGTGCTACATGGAATTTGGTGTTTTAGAGCCTTACACCAAGGGAAGCTGTTATTACCTAGCCAAGGTATAACATTAACACATTCTAGCATCTTAGTTAATCTCACATTGCTAGATCCTATGTAGCAAACATAGTTTATGGAACTTGGAGGCCATCATGGAAACATCCCTCTATGCCCTTGGGCTATGAGGCTTTCCACCTCATGAGATTTATGGTAGACCTTCCTTCCCACATTGGGAAGGGACACACACTCATATACAAGTTCACTCGGTGCTAAAATAAGTTCTCTTTTATTAAAAGCCTTTATTATCTTTACTACAAAAAATTAGGCTTAGGAGAGTCATCCCCTCATATGCTTAGTTCATAGGTCATAGATGAGATTTCATCAACCTAAATCATGTGAGAAATCCTTTCACATAGACATAGCATATGTATTGCACCATCTAGTTTAGGGTAGCCTTGAATACACCTTTTAAGTGCCCCTCTATTTATACTAGATCTTCATACATGTGCGTGTGTATACTTATATGTGAGCAAAACTTTAACATAACACATAAATTCCACACAATTTTATACATCATTTCATTCATGCATAAGTGTACAAGTGTAACTATATGAGCCATGCTTTCATATAAACACAATAGACACTAGGTATAATCATACTTCATCATACCACATACTTCACATTATACGATATAAGACATGTTCATAACACACTTTCATGTACTCAAGCTTAACATGCATAATAGTAGACATTAGTGAATATGAGAACTACCTTTCATTTAGACACCATGACCTATACTACTTGTAAGAATGCATATAGAGTGAGGGTGTGTGTGAATTAGTAAACATGATCACATAATGGCTATAAACAACACATTGAGTCAGCCACCCTCTTAGGACCACAATACACTTTCAAGCATAGACCACACAACACACAATAGCGTAGGAGACAAGTCAACTTCATATTACACTTCGGACTACTAACTTTTGCTATTCATGCATTCACATAGGCGTACATAGGTAAGGGGCTATGAACCATTTTAACACACCGATGTAAGAACCTACACTTTACCCTAAAATAGATATAAACATGCTTATACAATAGCCATACAGCCTAGATCACAACTAGAATAGGAAAGTAGGCATAAGTTTTACATAGTGTAATCACCATAACCACACACTCATACATTCATCAATTTGCCTTCAAGGACATAATCAACACATATATATAGATTGACCAGAAGTAAACAACGCCACCATAAGTGGACCATACCACACAATGCCATACAAGGCTTCATCAACTATAATAATATAGAAAAGTAGGGGCAAAGAGTCATTCTTACCAATTCATCAACCTTTGATCATCATTGATTAATACAAGCCTTTTATCAACAATTCAAGTATAAGTCAGTAGCTAAACATACACTAACATAAACAAAACCATACTCAAATCCCTATAAGATCAAGATACCAACATAGGCACTAACTATCAATTCAATAGTGAGTAGAGGAAATAGGCCATCTTACCAATTTCCCAAAGTATTGATCATCAATCATATTTTACCTATAAAGTACATGCTAGGCAGTAGCTAAAGTGATAGAAATCAAGTCTTAATCATGTTTTATTCATCTTAGAAGATAGATCACATCACTTACATAGCATTATCAATTCCTAGACTAGAAGAACCTAGATCAACTCATACCAAGCCTTCTTCACTTTGATCATACAAGATTTATACTTACAATTCAATCATGATATTAACGTAAGGAAGTAGCTACAAGCATCCTATCATAATCGAATTACAATTTTGATACATTATAATATTAATGTTATAGTGAACACATGGAGATCTAAGCTAGGCATGTTCAAATCTTCATACATTTATCACATGGATCCTTCATCATCAATTAATCATCAATACCATTAAATAACAGTAGACATAAGCAATTTGACGTAACAGAATCACAATTCAATCAATAACAAGTACAAATCACAATGCCCATGCAAGGGCTAAATCGAGTTTTGGAAGGGACATGGGTTCATCATGCAATTGTATTGAAAATCACGTTCAAAGCAGTACATTATCATCAATTCATCATGATTAAGCCTTTAAAAAAGTTTTAAGAAAGAACCCATGGCTAGATTGAAGAAGAAGAGATTTGATCAAATTTTCTCTTTGAAAACTTTGAGATTAACTCTCCAAGTGCAAGGTTACTTCGAGATGAAGGATCACCATACATTTGTCTAGAAGAAAACCTCTAAAACTTGATGAATAACCCATAGGAATTCAAGATCCAAGCTGTTCTCAAGATTCACCATCAATGGAGGTTCTAGGGGGAATATTTTTGGAGTGAAAGTCTAATTTGTGTGAATGGGATTGGGAATGGGTTGTTCACGTTTTTTATCACTAATATACACCAAAAAATTACCAAATAAATCATGTGGGGTCAGCTTAGAACGTGGGGTGAATTTCCCATTCACCTCTTTAATGAAACAGTGCGCAGGCAGTGACACAAGGCCTGCTTCGACGGACCCAACGACAGGGCGTTGGTCCATCGACGGACCGTTTTGTGCCTTTCGTCGTTTGGGTCTGAGGCTGTAATGTAGCCAAGCCTTATCCAGTCTAAGTTCCCATCGACGGGGCGTCAGTTGAGCTAGTTAATTGACACTGCTAAGGCAGTGTCTCGACAGCCTTTGGGTCCTTTTTATTGGCCCTTTTGCGGGGCCCTTGGAAAATCATACTCGGACGTTTCCAACGTAAATATGAACATAAAGAAGTCAAGGACATTCCACATCAGTTTCACCCAAAACAAATACACGCAGCACGTCCAAACATGCTATGCCCCATCAAGACACACACATGCATGTCTCAAGGACTATCTTTCGAACGTTTCGGACGTTCTTGGATGTTTGACCTCTAAACTTCATGAAAATCCATACACTGCTTATAAACATCATTATTAATCATTTTAAGACTTCATAAGCTTATGACATACAAATATTGGCACGTATAGACACATGAGGCACATAGGTGACTAGACGTCGAACGTCTTGGTCGTCCCTTGACGTTTGACTTCCAAATCACCTCAAACTTTACACACTGCCTCAATACCATATTATAAACCATTTTAGGACCTTATACCCCTATGACGAACATGTTAGGATCTAGATGGCCTAACTCCTTTTGGGGGTCTTACAATATCCCCCACTTGGGAACATTTGTCCTCGAATGACACTTGGGCATTTTCAACACATTAAGGACTTCCAAGACTCCTAGAGAAGATTGCAACATTCACAACATAATCACATAGAAGTCAATGCACCAAACTTACAAGGAACAGAACTTCAAACCAATTAGCACTCAATGTATCCAAGCAAGCTACACTTTCACTCACTTATGCTCATCGCATCAAACACTTGGGAACTTCCCATGTTCATAGGAGGAACATCCTTCTCCTAATAATAACATGGTCATTATATTTCAATTCATTAATAGCTCATAATGCACCGTTCTTAAAATCATATTAAGGCAGATTCAATCAACACTCAAGAACAAGTAGGCACTCATACTTGAATGCACATAGACTTGAGTAAGATAGCTTGACAAGGGATTTTTAATAGTTAGGCCTAATTCCATGAGGGTCATACTCAACCATACCATGCTTAGTCATGCTTAAGGAGGAATGTCCTTCTCCTCAACACACGTGTGTGTATCATGAGCTCAACACCCAAGCAAGGTACAAGGTCAATTCTTTTTCTTTTTTTTAAAAAATTAGAAATTCTCCACTTTTAAACCAAGGCATGCTCATGATTTCTTCCTAGTGAAGTCTAAATGGTAAGTCACACCAAGCACATCACAACAAATAGGAAGCCATTTCACAAAATGACAATTTCTAACATGGCAATAGCCTTTACAGTATGCATCATTTGGGAAAAATAACACAAATCATAGGCACACACATGAACACTTTGCTAAACATGCTTTCACTTTTCAAGAGTGATCCTACAATCATGTTTTCCAAAAAATCATAAAAGTCACATAGTTTTCAAGAGACTCAACATATTTCATTTTAAAGAGACTCAATTTTCCCATTATGAGGCTAAACATTGCACATCAAAAGTGACTAAAACCAAGTTTCTTACCTTATCTCATGAAGTAAAATGCAAAACTAGCATATCAATATGCAAATCAACATGAGAAAACCATGAAGTTAATCAAAATTCTTTTTCAAGTACTTTCAAATCTTCAAAATATCCTTAAGGTAGTGTCAATCAATACATACCAAACATATAAAGGTCATAAAATTCATACTTTATGCAAATCTCATTCATGAACAAGCTTACCAAAAATTCATTAGATTCAAGGTCAAGCAAAAATAGAAGGATAAGGTATAAAATATCTACAACCTTACTACTCCATCACCATCCGCCACTTAGGGTAAACCCAATTAAGAGCAACTTCACCCAATCTTCAAGAGGATCTTAACTTAACAACCTTCATTTTTCATCACTTAAAAGTGATTACCACTTTAGAAGGAATTACAGTAAGTCAACCAAGGCATTCTAAACCTTATCATCTATGCAAATTTATCCCCAATCATCAAGTTAGGTCATACCATTCAACCATATAAGGTTTTTATACAATACAATAGACACCAAGGTCATGCAATATTAGGGAAAACAATAGAGGAGACTTAGCCTTAAACTTTTCTTCTTTTTATTTGGACATTACAGTAAGGTGACTTCTAGGTCAATCCAACCCACATCATCACCCTACCAAGATAAACATACTACCTTCACACCTAGGATCAAGTCTATACAAAGGAATCCAATCCATACTAGGCAACTTATCAAGGACCACACATATACAAAGGGAAATATTTAAATCATTAAAACATATATAAGGCAACATTGAACTATCAACATACATATATAGGCAACATGCATTTTTGGCCATTTACCACACTTCCTAAAGCATTTCAAATCTAAACCATATCATAAGACTATCACCATGTAAGACCATATAGTAACATACCATCCAAGAGAGACTCATTTTAATCATAATAACTTCTAACATGCTTTAACAATATCTTGACATACATTTCTCAACATAACATGCTATTTCACATAAATCTCATACATAACCATAAATGGCATCACATCATCAAAACATGCAAAAATTCACATTCACACATACTCATACAACCATAAAACCAAGTTAAACATTAACTTACCTTTTCTCCCTCAAGCATAGAGATACAATCTCATCCAAGAAATCACATCTAAAAGACCACTGGACGAGAAAACATAAGAGAGAGATCTTATAGAGTTAAGTTCTATGGCACGATATGAGAATGATGAAGAAGGGAAACTCTATCGTCCTATAGCCTCTTGTATCATTTTATGTGTTGCGACTCACCACCAATGATACGATACTCTACTAGACGTGGCAATATGAGACTTCTTGGACCCTAAACCACTTTTAAAATCTCAAGCTCCTCATTTATAGAGACATCCTTTAAGCATCCATAACCTACACTTTGTGTAAAAAGTAGAGAAGAATGGAGTTAGTACAAGAATGCACTAAGTATGACAATCATGAATAAACATGCATTTAAAAGAGACATTTTTGTGAAATCATACTTCATGCCTTTTTGAGTAAATCTTCATAAAAACCTTTATACAATAGCATTTATGTCATTCACATACTTTATATAGACATATTCAAAAGCCAAACATCATATAAAATCACATATAGAATTTAAGCCACTTTTAGGGTCACTTTAAAGTGAGCGATTTACCTTAACAGTGAACTTCTTTCCTTTAACTCATTATCCTCCCAAGTAACCCTCTAGTGATACTTGGTGCAATGCATCACTTTAAGGCCACAAGGAAACCATACATACAATCTACATAACCCAACACATACCATCATAGAAGCATAATACATCATAGACACATTTAAGTCAAACCATAAAAACCTTACAGTCTTAGTCACTATGCACATATAATTATTTTACTTCACATACAACCTTATAAGACCTTACTTGCAATCCCAATCTAAGTCTACTAGTATAATGTACATGTGAAGCCCCATAATCTCACACATACTTAGTTAACCTATCATAAGATCACAAGCCTTAACATTCAATTCATACATCAATATAGTAAATGAAGACAACTTCATTCATGTCAAGCAAGACCTTCATCACATAGTCATTAAGACCTATATTAAGCATGTACATCAATACTACTTCATATAGACTCATACCATGCATTTCATCACAACTAGTAGAAAAATACTACAAAGTCATGCATAAGGAACATATACATAGAGACATGCATTAGAACACCTTCCTAGAACTTCCTTCAAGAGCCACTTGTGCAATGCATAGGTGAAGTCCTATACGCCCACCTACACTAAGCAACTACACTTAGGTCATCCTAGTTAGGGTCCTTACTTTATTTCCATTGTCCATTTTACTTTAGGGAAACTATAGCCTTAACCGACACTAAGATCATGGGTACTACATGGAATTTGGTATTGTAGAGACTTACACCAAGGGAAGGTGTTCTTACCTAGCCAAGGTAGAACATTAACACATGCTAGCATCTTAGTTAATATCACATTGCTATATCCTATGTGGCAAATATAGTTTATGGAACTTGGAGGCCATCATGTAAACATCCCTCTATGCCCTTGGGCTATGAGGCTTTCCACCTCATGAGATTTATGGTAGACCTTCCTTCCCACATTGGGAAGGGACACACACTCATATACAAGTTCACTCGGTGCTAAGCTAAGTTCCTTTTTATTAAAAGCCTTTATTATCTTTACTACATAAAATTAGACTTAGGAGAGTCATCCCCTCATATGCTTAGCTCATAGGTCATAGATGAGCATTCATCAACCTAAATCATGTGAGAAATCCTTTCACGTGGACATAGCATATGTGTAGCACCATCTAGTTTAGGGTACCTTTGAATAAGCCTTTCAAGTGCCCCTCTATTTACTAGATCTTCATACATGTGCGTGTGTATACTTATATGTACGCAAACCTTTCTCATAGCACATAAATTCCACACATGTTTATACAGCATTTCATTCATGCATAAGTGTACAAGCATAACTATATGAGTCATGCTTTCATATAAACACAATTAGAACTAGGTATAATCATTCTTCACCATACCACATACTTCACGTTATACCATATAAGACAGGTTCATAACACACTTTCATGGACTCAATCTTAACATGCATAATAGTAGACATTAGTGAATATGAGAACTACCTTTCCTTTAGACACCATGACCTATACTACTTGTAAGCATGCATGTAGAGTGAGGGTATGTGTGAATTGGTCAACATGATCACATAATGGATATAAACAACACATTGAGGCAGCCACCCTCTTAGGACCACAAAACCCTTTCAAGCATAGACCACACAACACACAATAGCGTAGGAGACAAGTCAACTTCATATTACACTTAAGACTCCTAACTTTTGCTATTCATGCATTTACATAGGGGTACATAGGTAAGGGACTATTAACCGTTTTAACTCATAAATGGCAGCACCTACACTTTACCCTAACATATATATACACATGCTTATACAATAGCCATACAACCTAGATCACAACTAGAATAGGAAAGTAGGCATAAGCTTGACATAGTGTAATCATCATAACCACACACTCATATATTCATCAATTTGCCTTCAAGGCCATAATCAACAGATATATATAGATTGACAAGAAGTAGACACCTCCACCATAAGTGGACCATACCACACAATGCCGTACAAGGCTTCATCAACTACAAAAATATAGAAAAGTAGGGGGAAAGAGCCATTCTTACCAATTCATCAACCTTGGATCATCATTGATTAATACAAGCCTTTTATCAACAATTCAAGTATAAGGCAGTAGCTAAACATACATTAACATAAACGAAACCATACTCAAATTCCTACAAGATCAAGATACCAACATAGGCACTAACTATCAATTCAATAGTGAGTAGAGGAAATAGGCCATCTTACCAATTTCCCAAAGTATTGATCATCAATCATATTTTACCAATAAATTACATGATAGGCAGTAGCTAAAGAGATAGAAATCAAGTCTTAATCATGCTTTATCATCTTAGAAGATAGATCACATCACTTACATAGCATTATCAATTCCTAGACTAGAAGAACATTGATCAACTCATACCAAGCCTTCTTCACTTTGATCATACAAGATTTATACTTACAATTCAATCATGATATTAACCTAAGGCAGTAGCTACAAGCATCCTATCATAATCGAATTCTAATTTTATACATTATAACATCAATGTTACAGTGAACACATGGAGATATAAGCTAGGCATGTTCAAATCTTCATACATTGGTCACATTGATCCTTCATCATCAATTCATCATCAATACACGTCAATAACACTATAAATAAGCAATTCAACGTAATAGAATCACAATTCAATCAATAACAAGTCTCGATCACAATGCCCATGCAAGGGCTAAATCTAGTATGGGAAGGGACATGGGTTCATCATGCAATTGGATTGAAATTCACGTTCAAACCAGTACATTATCATCAATTAATCATGATAAAGCCTTTAAAAACGTTTTTAGAAGAACCCATGACTAGATTGAAGAAGAAGAGATTTGATATTTTCTCTTTGAAAACTTTGAGATTAACTCTCTAAGTGAAAGGTTACTTAGAGATGAAGGATCACCATACCTTTGTCTAGAATAAAACTTCTAAAACTTGATGAAGAAACCATAGGAATCAAAGCTCCAAGTTGTTTTTGACCTTCACCATCAATGGAGGTTCTAGAGAGAATATTTTTTGAGGGAAAGTCTAATTTGTGTGAATGGGATTGAGAATGGGTTGTTCACGTTTTTTATCACTAATATACACCCCAAAATAACCATATAAACCATGTAGGGTCAGGTTATCACGTGGGGTGAATTTCCCATTCACCCCTTTAATGAAACAGTGTGTCGGCAGTGACACAAGGCCTGGATCGACAGACCCAACGACGGGGCGTTGGTCCATCGATGGACGTGCCTTCCGTCGTTTGGGTTTGAGGCTTTCATGTAGCCAAGAATTCTCCAGGATAAGTGCCTATCAACGCCTCCCCATCGATGGGTCTTGAGTCCACCAAAGGGGCGTCAGTTGAGCTCGTCGATTGACAATGCCAAGGTAGTGTCTCGACAACCTTTGGGTCCTTCTTGTGGGCCCTTTTGCTGGGCCCTTGGGAAATTGTACCCGTATGTTTCCAACGTAAATATGAACATTAAAAATTCAAGGACCTTCCACATCAGTTTCACCTAAAACAATTACACGCAACACGTCCAGACATGCTAGGCAACATCAAGACACACACATGCATGTCTCAAGGACTATCTTTTGAACGTCTCGAACGTTCTTGGACGTTTGAACTCTAAACTTCATGAAACTCCATACACTGCTTATAAACATCATTATTACTCATTTTAAGACTTAATAAGCTCATGACATACAAATATAGGTACGTATAGACATATGAGGCACATAGGTGAGTAGACGTCTAACGTGTTGGTCGTCCCTTGACGTTTGACTTCCAAATAACCTCAAACTTTACACATTGACTCAATACCATATTATAAAAAAATTTAGTAACTTATACCCTTGTGACAAACATGTTAGGCTCTAGACACCCTAGCTCATTTTGGGGGTCTTACATAGGTTCACCCGATGTTCTCATGAGGTGGAAATTGTAATGCTAATTAGCATAAAGATGGTTTCTAGTAACAACCTCCTAGATCCTTAAATATGTCCCCCCATATGAAACCTTAGCTAATGGATCCACCTAGATGCTATATGAATGTATATGTCTTACCTTGGTAAATAGGACACCCTCCTTTTGGTGTGAGGGGATGACACCGGATTCCATGTAGCTCAAATGGTCTATGTCATTTCTGGCGAAGTTTCCCAAATTTTAAAATGAAACAATAAAATTAAGAAGATGAACACTAACTATGACTACTTAATAGGTGTTATTTAGTGTAGGTAAGGGTATGGGACTTTACCTATACATTGAACAAGTGGACCTTGAGGGGAATTCTAGGGTGAGTTATTTATGTATATATGATATGTATGATATTGGTTTCACTTGATATACATGATGTTTGTCTCATTTGGTATGCTTGTTGTTGACTATACTTGTTATGATGATGTATGAGGTAAAAGACCATGCTTATGATCTCTTTGTTGGTTTACTTGGTTTATGTGGGGTTATGGGGCTTCACATACACATTGCACTAGTAGACTTAAATTGGGGTTATGAGTAAGGTCTTGGATGTATTGATGAAATGGACTCTAAAAATGAAATGTTGACTATGGCTTTGTTATGATGTTACTCTTCAACATGAATGTGAATATGTCTTATTGTTGTTGTTATATGGACTTGCATATGTTCTTGGAATGTGCATAAAGGCTTTTAATGTGAACATAGAATGTTTATAACAAAATGTCCTTTTGTGCATGTCTTCAAATGTTTTACTTGAATATGTATCCATACTTAGTACATGTGGTTTGTACTAACCCATATCTCTTCTATTTCTACATAAATGTAGGTACAGGCCATTGAGGTGGTTTAATGCCATTTTCTCAAGAATCTTGGGTTGTTTCCCAGTTTGTGAGTACTCAAGTCCGAGGACAAAAGCCTATGAATCTAGCTTCAATGTTTTGCTATGTTTAAAGACATTGTTCTGTTTCTCCTATTTCAAGGACTATGTTGTATTCGCTTTATAAGACTTGTAATGATGTAAGGGCTAAGTCCCAGTTCTCGTACTCTTTTGATTATATGGTCATGTGAAACAATTATAGTTTCTATTTTGATATATGTTAAGTGAAGGTAAACTTCAAATGAAAAGTTTTAATTTTTTCACTTTTTATTCTACCTATGATGCAATGAAATAAGCTACGGCCTTGTCTAAGGCATCTTTGAGGATGAAGACGTCGGTTATGACTAGGGGGTGCTCTCTGGTCATGACAGAGATGCGGACACGAGTGACCCCAAGCTAACCCTCCTCGCATAAATATGCTAACTAATAATAATAAACTAATGCAGAAGCTAAATATCATAAAAATGAAACTGATGGGGAATAACCATGCTAAATCGAAATATATGAAATCTAAGAGATTGATACAAAAGAAATGTCAAACTCAAATACTAAGTTGAATCTTACTATGTCTGAAAATGGCCTCACATGGCTACAAGTGTTGGGACATGCACCAGCTAATCTAGAAAAACAAAAACTAAATGACTGAATAATAGCAATAACATAAATATTGTCCTCATAGAATGAGAACTCACTTCTGATGTTGCTGAGCTGAAGATCGGGAACCGATCAATGCGTGATCTAGAAGCTGAGAACCTAAACATATATCATGAGAATATATAGCATAGAGAATGAAAAGGTATCGAGTGTGCAGAATTGATTAAATTTGAAATAACATATAACTAAACAAAGTAATAAAGCAATGATATAATCTGAACATGATGAAGATACTAAATACTGAACTATCTAGATGCAATGACCAAATTTATAACATGTTGAGACTGAATATTGACTGTACTGAAAAAATGGTCTATGCAATAGAGTCTGACTGAACTATGGAGCTACTAACAAAAGATAACTAAACCACATGAGATAAAACTGAAGTCTAATGTATACACCCCAACGAGAGGACCCAATTAACCTAACAGAGGTATAGAGGCATGACTAGTGTGATCACTAAATGATGCCCACAAAGGGGACTTACAACCTATGTGATGCATAGTTCTGGGACTATATGGGCAACTGAACCTAGTCCAACTTGATATTATTCTACTCCTAATAGATTAAGTAATTAACAAGTTCTGACTATGTTTCTGTAATATACTGGACAGCTCAAAACTCATATGCAAACTGAGAATGCAACATTATTACACTAATAATAACACACTCAAATTGAGGAATGAAAATCTAATTAGCTAAAATATATGACCTAGCATGTGTAATTCATGAATTAAAGATATACATAGCTAGGGTTCTAAAATTCATGCAAAAAACAAAGTAATAACATGATAGTGTGATTTGGAACATGTAAATAACTAATTCATGATAATTTGCTAAAATTCTAGAAACCCTAGGTCTAGTTAAAATAAGGGAATCAAGGATCTAACTGAATTCTAGGGGCCTAATGTGCGAAAGCAACCCACTAGTGAAATCCCACACACGTGGTGACGAATTCAAAACAGAAATCTTTTGATTTCGGGGCTGGGATCGATGGAATCTTATTGTGTTCTTGAACTAGGGTCTTGACTTTTTTCTCTTCTTACGCTTTAATTATTCTACGTTTTGGTGAATGATTTGACATAGGTAAGTTCTAGTTATGTTTCGAGGTTAAAAGTGATCAATACCACATAATTTGCCTAATAAAATAGGAAAAGACCCAAAAAATACTAACTTAACTACTATCGGGATCACCAAGGGATAAGATAGACTGACCCTCGATCTACTGATGGTCCGTGATTGTCAACCATCAGTCATAACTGGAGGTTAGTTTTAGGGGTTCTGATCCACGGATGCAGACCATGGTCCGTGGTTTGAGCTACGGTCCATGGGTCCGGCTTTGGGTCAACCCTTACACTAAATTTTGGGACTGAGTTTTTGGGGGGTTGGATATGTGAAGCGCTCCACACATATGAATGAGGAACTATGTGATGCTTAGGAAACTCTCATCTTCTTGCAATCCTTTGTCGTGCCTCAAAAGTCTACTTTATGTGTGCTTTCACCTAAACCTTGTATGGTGGTTATAGGTATGAATACCCAAAGATCATCCACAAGAAGGGACGAAGAAGGAGTTGTTAATGCGGGAGCACAAGACAACCAAGTGACTCCACTTGAAGAAGTTGCTATGGGTGATCAAGTTCCGGTTGCTCCTCCTCCCATGGCGGAGAGGATATAAGGGCATCTTTTATCCAAATGGCCCAAAGCCATTACAACCCAACAACAAGCCGTCACTACTCAAGCACAAACTATGATGGCCCAAGCTAATCGAGAGGTTGTACCACGAGGAAACCAACAAGTTATCACCATGGCCTCCCGTTTGAGGGATTTCACTAGGATGAATCATCCTTGTTTCTATGGGGCCAAAGTTGAGGAAGACCCCCAAGAGTTCATTGATGAAATTTCCAAGATCCTTTATGCTATGGGGTTGACTACTAGTGAGTAGGCCGAGTTAGCCACTTACCAACTCAAAGATGTGGCCCAAACTTGGTACGTCTAATGGAAGGACTACAGGCCTCTAAAGGGTGGACCGGTGACATGAGAGATTTTCAAGAAGGCTTTTCTTGATCGGTTCTTTCCTAGAGAAAAGAGGGAAGCCAAAGTTGAAGAATTCATCAACCTTCATCAAGAAGGTATGAGTTTACTTGACTACTCTTTGAAATTCACTAAATTGTCAAGATATGCTTCATCTTTGGTTTCCGACCCTAGAGATGAAATGAGCTGCTTTGTGATGGGAGTGTCAGATGACTTGAAAGAAGAATGTCATTCGGCTATGCTACATTATTATATGAAAATTTCTCGTCTCATGGTTCATTCTCAACAAGTGGAAGAGACAAGGGTTAAGAGAAAGAGTAGAGATTCCAATAAGGCAAAGTCCTTTGGTGGAGGTTCTTCAAAGGGTAGGCTTGATATCCAAGACAAGACTAGGTTCAAGAAGAGGTTCTCCAATGAAGTTCCTTCAAAGTTCCCTAAGGCTCGTGATGATAGGGTGTCTAACTCGAAGCCTCAAAAGGGAAGGGGTACTAGTTCACCAAGTAAGAAGCCAACTTGTGGAAAGTGTGGCAAGAAGCATTATGGTGATTGCCTCATTGGGACGTACAATTGAATTAGTTGTGGTAAAAGTGGGCACAAAGTTCGAGATTGCCCAAATTTGAAGGCGCAAGACAAGGGGAGTGGACAAGCAAGTGGTTCTAATATAGATGTTGCGAAGAAGAACCGCTTCTATGCTCTCCGCTCTAGGGCTGAGCAAGAGACTTCTCCCGATGTGGTGACCGGTATGTTGAAAGTCTTTTCTATTGATGTATATGATTTACTAGATCACGGTGCTACTTTGTCATTTGTTACTCCTCTAGTAGCTAAAAAGTTTGACATTTTGCCCGATATCTTGAATGAACCTTTTATGGTGACTACCCGGTGGGTGAGTTGGTTATTGCTAAGAGAGTATGTAGAAATTGTCCTATAATGTTGCCCAATAGATTTACTCATGTGGAGCTAGTTGAACTGGATATCGTCAATTTTTACATGATATTGGGTATGGATTGGTTGCGTGCTTTCTTTGCTACTATTGATTGTTGAACAAGGGTGGTGAAGTTTAACTTTCCATATGAACCCGTTTTAGAGTGGAAGGGGGGGAATTTTATTCTTAGAGGTCGTATCATTTCTTGTTTGAAAGCTTGTAGGATGATCTATAAAGGGTTTTTATACCATCTAGTAAGAGTCCAAGATTTAGACTCTGAAATTCCTCCTATTGAGAAGGTCCCCGTATCGAGAGAATTTTCGGAGGTCTTTCCTAATGATCTTCCCGATATTCCTCCCAAACGAGAAATTGATTTTGGTATCGACTTGCTACCGGATAAAAATCCCATTTCAATTCCTTCTTATCGGATGGCTCCGGCCGAATTGAAAGAGTTAAAAGCTCAACTCAAAGACTTACTATAAAAGAGCTTTATTCGGACTAGTATTTCTCCATGGGGTGCTCCGGTATTGTTTGTGAAGAAGAAGGATGGGTCCCTTATAATATTTATCGATTACGGTCAACTCAACAAAGTTACAATCAAGAACAAGTATCCTCTCCCTCGGATTGATGATTTATTTGATCAACTCCAAGGTGCGAGTTACTTTTCCAAGATTGACTTAAGATCGGGATATCACCAACTTAGGGTGAGAGGTGAAAATATTCCCAAGATGGAATTTTGGACTAGATATGGTCACTATGAGTTCTTAGTAATGTCCTTTGGTCTCAATAATGCTCCGGCGGCGTTTATGGGCCTAATGAATAGGAACATAAATTATTTGCCAAGTATAGAAAATGTGAGTTTAGGTTGAGGTCGGTAGCATTTTATGGTCATATTATCTTTAGTGAATGAGTATAGGTTGATCCAAGGAAGACCGAAGTGGTGAAATTTGGCCTAGAACTTTGGATCCTATGGATAATATGAGTTTCTTAGGCCTAGCCAGTTATTATAGAAGGTTTGTCGACGGGTTAGCATCCATCCAGAGAATACTAAGGGTTTTTTGGTCTATTGTGATGCATCCTGAGTCGGGTTGGGGTGTGATCTTATGCAACATGGCAAAGTTATAGCCTATGCTTCTAGGAAACTCAAAGTTCATGAGAAGAATTATCCGACTCATGACTTTGAGTTAGCATCGGTGGTATTTGCCTTGAAAATATGGAGGCATTATCTTTATGGGGTTCATGTTGATGTGTATACGGACCATAAAAGTCTCCAATATGTATTCATTCAAAAGGAGTTGAATCTCCGACAACGGAGATGGTTAGAGTTGTTGAAATGCTATGACATGAGTGTTCTCTATCACCCTGGCAAAGCTAATATGGTAGAGGATGCTCTATGTCGATTGTCCATGGGAAGTGTGTCCCATGTGGAAGAATCCAAGAGAAACCTAGTGAAAGATGTTCATAGGTTGGCTCGTTTAGGGGTTTGACTTGAAAGTTCTCAAAATGGTGGTATGGTGGTACATCATAACTCCGAGTCGTCTTTGGTGGTTGAGGTGAAGTCTAAGCAACACCTTGATCCATTGTTGATGGAGTTGAAATAATCGGTTCTTGGTAACATGAATAAGTCATTCTCCCAAGGGGGGATGGTGTTCTTAGATATCAAGGTAGATTGTGTGTGCCTAATGTGGATGATTTTAGGAGTAGGATCCTTGAGAAAGCTCATGGAGCCCGTTACTCTATTCATCCGGGTTCCACAAAGATGTACCATGACCTTAGAGGAGTGTTTTGGTGGGATGGATTGAAAAAGGACATAGAAGATTTTGTTGCAAAGTGTCCAAATTGCCAACAATTGAAAGCCGGACACTTAAAGCCGAGTGGTTTACTTCAAGAGATCCAAATTCCTACTTGGAAGTTTGAAGACATTAATATGGACTTTATAGTTGGTTTGCCTAAGACTCGAAGGCAACATGACTCAATATGGGTAGTAGTTTATAGATTGACCAAATCCGCTAATTTTATTTCCGTTAAGTCCATTTCTTTGGCGGAAGATTATGCAAAGATCTACATAGATGTGATTGTGAGTCTTCATGATATTCTGTTATCCATCATATCATATAGGGGCGCACAATTCACATCTAGGTTCTGGAGATCATTTCAAAAGGGGTCGGGTACAAGAGTAAAGTTGAGCACCATTTTTCATCCCCACACGGATGGTCAACCGCAGCGTACTGTTCAAAATATTGAAGATATGCTTAGAGCTTGTGTCATAGACTTCAAGGGAAGTTGGGATGAGCACTTTCCTTTGGTTGATTTCGCTTATAACAATAATTACCATTCATCAATATCCATGGCTCCTTTTGAAGCTTTGTGTGGTAGGAGATGTAGATCTCCGGTAGGGTGGTTCGGATTTGGTGAGTTTTCACTTTTTGATCCTGACTTGGTTTATGATACTTTGAAGAGTGTCCATTTTATAAGGGGCCGATTGAAAACAGCCTATAGCCGGCAAAAGTCTTATGCCGACAATAGGAGAAAAGAAATAGAGTTTGAAGAAGGAAATTCCTCATGTTGTGAGTTTGAGCCTTATGTGTTCAAATTGATGTTTTGAGTCATTGTATAAATGCCATATTGTTATGTTGATTTGATTTGTAACTCATGATGATGTTGTATATTGTTGGATGGGCTGCTAGTCTTGAGTCTATCCTTTCCCTTTATAAAAATTTAAGTGTCATTCGGGGACGAATGTTCCTAAGGGGGGATAATGTAACACTCCAAAAATTCAAGACCTAATCAAGATCCTAAAATGAGTGTCTAAAGGTTTAGATACTGTTTTATGACCTAAAATAATGTTTAGAAGTTATCCGAGAAGTTTTAGATCCAAGACGTCAAAGGACATCCATGACATCCGGAAACTAACCGAATTGAACTAGTTGACGTCGCTATTATTGTGGATGGTTTCGGAGGGTAAAATTAAGTCTAAAACTTGTAAAAAGACTTTGGTTAGGTAGAAGGTAGTATAGAGAGTCTAAACTTGATAAAACGACACCCCAAGGACCACCCGAAGGGTCATGGTGGAGGACCCCAACATGGGTGGGCAAGTCAGCCTGCGAAAATCAAGAATCAGTGGGATGATGCACGACGCGCTGACCACACGGACCTCACCGTCCCAAAATTTATTTTTGGGAAATAAAATGCGAGTTCGCAGAGCCACATCACAGATTCGGTAAAATCTATTTTTGACATTTAGACTTCACAAAAAGACCAAATTAAGTTAAGGGTGTTTTGGGAAATTTAGGGGGTGATTATATATAGACTAAGGGTCATTTTAAGTCATATTTCACTCATCCAAACCCAATTCCCAAAACAAAACCCAAAAGCTCTCACCTCTCTCTACTTTCTCTCTCCCCAATTCCTCCATTGAAGAAGGAAGAAAGCTTGATGAAGAAGGTCAATTTCTCTAGGATTTCACTTCAATTTTGTGTATTAAGCTTCAATAAGGTATGAGTTCTTCGCTCTTGGGATTCCTTTCCCCAAGAGGGCCTTTCAAAGTTGATTTCTAAATTAACCAATTCCATGGGGTTTTCCAATTCTAATGGGTTTAATTCTAAACTTCAAATTGATGATAAATTGTGATTTCCTATGACTCATTGAGTACAGATTGTTGACCAATTGATGTTAATTGATGCAATTTCATGTTGATCATGTTCCGTTCCCCAAATCCCCAAATCTTGGATCTTGGTCATGAATTATGGGAATTGAAGAATGATTTGATTATTAGACTTGTTTTCTCAATTCTAATTCATGTATGGATTGACTAGGGTAATGTATTGTTGGGATTGGATCTATTTCTTGATGAATTCATGATGAACCATAATTCCCCTAACCCTAGGTTATGAATTGATGTTAATTGGGATAGTGATGATGCAATTGACCTAGTTCTTGTATTAATTACTATTGATTGATGTTACTACACCTATTATTGGATTTAATTGGTTGGTTGATGGTAAGACCATGATGATGTCTTTTGAAGGAGATTTGGTAAGTCTTCATGATCCTAACTTTTACTTCAAGTATGATGGCTTGTGATTGATGATGTAGTTCAATTGATGTATACCTTGTAAATAGCCTACATAGGTGTTGGTATGATGTTGAATTGAAATGTATTGACTATGTTATTGTGAGATTATGCTTAAGATGAAATGATATAAGGTTGGTTATGAAGTATCTATGTATCGTACTATGATAAGATGATGTTAATGTGCTAATCTCACATATGAGGGTTGTATTGAAAGGATATACTCATGCAATACCTATTGATCCAAATGACAATGACTATATAAAGGATTAGACCCTATGACCTAAACTAAGTGATGACTAATAAAGAAATATATTTTAAAAGGGACATTAGCTTAGCACCGAGTGAACTTGTACATGAGGGGTGGCGCCTTCCCAAGGAGGGAAGGTAGGGTTCACAATAGTTCTCACGGGGTGGATAGCCTCATAGTCCAAAAAGGGCATAGAGTGATGTTTCCATGACATCTCCCAAGATCCATAAACTATGTTGCCACCATAGGAATACTAGCTAGTGGATCCACCTAGATGCTATGTTCATGTTTGGTACTACTTTGGCCGGTAGTCCGCTTTCCATCGGTGTAAGGTTTTATAACACCGGATTCCACACTTAGTTCTTGTGGTATATGTCGGTTAAGGCAAGTGTTCTCGAAAGTAAAATGAAGGGTATAGGACTCTACCTATGCCTTGAACTAGTTTGCCTTATCCTAGGTAGGGGTATAGGACTCTACCTATGCCTTGAACTAGTTTGCCTTTAGGGGATCCTTAGGAGGTTGTTCTTGTGAAATTATAATATATATGCTATGAATATGTTGACTTTACATGTTTATGATCCTATATGTTGTTAGTTTCATTCATGAACATGCTATTGGTCTATATTACTAAATATTATGATGGTTTCTATTGAAGCTATGTTATGTTGGGTTAGACGTTGCTTGTGTTCCTTTGTTTTGTTTACTTGATTAAGGTTATGGGGCTTTGCTTGGTCATTGCACTTGTAGGATAAATGGTGGGTTATGAGTAAGGGTCTTGCTTATATTATGATGTTATGATCTCTTGTATATGTTGACTTGATTATTACTTGTTGATGTTGGTCTTGTGTCGTATATGGGTTTGATTTATGGATTATGTGATTATTGGCTTATATGGGTTCTTGATTATGCATAAGGCTTTTCAAAGTACCTTGGCATGTTTTTTATCAAATGTCCTCTTTAGCATGATTTCACTTGTTTTATGTGCATATACCCATACTTAGTACAAGTGTGTACTAACCCATGTTTGATGTTTACTACAAATGAAGGATCCGGCCGTTGATATTAGAGAAGGCTTTGAAGACTACTTCGATTTTTATCTTCCAAGTTCGGTAGGTCCTCACTTTCCGAGGACGATGTCATTATCTACCTATTGGATGTTGTTTAGTCTTAAAGACAATTTGTTCATTCTCTTTCATTTGGTACTATAATTTTAAAGCCTATACGTTGCTATAATTTTTGATGTAAGGGCTATGCCTAAATTGTGATACTCTTGTCTAGATGGTTTAATAGGAGACAATGTTATAGACTTCATATGAGACTATCGTATACTATGTATGTTCAATAAAAGTAGAAGACTATGTAATCTTCTTATACGAAGGGTCTACGTATACTCGATAATTATATATTATATGTATGCGAGAGGTCTAAGTAAACCTCAATGTAGAAGTAATCGAAAAGTTTTAAATTTTTCCGCATTTTTAACCTATGAATGTAATGATGTATGCTAAGAGGCTAGTCTTAGTCCTCAAAGAAGAAGAAGAAGCCGGTTACGTCTAAGGGGTGCTCCCTGGATGTGACATATATAATCCCCCTTCTAAATATAATATTTCTTTGATCACTTATATCATAAGTTCTTCGTCAGATTTGTTCTTCCGTCAGGGTATGTATTGTTCACCTTCTCTTTAGTTTATTCTTGAGGTTGGTAAGTTGTTGGAATGGGTTGATTTTCACCCATCAATTTTGATCGTAAATGATGTTGAAATTTTAAGTTTTGCAAATTGTATTTTTGATTGTTGTTATTCATTGGGTATAAACTGAAAAAGGGGAAATGGGCGTTTAAATTTGTGTAAAAATGGCTTAAGAACGGGTGGTTTACAGCCCATTCAATAAAATTGCACAATTTCAATGTGTCATCCCGCAATTGTGATGAATTAAAAAGTTGAGGCTCGCGATAGCGAGGGTCCATCCCACAATTGCGATGAGTAGAATGCCTGAGAGCCTAAATTGCCAAAAACAGTAACCTTGCCCAATACCATTGTTCATTTTTCACTCAAATTTTTGGCCTAATAGTTTGATAATTCATTGCCTTACATACCTATGTATAATCGTAAAAGGGCCTAAAATACCCCTCAACTATGCGAATTGGTACAAAATTACCCTCCTACCTTTAGGGCCTAATATATCCTTGACGTCAACCTTTTGGCCTTATTTTTTCCCGTCATCTTTTACAACCTAAATAATAACCTCAATTAGCAAATTCATTTATGGCATGTTATTATCATATTGGTTATCCTAATAATTAATTAAACTAATTAAAAAAACTCAAATACCCACCAAAAAGCCCCACCCATAACCTGGATCTTTTAACCGAAATTCAACGCTAAAATTTGGATTCATTAGCGGTACATATGGAATTATTGGCCGGTTCCTACGCATTTTCATATCCGTTCCCATACTCGTATTCATTCCCGTTGTTGGCATGTATTGAGGGATTTCAGGATATAGCATAGGGACAATGCTGCATCTTGTGGCCATCATCTGCACTAAAGGAGCTATGATCAACCGTAGCCTAAACAGACCACTTAACGTTTTTCAAGGAGCTTTATTGAAGATCCTACAAATGTCAACATATAATTAGGATTTCTGTTGACATTATTACTAGTTTACTTCATAATGCAGGATCGAGAATATGTGACAAATATGAAATAAAGGATATTCCATGTATTATATTTTGTATATCGGTGTTCGACTGAGCATGTTGTTTAAGAATGAAAGATCTTTGACACATAAAATATCCTTAACATTAGTGTCTTACACATACCATGACATTTCTATGATTGTAATAACATTTAATTAATTAATGATAAACTAAAAGGTTTTAAATTAAAATTTTCAACACATAGAAAAGTGTCATATCTTTTCAAACACACTATAATGGAATGAGTTTAATTACAGAGGCAGTACTTGATCAAAATTCTTCAAATTTCTTCAGTGTTGGACATATCATAACCATCTTGGACCAACAACGAGATGAAAGAGAGTTAACGAGGTGCACCTTGAACTCCGATTAAGGTTGAAGGCAGAAAAAGGCGCAAGAGATTATCTTATTATTTCCGAATTTTAGTGTTGAATTTGGTTAAAAGATATGGGTTTCGAGTGGGACTTTTGGGATAATATTTGGCCTTTCTTAATTAGGTTAACTAATTAATAGGGTAGCCAATAGGATAGCGACATGTCATAATTGAATTTTCTAATTGATGTTATTATTTAGGTTGTTAAAGATGAGGGGCAAAATAGAGCCAAACGATTGACGTCACAGACATTTTAGGTCCTAAAGGTAGAAGAAAGGTAATTTTGTACCAATTCGCATAGTTGAGGGGTATTTTAGGCCCTTTTCTAATGCATAATTTACCTAAATCTCATGGTGTTAAGAGCTAATTATATTATTACCCTATACTTTTCCAAATTTCAAAAAATCCTTAAATATTATGACTTTCGGATTCATTACTAGACTTTCGAATACATCTCTAGACTTCCAGATACATTAGAAGACAACTAGATGCATATGTGAGGGACGTATCAGAGAGGAGAGATATATATCAGAGATGGCATAACACATCCATATTCTTCACTGGACTTCTGAATACATCAGTTGACATCCGGATACATAGGCGAGTGATGTATCCGAGAGGGGAGGGATGAATCAGAGAGAGATGTATCCGAGAAGGAGATAGGAATGTATCAGTGAGAGAAAAGTGATGTATCGAGAGATGATTTTCTAAATGGTAATATTTTTCAGAAATTATGCTAAAATAAGACATGTATTCATATAATTTTTTATTTTAAAAAAAGGATAAATTACTAGAATACACATAGTTAACATATTCTCTATATTTACCGACTATTTCAAAAAATACAAAAACCCTATTTTTCCCACAAAACAAAACCTCCAGATACATTATTCTTGAATAAGTCCCAACCTACGCTTCCCATCCTTAAATTTACTCCTCTAATTTCTCCACAAATTTATTATTGTTCAAGACCACCCAACAAGCATTTCCCTCTCCTAAATTTACTCCCCCATTTTCTCCCCAGATTCATTTCAGCTATCACATTCTTCCAATTTTATATTTCAAACGATTTCTCTCTCCATTCAACCAATTTCAGTGTTTGTAATAGGTAGATTCTTTCTTTTCAAATTTCTTCGTAGTTTTTTTCTTCGATTTTCTGAAACTTTATGGATCTTTGTTCTTTTAATATGGGATTACCCAAATGGTCACACCCAACACTAATCGAATATTTGATTATGAAGATTCCAACTGGACTATAAAACTGGTCTAAGAGGTTGCATGATCCTTTAACAATGGCTAAGCAAAGTCCAAAGAAGGAAAAGGCTAAAAGGAGGTACATGCATCATCCGAAGCAAAAGTGGCAAAAATACCAAAGAAAAGGAATAGAAAGGTTGTCCCAGACCTGCACTACCCACTGTATGTATTTTAATATTTTCTGTCTTTATTTTTAATTTTTGTATTCACATGTTCCTTATTTGCTTTATAGTAGATACATTATTGTTAAAAAAATTATTATGTATATTGGTTGAAATCTAATTTTCTTACACAAAAACTTTAATTTTTGGTACATATTGTTGATTTATAACGACTAATGTACAAATGGTTCAAATTCAAATAATGAGATAGAAAGGTTGATATTTATTATTAATGTATCAAATTTTGGTTTTGAGAATCAGTTAATCATTTTTACAAATAAAACCTCAATTTTGGTCATTTTTTTGTTGTGATAAGTTTGTGAAAGATTAAAGTTTAAATTAGAGGATTACATGTAAGTTGCAGAACAATATAATGCATCATCTTCAAAAAAGTTATTACTATTAAGTATCAATTTGAGTGAAAATAACGTGTAGTTAGAATCATGTATTATATACAAGTTAAAAATTTTATTCATATTTTAGTTTTAAAATATTCTATTCAGGTTTGTATGTATCATCTGGATCCTTTCTTTAGTGATCAACATTATTTTCTTGAATTGAAGAATATGAATTATGTAATTAAATATATTTAAAAAACTCCCTTAAGTTTTGCCCTACTCACAATTCAAATTTTATTCAAGACTTAGTGTTGTCAATAGGGGATGAAGGTATCCAATTATTCAAGGATACTATATTTGAACCGTATCTGAATATTCCCAAATGCAACTATCAAAGGTCAAATCATAAATGTAATAGCTTGCCAGTATTGTAGAACTCTTTATTTAATTTTTGTATCTAATTCATTTTTATAATTAATCTTCTAATTTTTTGTAGCGAGTGCGGAATATTCATAGCTATATTTGTTGAATTCTTGAGCGAAATCAACATCCCATATAATGATTTTCGAGGTGAATATATTCGAAAAAGATATTCAACATTGTTATGGACTTATGATCTCGAAAAGGCTAAGGGGGGATATATAAGAGATAATGATGATCATATAAGGCTGAAGTGTAACTTAACTCCAGCCGCAGAAAATGAACCTGTTAATATAGACTAGTTTTCCATGTTCATGTTCACAGACAGTTGTTGATATTTATTTGTTTTTTTTAAGATACATTAATTAGTTTTTTGGATTATTTATTACTTAGTATAATACTTCTAAATTTGAAGAGTTTTTATGTTTAAAATTGTTTATTTTCGCTTTTAATTTTGTGTTCAATATAGGTAGTACTTCAGAAAATTTGTATCTGATAAGTATGGTATAGATCACTACAAATTTACAAAACAATTATTATGTAAATGATACATAATTTCATACAAAATAACAAATTTGTTTGTATAAAAAATCTTCATACTGCATATATTATACTTGATACACGTCAATTAATTTGAAAAAATTAAATATCTTTTTGCATGTTGACTCTTACAACATTGGTACAAATCACAACACTTGATACTATATCCTTAAATGATATGAATTATCAAAAAAATATTATATATATTACACACAATATTTTGGTATCATGATAAGAAACCACAATTTTATTGAGTATCACAACACATAATACTATATGGGTAAATCACATAAATATGTTATATAGTAAAAATATTTACCATATATGTCAACATAATTTTTCTAACTAAATATAACATTTTTTTTGGAATTATAAAGATTGTACAGTCTTCACCTCTTTCTCAGTCCTTTTTCATCTTCTACTTTTCACTCTTCTCTTCTTCGCCTCTTTCTCAACTCTGTTTCCTCTTCTTCTTTTCACTCTTTTGCTTCTTCGACTCTTTCTTTCTTTTTATTCTTCTGCTTCTTGTTTCTTTTTTTTTTACTCTTCTATTTCTTCGTCTCTTTCTCTAACTTTATTCATCTTCCTCCTCCTTCTTCTTTTTCTTCTTCTTTGAACTTCTCATCTAAATAACCATCCTCAAATCAAGTTTTGCCCATATGTCACTATTTTTATTCAAAAATAAGATGAAAAGAGGACTAGAAAGATCGGAAATTTATTCAAAATCATGGTTTTAAGCAGAAATTTCAAATCTTTAAAATTGCATAAGCTAGAGTTCATCATTGATGGTCATTATAAAGCTTCAAATTTTGAATTCATTATTTGAAATTTACGAATTTGTGATTAGTTCCTCCAAATAATTGAAAATGTTGTTTGGAGTTTATATGTAAATTTTAAGAGGGTTTGGTTAAATTTATAATTGATTTTAGGAGAAATATTAGCTTAAAATTCCAAAAAAGTGAATTTTATGGAACTATATCTCAATTGTATTAAAGTTGTATTAGATATGTTTCATAATTGTATTAAAATCATGAACAATACATTTGTAATACATATTATAAACTTCACTCCTTTTTTTATAGTGATATCAACCAAAATAATTTGAGTAAAAACTTGTAATACATTTATAACATAGGCATATTATACATTGCAAACATCTCTCATGTTCTTAGAGATACAAACCAAAGTAATTTATCAGACACTTATAATAGATAATTTATTCATGAATAATACAAGTTTAATTCAATCTATAAATTATTGTCTTGTCTTTCGTTAGTTACGTTTTTCATTGTTAGTTTTCTCTTCTAATTCAACTTAATAATGTGTAATACACTTTTAACGCAAATTTAATTCATTTTGTAGTTTATTATATGTTACTATTAGATTACTCGTTTAATTCATTGTTGATATAATCTTAATAATTCACTCTATATATCATTATCATGTGTTTTATTAGTTACATTTTTGTATCCATGCATAATTCCCTCTTCTTATTCAAATTAAATATTTGTGTAATGCACTTTTAATACAAGTTAATTCATTTTGCAGTTTATGGATTGACTTGTTATGATTGAATTACTTGTTTAATTCATTATTGATACAAGTTTTATTCAGTTTACAAATCACATAGTGCTCTTTCGTTTGCTACATTTTGCATTCATATTTAATTCGCTTCTAATTCAACTTTAATATGACTATAATATTTTTTTTAGTTCAAGTTTAATTCATTTGGCAGTTTATTATGTCACTTCATTTGTTACGATTAGATTACTTGTCTAATTAATTATTGATACAAGTTTTATGTAGTTTACGAATTAAAAAGTATATTTAAAATAAGTAATTATGTTTGAAAAGAGATCCAGTCAACATAAATTGTGGACAACATGAAGACTTGCAAAACAATTTAGTATTTTTAGAAGCTGATTAGTTTACTATAAGAATTTGGATCATTTTTTTGTCTGCTTATTAAGTAATAACAGATGTCTAGTATTATGTATTTTTATGAAATTTTCTAGTTGTATATCACTACAAAACGTGTGCTAAAAATACTACATATAATTCATTTGTATTGCATAAAAAGTATAAGTGATGAGAAAAAAATATTAAATTTGTGTTAAAAGTAGTTATAATTCATCTGTATGACATATGTATGTTTTATGAAATTTTTACAATAGAAGCTTGCATGATGAATTAGTGTTGTATTACAAATGTATTAAATATGTATTAAAGTTGTTTTATAATTATTTTAAGTAAGTATTGCTAAAAGTTGACAAAAATGGTAATAAATTGAAAGTATACTTAAAAGTGGTAATCATTAAATAAAAGACCTTCACTTATGTAATTTTTCCATACTATATTGTTAAACTTGATACAATCTCATATAATTTCAATATATTTTATAAATTTACATGTTGTCTCTTATACCTTTGGGTACAAATCTCAGCACTTGATACTAATTGACTCTAATGCAAAAATTTCAAAAAGAAATCAAGTATCAGATACACAATATATATATATATATATATACACACACACACATGCGCGCGCGCACACTAGATGGGCATTGCTTGGCCCAGCACGGGCCCAATACGTAAATTTGTATATCTAACTTATTTTATAATTTGGATTAATTACTAAAGTAGATCTCTTTTTAAAAATAATTACTTATTTTAAATATACTTTTTAATTATTATCATTTATAGCACTATATAACAATACTACGTATTTAATTAGATTTGTCATTCACTCTCGCCTTTTTCTCCTTTTTCTCTCTAGCATTTTTTAATTTATCACTCTTTCTCTGTCTCACTCTTTCTCCCTTTATTTCTGTATGTCGTTCCTTTTCCTTACATTGTTTTGTTGCTCTCTCTTCCTCTCTTTGTGTTGCTCTTTTTTCCTTTCTTTTTTTCTTTTTTTTTCTTCATAGATAGTCAATGATATAGGCTTAATAAAAATTTTATCAATAATTAATTAGGGAAGTAACCTAATCGTAACAAATGAAGATGCATAATAAACTAGAAAATGAATTAAACTTGAATTAAAAATGTATTACACACATATTAAAGTTGAATTAGAAGAGAATTAAACATGAATGCAAAATGTAGCAGACGAAAGAGCATTCTTTGATATGTAAATTGAATAAAACTTGTATCAATAATGAATCAAACAAGTAATATGATCGTAACAAATCAACCAATAAATTGAAAAACGAATTAAACTTGTATTTAAAAGTGTATTACACAAATATTAAAGTTAAATTAAAAGAGAGAATTAAGATGATTAAAAAACTTAACTACTGAAAGACCAGATATTGATCTATAGAGTGAATTAAATTTGCATCAATATTAAACTAAACAAGCATTCAATTGTAACAAATAAAAAAACTGCAAAATGAATAAAAGTTGCCTTAAAATTGTATTATACAAGATAAGGTTAAAGTTGAATTAGAAGAGAATCAAGAATGAATGAAAACGTAACTCACGAAAGACAAGAGAATGATCTATAAATTGAATTAAACGTATATCATTGTTCATGAATAAAACATGTATTATATGTGTGATGTGTCTTATAAATTATTTTGACTTGTATCGTTAAGAAAGAAAAGGTATTTGTAATATGTATTAAATATGTGTTGTGTATGTATTATAAATATAGTATAAGTGAATTACCTAATTATTCTAATTGGTATCAACAAAAAGATGATATATTTGAAAAATGTATTATAAATTTATTGTTCCTGATTTTAATTCCATTTTAATACAATTATGAAACAAATCTAATTCAATTTTAATACATTTGCACAACGATTTCTAAATCTTCATCTTCTTCAAGTTTCAATTTGAAATCTCAATATCAATGCTAAACTTAATCAACCTCCCTTGAAATTAGGATATAAACTCCAAAATGTTATTTTCAATAATATGAAAGAACAACTTATACAAACTCATCACAATTGAGTAAAATCAAAATAATGAATTCAAAGCTTGAAGCTTTTTAACGTTCATCAATGGTGAATTCTTGTTGCTGCAGCAATTTTGAAAATTTAAAATTTTAATTTGCTTACACGATTTTTTATAATTTTGGGGTCTTTGTATTATTCTCCTCGTGATATTTTGGATGTAAACCATGCAATATGGATATAAGTCGTTTTGAAGATATGAACATTTAAAGATAGTTATTTGGATTAAAAATTGGAAAGAAAAAAAAGGAAGGAAAATCATATGTAGAGAAAGAGGCGGACAAATAGAAAACAAAATGGATCCAGAGCGAATTCAAATTTTCAATCCCATAAAATTGTTATATTTAGTTAAAAAGAAACTATTGTCATAAATGGTAAATATTTTCTCAATATAGCATGTCTATGTGATTTACCGTTTTAATTTTCAATGCTGAAAAATAACTTAGAGTTTTGATTTATCCACTGTGTCAATATATTCATCTACACTTGTATAAAAAAAAGCTCTAATTGTCATTACATAATACATAATAACAAATATAAAATAAATTTTATGATCACTATATAGTTCCAGATAAAGAAAAAG